>OY744611.1:53130476-53227976 GCA_963556255.1 Allolobophora icterica | reverse complement strand
CGAGGCCTAATGACATTAGAAATGTGGGTCAGTAGGTCTCACCTATAATGGAAAAGTTTTTCCAGTTCGTCACGACAGCACGAAATTCCGAATGTAGGTAGCATGACGGCTTAGAAATGAAGGCAGTTTGCACAGGTTAAGAACAGAAGGAATTCAAGAGGGAGAGAGAGAGAGAGAGAGAGAGAGAGAGAGAGAGAGAGAGAGAGAGAGAGAGAGAGAGAGAGAGAGAGAGAGAGAGAGAGAGAGAGAGAGAGAGAGAGAGAGAGAGAGAGAGAGAGAGAGAGAGAGAGAGAGAGAGAGAGAGAGAGAGAGAGAGAGAGAGAGAGAGAGAGAGAGAGAGAGAGAGAGAGAGAGAGAGAGAGAGAGAGAGAGAGAGAGGCAAATACAGACACAGACAGCCAGACAGACAGACAGCAGTAGACTACATTACAGGAACCTCAGCAGTAGACTACATTACAGGAACCTCAATGAAGTGTTTACCACTTCATTCTCTTGGTCGTCGTCGCCGTAGTCATCATGATCATCATGATCATCATGATCATGATCATGATCATCATCATCATGATCATCATCATCATGATCATGATCATCATCATCATCATCATCATCATCATCATCATCATCATCAGCATCATCATCATCACCACCACCACCACCACCATCACCATTATCATCACTATTAGTAATATAATGTATAAACCTGTGCCCTAAAACACCAACATCGTTCAGGTAGCAACATTAATCCCTCGTCGCGTTGGATCCAGTTATCACAGAGCAGGACTCGGCAACAACAAAACACACCCACCACGGCCCAGGTATAGGCATACCATCGAAGATCAACAGTCTGGGCCTTATTGCCCTATCTGCCTTCAGTACTTGTTGCCCGATGTGCAGCACTGTCGTAACTGTAATCGTAAACTCAAAATTTCTAAAGCGCCAAGTGAAAGCTACGCACAGGGAATAGACTTATTCTCTATCGCTGCGTCAAGTTAGAGGGTTGTCCAGAGAGTTGCCAAATGCTGATCCGAGTTCGGTTGCTAGATACGAACAGAGAGAGGAGGCAGAGCAGCTACTTGCTGAGGAGGGATGCGTTTAGGTGGAGGTAGATTGGAAGGCGGGAGGGTCAGATGAGAATATTGTTCTTGAGGAGGTGAGACTTTAGTTTTCGAATGGAAAGCCTGAGGAGTGATAGACGGGAAACCTGAGGCAGATGATGGTGGGTGAGTGACAATAATGACGAGGGACAGATGACCTGCAGAATTCCGAAGGGAGATCGTTCCAGAGTCGAGGTGTATTGTTTCTGTAGCTCATTAAATATAAAAGTGAGATTTCTTCCTGATCTCCATACAGGTCTGTGATGTGCATATAACGAAAACGTTGTTCTGCTACCATTGCAATAAGAGTTCGATGACAACATTTTGGCTGGCGTCAGGTATGGAGGAGGGAGGGCCTACCGGCTCCTCCGTCCACGTAGTACAGGGGCACGGCTGTCATAACAACTTCCTTTTATATGGGCGGCGATTCATAGGGAGGGAGGGAGCGAGGGATGGACGGAGAGAGGCAGGGAGTGAAGGAGGAGGAGGTAGGGCGGTCCAAACCTCCACATTTAAGGTGAGTGGCCGCCCTCGCTGTCTGATCTTCACTCTCACAGTGTGCGGTCGGTGCTCACTTCGAGGCTGAGTCGCTTGGGGGAGTAAGGGAAGAGGGAAACTCAACACTTTCGTAAACCTGGCGAGGGTATGAACACTCCTTTTACGCGCGCTATATAAATAAATAACCGAGCGTAAAACGATTATTGATAAACGTTAAGTCCTTTCGCTATGCTACAACTCACGACAATACTCCGTGTGAAGAACTTTCGAGAACTCTTCACCATCGAGCCACCCCGGTCTCCCCGATCATCCTCATATCTCACTCTATATATATCCCGTCCTCCAGTCACTACTCGCCTTAAGTTCTCCAACTGCCAGACTTGTTGTCCTCGTGACCAAGGTCTTGGTCTCGAGTGCACATGAGTTCGTTTTTAAAAGTCTTGGTCTTGGTCTTGAGACTAAAAGTCTTGGTCTTGGTCTTGAAGTTCAAAGTCTTGGTCTTGGTCTTGAGGTTCAAAGTCTTGGTCTTGGTCTCGCAAGACCAAGACCAAGACCGGCTGTCAATATGAACAGTCATATAACAAAACAAGAATTAAAAAATTTATCAAGCCTGTTTGCATCATAGCCTACGACAAATACCTACGGACGGATACAAGTCTTGTTGGTCCTGACAATCCATAGGTAGCAGCAACTAAGTTATGCTGTATCTGGAAACTCGGCCCAGGTTTTTTCTGAGCCAGACGGTCTGATTAACCATGGGAGGATCACGATTTGTACATTAAAATCTAGTGCTTGAAAAGCTAATGTGTGTTCCAGCGACTTCAGTACCTATGGAAAGTATTTTTTCGCATGGCGAAATTTTTATGAGGTCCCACACGGGACGTCTTGGTCAGAAAATTCTGAGCGAATTGGTTTTTATAAAATACAAAAGGCATTTGGAATAACATTTTGCATGAAGGACTTTTGTAAATACGAATTCGGAATTCTCTGCAGTCTGCATTTAAAGCTAATTCGCTTGAATAAAATCAAATACTCAAGTTTTCATTAAAATAGCGAGTAGTCCGACTAGAAATTTTTTTGTAAGGAAAATAAGTCTTGGCCACAATGTGATTTTTTTAGTCTTGGTCTCGGTCTTGGTCTTGAGGTTCAAAGTCTTGGTCTTGGTCTCGAGGTTCAAAGTCTTGGTCTTGGTCTTGGTCTCGAGGTTCAAAGTCTTGGTCTTGAGGTTCAAAGTCTTGGTCTTGGTCGTGAGGTTTAAGGTCTTGACAACAAGACTGCCAACTGCACCTCAACTCTGGAACGAACTTCCACTGAATTCCTGAATTCCTCATATTCTCAGTTCCTCCTTCAATACCGCCACTCACTCACCGTCACTCATCTGATTGTCACCCCACTATCAGGCGCTCCACTCCAAATAGAAATCTCACCTCTTCGAGAATTCCTACGCTATTCCATCCGATCCTCTGCTCTCCAAGCTCTCTCGTCCTCGACGAAACCCGCCGTAACAGCTGCTCTGCCTCTATTGGTCGCTCTTGCATCCAGATTCGGACCTCTACTGGACATCGATCTCTGGACAACCCCTCTGATAGGGCGCAGTTAGGCCCCGTGGGAGCACTCATGAATACGACAATGCCCCTTTATACACAGCATACATGATATTAAATGTTTTTTCTCTAAACATATGTATAGGAAAATTTTCAAATAATAACTAATGGTTTCTTAACATTCACCGTCTTCGAGCTGCTTCTAGGGATCGTTGCGGCTACCCAATACTAGTCCCTGCCATTGGAGGATGGATGAGGAGGTAGGATTTCTCAGTGCGCAAGACCAGTTTAAGGAACTTTACTCCCTTCCCAGGTCAACCATTTCTTTGAGCTACACTTTACTCTTTCAGACTGCTTCAATCGCGGAGCCACAGAACGGCAGCTGAGTGCCCTGGCTGAATAAGATTTAGAAGTCTTACAACTAAATGTTCTGCCTCACAGACAAGATTTTAATGCATTTCAACGATCATAGTTTAGTGCAACATACGACAATGTGAATTTCTAACACAAAAATTACAATATGCAAATAACTGATTTAGTTCACTACCTCTGTCTAACTTAGAATCGACTCACTATTCTCGAAGATCTACAGAGTAAGAGGAATTTAAATTTTCAGATTTCATGCCTGCCATAGAGTGGCAGTTGTTTACATTTCTGAACCAGGACGTTTGGCAATCCAGGCTGCAACTGTCGGCACGCTCTCCACGCGCTTCACCAGAGCCTTCAGCTTCGGATATTTGTCGAGAACAGCCTCATTGCTACCCACCTTTCCCCAGTCGACGAACACGTGAAAAGCAAGATCCGCCCATGTCAGCTGCACAGAAAAAGAAACATTTACAGACATTGGAAAACGCTGTGGAAGCAACAAAACTCGAATGATCTCTTTTCCAGATTTTTATTTTATTTATTTATTTTATTTATTCCGATATTTCTATAGCGCCTCTCCAAGTCAACTACTACTCAGAGGCGCTCCCGACCACAGCATTTGATACTGTTCCGGAATTTTCACGCCGAAGCGCCACGAGCGAATGCGAGTGAAGGACTTGTCCAAGGTCCGCACGCAGCGGCTAGAGTGGGATTCGAACCTGCAATCATCCGGTCACAAGGCGCCGAACTTACCACTGAGCCACCACGCCCCACAGATGGCCAACTTCGCTAGGCCCAGAGTGGACCCGCATTAGGCCATATGTGACAAGTGGTAGTCATGCAGCTACACTGTCAGTATGCCCACATGGAGTCCATATAGGACACATATTCCAATATCGTAGTAGTACCGTATACAGTATACCCCGTAGAGGATCTAGGTGAGAGCTGACAGGAACATAGGCCCTAGACAGAGATAGACAAGATGCTCATGTCGCATGCAAGGGTGTATTCCTTTTCGTCACAACCGATTTCCTCCATGCCTCCCCTCTGCTTCTAGCTCTTCTTTCTGTCTTCTCCTCTCCTTCCTCCCTTCCCCCTATATTCAAATTAAGTAAGCTTAGTCCGCCAGTTCAAGGCCACTCGCAGATGCAAAGTAGGGAACTTGTTTACAATTCGCCGTTAATTGTCGTTGCTTGAACTTCAGCTTTCTGACCCTCTGCTGAAATATTTTTGCGACAACTAGACAGTTTTTGCGATATGGCAGCGTTTTTTTTATTTGATGCAAGTTCAAGCAACGACAGTTAACGTAGGTGAATTCTTACGCATGTTTAGCCATCGCAATCAATCAATCAATCAATCAATCAATCAATCAATCATGTAAATTATATAGCGCCTCTTCAAGGGCTCTACTCAGAGGCACTCCCAAGCCAGGCCTGATTAAAAAGAAAAGTCTTCAATAGAGCGTAAAAAGAAGATGAGTGAGTATGAGGAGATAGGCGAAGGAGAGATGGTAGGTCATCCCATGCAGTTGGACCAGCGACAGAGAATGCTCGGCGCTGCATAGTAGCAGTGCGGGCATATGGGACTATAAAGTCACCCCGAGAAGAGGAACGGAGGGCTGAGCGACCCGTAAGAGAAGTTGCTGGTAGATGACTTCACGTTTGCTTACTTACTCATTGTTTCATGTTGCATAAATTGATGACGTGCCTGACGTCACCCATCTTGCCGTTGTTGAAAGTAGCACGAAGAAGGAGATGGGGGTTAGTGCCACCCCACTTTATGGAGCAAAGTTACACCCGAACTGTTCAAAATAATTTCTGTCGACGTCCGCCTCACGACCTTTGGCACTACGATTAGGGCCTACGATAATTTATAATGCCCGTTCGAAATCCAATAATAAGCTTCAATCTGACACCATAAGAAAAAGAGGGAGTGTGTGCTTGCTTACATCATCTCCAATGAAAAATCCGTCGCCTCCTTTGTTCGACTTGAGAATCTTTTCCAGATTAGCGTATGCAGCCGGCAGTTGCTCCTCCGAATATTTCTTCTTCATCTCCGCCTGTACGGAGAATTAATTCAACTAAATCACAGATTCTTTCCTATAGCCTACATCTTGGAAAAACATTGAAATTGTAATTGTAATCGGACCTTAGCTTATATAGCGCCGCTCAAAGAACAAAACAAATCAGTGGTAGCCCTATTTGATGTTAGATGTCATTTAGACCAAGACTACAGTAATTGTGATTGTAATTGTAATTGTAACCGAAAACTTATATAGCGCCACTCAAATCAGCGGCGCTTTCAACCCGCATCAATGCCGGCACCGGCAAAAAGGAAAGTTTTCAGGCGTCTACGGAACTGGAGAGGAGAGAGGGCAAGAAGCTCTTGGCGGAGAAACAAGGGGAGACAGTTCCAAGCAGAGGGGCCAACATAGGCGAAACTTCTGGATTGTGCCGTGGAAGATCGCATGCGAGGGACAACCATAAGGCCGCGAGCCGAAGATCGCAAGGAAGCCCTCGCAGGCAAGGAAGAAACTGGGTTGCAAAAATTCATTAGGTAAGACGGAGCAGAGGCAGTAAGGCAGTTGCGCATGAGAGTGAGGGTTTTAAACTGAATTCGCTGTTGAGCAGGGAGCCAATGGAGGGAATCACGGATAAAGGCAGAAATGTGGGCAGTATTACATCAGTTAGCAAAGCAAAACTCTGAGGAAATATTACCTTTACCCACATCCGTAGAAGACGTAGATCCATACAATATTCTGAATTGTAACTGCAGTAATCAAACATTTCCCTAGAACCAATTCAAGAGACGCTTATCGCAGGCTCTCTCTACTGTCGTAAACGTGGACTTCAGACGTCGGATTTCGACCTGGATTTTCCTATGAATTATGATGTTTGTGATTTTTCTCTATGAGGTCTTGGACATACAGACACTAGTCACGCAAGGTCATTCTCTGCCAGCGTGTCCACACAGAGCCCATTTGGAACCCATACTCCCACGTGGGTCCCGTACAGAGCCCATATGCGTTCCATATAATTCCCATGCAGGCTCGGTTCAAGACATTTGGTGGCCCTAGGCAAAGCTACACTTGAGCGGCCCGTCGACCCATAATATGATATTATACCTGCGATTAAACTTAACGGTGAACCTTACCTTAATAGAACATAATTTATTACACCAACACTACAATACTTCCATCTTTTGCGAATAATAATTAAAAAATAATCCAACGTTGTTTCATTTATGAATTTTCATAAATTATTTTTTTCAAAGTTTATTTTTGAAAAATGGAAAATTTGCGGCCCCTAAAAATCGGCGGCCCTAGGCGGCTGCCTGGTTTTCCTAACAGACGAACCTGGCCTGTGCCCATGGGTACGCTGGTAGGTCATTCTAGTATAGTCTCTCGATCGTTCAATACACATGTGTCTCCTAATTGTTGCATGTCACTGCTGACAAATGCAATTGTTGTATAGGGCCTAATGATCTCGCAGAATTACAATTGTAAACACTTGCCACTGAGAACTCCTATAGTCAATTAAAACGTTTACGTTGACATCTGTGTCTCTAAATGGTGTGAAATTTATTCATTGCAAAGTTCACCAGTAAACAAACGGTTCTTAAATAAACTAACGGGTGTAATACTTTTCTCGCTTCGTCTTTTTCAAACAAGTTGGTGAGAAACGGTGTGACTGCATCTTCAATGCAGTCGATGATCATGTCCGCCTGGAGCTGTTCCAAGTCCGTCTTTCCAGCGATGTCTGCAAATCAACAAAGGTTAGCTACTGAGTTAGCAGGGAGTTGAATTCAATGGCAATCCTAACAGCTCCCTCTCTGGTGCTTATAACTTGGTTCAATCGAATTGCAGGGGGTGCATTATAGTGTAATGATTAGCGTGCTGGACTTCCAATCGAGGGGCCGGAGGTTAAAATCCACGCCAGTGCAGAAATTTGGTTTTGGATCGAGATTTCTGCTCCACCTGCGCCCCCTAGCCAACTAAGCTATAATGAGTACACTGACCGCACACTATCGGTGAGAAAAAGAGACGGCGAGGGAGAGCTCTAGCCACCCGCCCTCATATGCTGAGGCTAAGGAAGTCACTTCATAGCCATGGCTGTTTCAGGACTAGCTTAAGGGACTGCTGCTCTTCTTCTTCGTTTTCTTTTCTTCTTCTTCCGCTTCCACCTCCTCCTCCTCGTCGTTGTCCTCCTCCTTCTTCTTCCTCTTCCTTTTCCTCTCTTCCTCTTCCTGTTCCTCTTCTTCCTCCACCTCCACGTCATCCTCCTCCTCTTCTTACTCCTCCTCATCCTCTTTTTCTTCTTCTTCTTTTCTCCTACTTCTTCTTCCTCTACCCTGTTGATTAGTCAGCTAGACTGTTTCAAAGAGGATAGCAGTTGAAATCCCTGATATATAAGAAAGATTTTGGGACAAGGGTCACGGTAGTTGATTGGTAATCGTTAACTCCAATAAGTAATTTATAAGGCCCGTATACCCTAAAGCTACGCGCAGAGCTGTTCTCTGGACGACCTCTTTAATACGTGGGGCAAAAAAATCAAGTGAGTATCCACGGATTGGCTAACTTTGACCAGAATTTCTTCTTAGGGTGATGCTGCGGGGTCAGAAAATATGGAAGAAAACGTTGCAAGACACTTACTGAATTTCCGGGCGAGATATCTACCAATGGCATAACTCTGGCAAAACATCCTCCCGTCAATCTCGAGAATTGGTATCTGACCAAAGGGCGTACCTGCACAATACAAGCAACAGGCAATTAACACATGTATCCTTAGCCAACGTTTTTTTTATGTAAAAGTTTGTAGATTTGAGAATTTTTCCTTCCTGAGTGAAGAAAAGAATGTTTTCAGATCTGATCCTTTGAGCTGTTCTTTTAGAACAATGTCACGTTGTGGGTCGGTTAACTCCAGCTGACGCTCCGTATAATATTATGAGCTAATTGTCAATGTCAAAGGTGAATGGCATAGTAAGCACATCAAATTCCGTCTCAACTGATTAAAACTCCACAAATCGTCTGGAAAACTCTTCTGTCAAACTTGACAGCTGAAGGCTATATTTTCCTCCCCTGCAGTTTGCAACTCCAGGGTAGAGAAGTTCCCGTAGTTTTGTTCTTTCATTGAAAGCAACATTAGATTTACTTGAACGGATTTCACGTCTGCGTATACAGATCATGTGCCAAAAACTCTACAGGGAAGTGGGACAGATCAGCAGAGTTGATGCCTAGACCTATTATAACAAAATTATTATTAAAGACGAGACCGGAATAGTAAGCAAGAGAGTAGCGCCACATGAGCATGGGCGGCGATCACGGGGGTTGAGGGGGACAAGACCCCCACCTTGTAGAGTGGGGGCACACCATACATCCCCTGTCCTCCCCGAATTTTGAAGAAACACCAAAAAAGTCAGAAAATGTTATCGCGCATGAGCGCCAACAAAATGTCAGAATGAATTTGATCGCGAAAATTTTTTTTGACTTTTTTGACCAGTTCAGGTCAAAATTTTTTTTTGACCAGATCATTTCTAAAGTGTTCCTCCACCTGTCAAACAAGATCGCCGCCACTGCACTTGAGTAAAACAAAGAACACTCATCGCGGTCTAATTATTAAAATATTTTCTGAAAAATTGTGGTGTCCGGATAAAATGTGTTGGCGGGCCGGACCCGGCCCGCGGGCCGTAGTTTGCCCACCTCTGGTCTATACCTTTATAACATTAACAAGCTGGCACTAGGGCAACAGGGCTATTAAGGTTACTCAATTAAATGTAGAAATAGGCTTATTACACAGAGGGGGATTTTGTCCTGGGGGATAATGTCCTAGCTAAAATCGGGAGATTCTGTCCGGGGATAATGTCCGAGGGGATAATGTCCGGGGAATAATGTCCGTTCCCCTAATCAACACATGTATGCTTAGCCAACGCAATTCCGTGGCGCCATTGAGGATTTTAAATCTGAATAATAATACAATTATTTTCTATTGGATAAAGATTAGCGAGACAGAACCGGATCGGATCAACACACGATTATGAATTTCCAGTCCAATACAATACGATCGGCATAGATACAATGCATTGCAATAAAACACAGTGCAATACAATACGATACAATGTAGTACACTGTAATAGAATGCAATATAATACAATACAATGCAATACAATACAAAACAATACGCTCACAATATACAATCCAGTAACGCTTTAGAAGTTCGGAGTTTACGAAAACGATTAAATACGAAACTTAAATGATTAAATTTAATTCAAGGAACTGTCATTAAATTTAAAATTATTTTAATTAATTTAAAATTAACACAGGATAAGTAAAAATACGATGCTCACTGGACTTAATCAGAGCAGGCCACTTTTCTCTTTCCAATCGTACATCTTCGTATTCCACTTCGGCCGCTGCAAAAATCAGGCGAATGATCTCGGCTCTTCCACGAAAATTGAAGTAGGTCATCTTATAGTGAACCATGATTCAAGATCAACCACGGAAAATTATTACCTGTGACACAGATAATGCACAAAGAAATTTTGATGAAATATTTTAGATGTTCGCATCGATTTACAGTGTACTTGTTAAATTTGGTACTCGATAGTATAGTGGTTAGCGTGCAGGACTGTCAGTCGAGAGGCAAGGGCAAAAATTTGGTTCGATTCGTGCTCCACCTGAACCCCCTAGCCAACTCACCTATTAAGAGCACATTGACCGCACACTGTCTGTGATAAGATGAGACGGCAAGGGAGAGGACTGGCCACCTGGTCTCATACGCCTAGGCTAAGAAAAAGTCCCTGGCACTTCATGCCCATGTCTTAATGCTGCTACTCCTTAATGCTGCTCGCCTCATAGGGGCATCATGAAGTTTGCCAGTATATCTTCTTACATCCGGGACTCCCTTCACTGGCTTCCCATTCACCAAGGCATCCAATTTAAGGTCCTTTCCCTCATGCGTAACTGTCTTGTTGGCTCAGCTCCGCTGCATCTCGAGGCTTACTGCACTCCGGTTTCCAGTTTGCCTGGTCAGGCCTTGCTGCGGTCATCTGCCCGTGGCCACTTGGTAGTTCCTTGGATGGGAACTGCCACTGCCCAGTCTATTAGTTTTGCGGTTGTGGGCCTTTCCAGCTGGAACAGCCTCCCTCAAGGATTTAGCCTTGCCCTCCACTCTCTCTCCATCCTTGTCAGACAGTTGCTTGTTGGGCGAAGCTTGCAAGTAAACCTTTCAGGTCTCTGTCGTAAACACATCGAATAATTTTTATCTGTCTTCTGAACTAGGACACTAACTTATGAAACACACTTGAAACGCTTATGGGTGTATTTCTGAACCTTTGAACCCGATATGTTTCTGCAGTCTGGTCTGCATTATATTCCCATATATATATATATATATATATATATATATATATATATATATATATATATATATTATATATATTATATATATATATACATAATATGTATATATAATATAAACACATATAAATATGGGAATATAATCTAAACTATATATATTTAATGTAGACCAGACAGACGAAATATATGGGGTTCAAAGGTTCAGAAATACATACAAGTGCGTTTCATATATATATAGCATATCTATGAGACTCGTGCGGGGAGAAAACATAGTTTTTGGTATATATGTATATATATACCTATATCAGCTCCGGTGTGCATTGTGCTGTTTCATGCATTATACCCGCAAGGCCGAAATTTGACTGTGTTGTCTCCCCGCATCTAAAGTCTAAAACTTCTATATTGCTTTGAATGTAGTTTCTGTGACACTCCACATGATAACAATGAACAGCGTCGCCCTCCGCCTTCATCCAGTCTTGGGACTGGCACCTCTTTGCAGTATGGTGGCACGGACGTGCTGTGGGAATTCTGTTGATGGATTCCACGAGGGATAGGTGCCTCTTTGTGGGATTTCAGGATGGATACTGTTCTTGTGGGGCCAGAGGTTAACGGATTCACATTAGCAGTAGACGTTTCCAGTGTTAAAAATCTTATGTATATATACAGGGTGGGCCAGTAGGAATGCACCAACTTTGACGCCTTATAACTTGAATAATTTTTATCTGAGCGTCTTGTCCAATATATCAGATTGAAGATAATTATCCATTTTGTGATTCTGCAAAATATCTACGAGATAATGTTACGACTTTATGAGATAATGCTATTAATATTCGATGTGCCATTTTCTGGCCATAAAACTGCAAGAAAAAACAAAAGTCTGAAACTGAAGACATCAGTTCTAAACAGTCACTTAGTACTAACAATTAATATCTTGAGTGAATTTACCATCAGTCAAACAAATACTCAATAATGTCCACCACGTGCTCGGACTCTTACTCGTCCCTGGATTGTTGCCTTGGCTGGAAATTAACTCTTGGACTTGTGCAATGTTCGCTGCTGTGCGCGCAGAACGTTTGCGACCACAGTTGCGGCTGTTAGACGTTCCCGTAGCATCAATTTGTTTAATCAATCGATCTAGAGCATATTTATTCCATTTTCTAGAAGGGAATTCTATCATCATCTGATGTGCATTGTATCCTTTTTCTGCTCTTAAAATTCGGATTAAAATTCTATCCTCTTCCGCGAGCGGCGTCATGATGTTCAATATTTACATTCAAAATTGAGAGGTGTGCGCCGCACCGAAATTTTATAACAGTGGTGCCGTATATCAGTGCAAGATTTGACACAGTAGTAGTGTGGATGATTACTTTCAATTTAGTATATTGGGCACGATGTTCGGGTAATAATTGTTCAAGTTATATCCATTCAAAGTTGGTGCATTCCTACTGGCCCACCCTGTATATACATATTTATCACCTTGTTGTCACCTTGTGCTGTCAGCTCCTGGAGCTCTAGCGACCGCCATGACACACATTCTCCATTGCTTCCTATTCGAAGTCAGGTCCCTTAGTGCTTCCAAATTCATGCCAGTTACATCGTGAATCTCATCCATCCATTTCTTCCTTGGTCGACCCCGTCTTTTTTTCCCCTCACCACAAGCCAACATCATTTCCTTTTCTAGCCCATCAGATCGCATAACATGACCAAAGAATCCAAGGTTCAATCTTGTCGCTTTTTGTTTTAATGACTCTTCATTCTCGACACCAATCTCCACTCGTATTGATTCGATCGTCCTTTTCTCTGTCCATGATATTCTCAACATTTTTCTCCATATCCACATTTCACATGCGTTGACCTTTTTCTCCATGTTCTTTGTCATTGTCCACGACTCACAACCATACAGAACCGTTGGAAAGACTAGGGCTCTCACGAGCATTTTTTTTTATCTATGCTTACATGCTTGTCCTTCCATATCTTTTCCAGTCCAATCATTGCAGCTTTCCCAATCGCAATCCTTCGTTTTATTTCTGTATCACATTTTCCTTCTTTTTCAACCAATGATCCCAGGAAAGTGAAGCTTTCTACCACCTCTATTTCTTCTCCGTCAATCTCAAAAGTATCCCATTCTGCTGTTGTCATGACTTTTGTCTTCTTTATGTTGAAGTATAAGCCAGCTTTTTCACTTTCTCTCCTTACCCTTCTTATTAATTCTATCAGCTCATCTTTTCTTTTTGCCATTAGTGTTGTATCATCCGCATATCTAAGATTGTTCAATGTCCTTCCCGCAATTTTTACTCCCTCTTTTGCCCCTTCCATTTCCGCCATTCTCATTATTCTTTCAGCATATAAGTTAAACAGGAATGGAGACAAAATGCATCCCTGTCTCACCCCTTTCTTAATATCGAATTGATCAGTGTCTCCGTATTCTGTTCTTATCACCGCTATCTGATCTTCATAATAGTCCCCTTAATAGCCATATCAAGTGTTTCGGAATTCCCATCTCAAGTAGGGTTTCCCACATTAAATCGTGGTTAATGCAGTCAAATGCCTTACTATAATCAATGAAGCAGATGTGCACCTCTTGTCCATACTCCCTATATTTATATAGAAGCAAAAGAAGGGAGTATTGATTAGGCGTTTATAATTATATAGGCCGATATCACCTTCGGGGTGCATTATGCATTTTCCCCTCGCGGGCTGAAGGACTATGTTTTCTCCCCGCACGAGACTAATAGATGTGCAATATCTATGAAACGCATTTTGGTGTAATTCTGAACCTTTGAACCCGATATATCGGCTGTCTGGTCTACATTAAATATATATATATATATATATATATTATATATATATAATGTAGAAGCAACTGACCTATCTCAACTGTTGCTTCTGCAATATATATATATATACATGGGAATATAATCTAATCTATATATATTTAATGTAGACCAGACAGCCGATATATCGGGTTCAAAGGTTCAGAAATACACCAAAGTGCGTTTCATATATATATATATATATAGCACCTTAGTCCCTTCATCTAGTCTGGGAGGCAGACATTTGTAATTTCCAATCGAGAATTTATATAGCGTCACTCAAAAATCAGAGGCGCTCCCCACCCGGGTCAGTGTCTTCACTGACAAAGAGAAATGTTTTCAGGCGCTTGAGAAACTGGACAGGAGAGAGATAGAGAGAGGAGGACAAGGCTAAAGCCTTGAGGGAGGCTGTTCCAGCTGGAAAGACCCACAACCGCAAAACTACTAGACTGGGCAGTAACAGTGCGCATCCAAGGAACTTCCAAGTGTCCACGGGCAGATGACCGCAGAAAGGCCTGACCAGGCAAACTGGAAACCGGAGTGCAGTAAGCCCTGAGATGCATCGGAGCTGAGCCAACAAGATATCTACGCATGAGGCAAAGGACCTTAAATTGGATGCCTTGGTGAATAGGAAGCCAGTGAAGTAAGTCCCTGATGTAAGAAGAGATAGAGACAAACTTCATGATGCCCCCTATGAGGCGAGCAGCAGCATTAAGGAGCAGCAGCATTAGGACATGGGTAGGAAGTGCTAGCGACTTCATTTTCTTAGCCTCGGCGTATGAGAGCAGGTGGCCAGTCCTCTCCCTTGCCATCTCATCTTATCAGAGACAGTGTGCGGTCAATGTACTCTTTATAGGTGAGTTGGCTAGGGGGTTCAGGTGGAGCACGAATCGAACCAAATTTCTGCCGTTGCCTCTCGACTGACAGTCCAGCAAGCTAACCACTACACAATCGAGAACCAAATTTAACAAGTAAATCGATGCAAAAATCTGGTATATTTTAAGCAAAATTTCCGTGTGCATTGGCTGTGTCACAGGTAATAATTTTCCGTGGTTGATCTTGAATCATGGTTCACTATAAGCTGACCTATCTCAATGGTCGTGGAAGAGCCGAGATTATTCGCCTGATTTTTGCAGTTGCCGAAGTGGAATACGAAGATGTACGAGTGGAAAATGAACAGTGGCCTGCTCTGAAGTCCAGTGAGCATCGTATCTTAACTTATCTTATGTTAATTATCAATAAATTTTATTAATTTAAAATCGAATGACAGTTCGTTGAATTAAAATTTAATTTAATCATTTAAGTTTCGTATTTAATCGTAATCGTAAACTCCGAACTTCTAAAGCGTTACTGCATTGTATACTGCAAGCGTATATTGTAAGCTTATTGTTTTCTATTGTATTGCATCGTATTGTATTATATTGCGTTGCATTCTATTACAGTGTACTACAGTGTATCGTATTGTATTGCATTGTATTATATTGCAATGCATTGTATCTATTCCGATCGTATTGTATTGACCTGGAAATTCATAATCGTGTGTTGATCCGATCTAGCCCTGTCTCGCTAATCGTTATCCAATAGAAAATAATAGCATAATTATTCAGATTTAAAATCCTCAATGGCGCCACGAAATAACTTTGGCTGTAAGGAGGGTGTAATACACCAAATTTCCCAGCGTTGATTGCATTTTTTAGGTACGCCATTTGGTCAGCTGCCAATTCTCGAGATTGACGGGAAGATGTTTTGCCAGAGTAATGCCATTGGCAGATATCTCGCCCGGAAATTCAGTAAGTGTCTTGCAACGTTTTATTTCTTCCATATTTTCTGACCCCGCAGCATCTTCGTAAGAAGAAATTCTGGTCGAAGTTAGCCAATCCGTGGATACTCACTTGATTTTTTTGCCCACGCTATTCAGTTGCCCCCGAGAAAGTTCATAGGGCAAATGTTACGTACGAAACTTGTAGCGTGAAAAAGGTCATGCTAAACTGGCAATTTTAAGACACTGGAAGCAAAAGGTCAGGAAAATCGTTGAAACATAAAATAAGCGCACCAACTGTGTGTGTGGTCGATGATGGCCCAGTGCGCCAGAGGGTGCAAAAATGATGGCACTGAGCATTTGTGAGTGAAGGACTTGCTCAAGGTCCCCACAGAGTAGCCGTCTAAGGGATGGAGTACCGATAATGTACTTTCCACGCTACAAGGTGAGCACTCAAACCATCAGATCCTCCGGTTTCCAAACTTTCTCGTCCTCCTAGTAGCTGTTCTGCCCCTCTCTGTCTCTGTCTGTCTCTGTCTGTCTCTCTCTGTCTCTGTCTCTGTCTGTCTCTGTCTCTGTCTCTGTCTCTGTCTCTGTCTCTCACTCTGTCTGTCTGTCTGTCTGTCTGTCTGTCTGTCTGTCTCTCTTCTCTCTCTCTCTCTCTCTCTCTCTCTCTCTCTCTCTCTCTCTCTCTCTCTCTCTCTCTCTCTCTCTCTCTCTCTCTCTCTCTCTCTCTCTCTCTCTCTCTCTCTCTCTCTCCCTCTGGGCTCTCTGGCAACCGTGGGACACGGAAGCCAATTGGTTAGAGCGATTGGCCTGTAACGAGAAGAGTACGGTTTCGATCCCCCACTGTATAGGGACCTTGAGCAAGTCCTTCACTCACAATTGCTCAGCATCATCGATGTTCTGTTGTATGATCGTGTGTGCACTCCCGAGCTTTGCAAGAAGTGCAACATCATATACAGTTGTACTGTATTGTATAGCTCGAATCGGTCCTCCACTGGACATCGCTCTCTGGACAACCTCTTTAATACGACGTGGCGCTCGTGAATGAGCTAGTGTTCTGCGCGTAGCTTTAGGGTAGGGCCTTATAAATTACTTATTGGAGTTAACGATTACTAATCAACTACCGTGACCTTTGTCCGAAAATTGTTCTTATATTGCAGGGATTTGAACTGCTATCCTCTTTGAAACAGTCTAGATGAGTAATCAACAGGGTAGAGGAAGAAGCAGTAGAAGGAAAGAAGAAGAAAAAGACGAGGAGGAGGAGGAGTAGTAAGAGGAGGAGGACGTGGAGGTGGAGGAAGAACAGGAAGAGGAAGAGAGGACGAAGGAGGACGAGGAGGAGGAGGAGGAGGATTAGGAAGAGGAAGCGGAAGAAGAAGAAGAAGAAGAAGAAGAAGAAGAAGTAGAAGAAGAAGAAGAAGACGAAGAAGAAGAAGAAAAGGAAGGGGAGTAGGAGTAAGAAGAGGAGGAGGACGTTGAGGTGGACGAGGAACAGGAACAGGAAGAATAAGAGAGGAAAACGAAGAGGAAGGAGGAGGACGCCGACGACGAGGAGGAGGATTAGGAAGAGGATGCGGAAGAAGAAGAAGAAGAAGAAGAAGAAGAAGAAGAAGAAGAAGAAGAAGAAGAAGAAGAAGAAGAAGAAGAAGAAGAAGACGAAGAGCAGTCCCTTAAGCTAGTCCTGAAACAGCCATGGTATGAAGAGTCAGTGACTTCCTCAGCCTCAACATATGAGGGCGGGTGGCTAGTCCTCTCCCTCGCCGTCTTCTCTTCTCACCGACAGTGTACAATCGGTGTACTCATTATTGCTTAGTTGGCTAGGGGGCGCAGGTGGACCATAAACCTGCAACCAAAACAAAATTTCTGCACTGGCGTGGATTTTAACCTCCGGCCCTCGACTGGAAGTCCAGCACGCTAATCACTACGCTGTAGCGCACCCCCTGCGATTCGATTGAAGCAGGTTATAAGCACCAGATAGGGAGCTGTTAGGATTGCCATGAAACTCAACTTCCTGCTAACTCAGTAGCTGAGCTTTATTGGTTTGCAGACATCGCTGGAAAGACGGACTTGGAACAGCTCCAGGCGGACATGATCATCGACTGCTTTGAAGATGCAGTCAAACCGTTTCTCAGCGGCTACTGGGAAAAAGATGAAGCGAGAAAAGTAATACACCCGTTATTTTATTTAAGAACCGTTTGTTTACTGGTGAACCTTGCAATGAATGAATTTCACACCATTTAGAGACACAGATGTCAACGTAAACGTTTCAATGTTTTCCCAAGCTGTACATGTATAGGAGGGAATTAGTGATTTAATTGAATATATTTCCGTTCAGGCGGAGATGAAGAAGAAATATTCGGAAGAGCAACTGCCGGCTTCATACGCTAATCTGGAAAAGATTCTGAAGTCGAACAAAGGAGGCGACGGCTTTTTCGTCGGAGATGACGTAAGCAAGCACGCACTCCCTCTTCTCCTCATGGTGTCAGATTGAAGCTTATTATTGGATTTCGAACGGGCATTATAAATTATCGTAGACACTAATTGCAGTAGCAAAGGGCGTGAAGGGGATGCGGTGTTTTACGCTTTTTTACCACAAAAGTTTTTGACGTCGAGAGAAATTATTTTGAGCAGTTATCACAGTTCGGGTGTAACCTTGCCCCCACAAGGTGGTGGCACCAACCCCATCTTCTTTCCTATGCTACTTTCAACAACAGCAAGATGGATGACGTCATGAAACAACGAGTAGGTAAGCTAACGTGAAGTCATCTATCAGCATTGCGATAGTTAAGCATGCGTAAGAATTCACCTACGTTGACTGTCGTTGCTTGAACTTGATCAAACCAAAATAACGCTGCCATGTCGCAAACAGATTTCAGCAGAGGGTCAGAAAGCTCAAGTTCAAGCAACGACAAGTAACGGCGAAATATAAACAAGTCCACCTGCAGTCTCTCACGTCCTCCCTGCCCCACATAGCCCCATCAAGCGGACGCCTCCACCAAACAGACGCAGCATACGTCATGCTCACTACTGTGGTAGCTGTAACAAGTCCAAAATGTTGCGGTCTGCGAGTGGCCTTGAACTGCCGGACTAAGCTTACTTAATTTCTGTACTGGGGCGGGGAGAGGACAAAGAGCAGAAAAAAGAAAGGGGAGATAGAAGGCGAGGGGAGGCAAGGAAGAAATCGGTTGTGGGGAAAAGTTATACGCCCTTGCATGCGACATGAGCATCTTGTCTATCTCTGTTTAGGGCCTATATTCTGTCAGCTCTCAACTAGATCGACTATGGGTTTACTACATACTAGTCCCATATTGGAAAATGTTTCCTGTATGGGCTCCATGTGGGCATACGGCAGTGTAGCTGCATGACCACCACTTGTCACATATGGCCTAATGCGGGTCCACTCTGGGCCTAGCGAAGTTGGACATCTGGGATAGAGATCATATGAGTTTTGTTGCTTCCACAGCGTTTCCCAATGTCTGCAAATGTTTCTTTTTCTGTACAGCTGACATGGGCGGATCTAGCCTTTCACGGGTTCGTCGACTCTGGGAAAATGGGTGGCAATGAGGCTGTTCTGGACAAATATCCGATACTGAAGGCTCTGGTGAAGCGCGTGGAGAGCGTGCCGAAGGTGGCGGCCTGGCTCGCCAAACGTCCTGTTACCGATTTCTAAACAACTTCCACTTTAGAGAAGCAGGAAATCTGTAACTTTAAATTTCACGGAGTAGGAAGACTCTCGAGAAAATCGTGTCGATTCTAGATTAGGCAGAGGTAGTGAACTAAATCAGTTATTTACATTAGGGACCTGCGAAGCTTCGATATTCGATTCGAAAGCGAATCGGACGGCGGTATTCGATTTGATTCGAAAATGATGTCACGATTCGAAAAATTTCGAATCATTTTTCGGAGAAATGACTAGCCGTTGACGCACTCTGTTGTTTTAATTGTTTACTGCGTTGTTGAATTTCTGCGTGCAACTCGGTCCGCGACGACAGCAGACCCTCTGGCAAGAAAAGGGTTTATAGTTAGAATGTTCTACTCAGGGCTTCTCATTTGAAAATAGTAGACGGTTTGAAAATCGATCGCGCTGGATTGAGTATGCAAGCGATGCGCGGTCGACCTCTAGAGCTTTGTGTACAGCATGTTTTGTGTATCGTATTCGTATAGCTGCATATAAGCAGTGACTTTACGAATGATGTTACGATGCGTGAGGTGTCGACCATGTTGTTATGGCCAATCATATTGTACGAAATTAGAGTGATCACTCAACAGTCATTAGGTCACGGCACGCATTCACCTAAGCAAATTAAAGCAATGTAAAGCTGGTAAGTAAAATAATGCTCCAGGTTCCTCTATCGTCTTGGAGTCTAACTCAAACTCATCGAGCGACGACCGAGGGTGCTACGCCCTCGGCTAGGCGAGCGATTAACCGCTCGCTCGTACCTTTCCTAGGCGAGCGACCAAGGACTCATAAATTATTTGTGTTATTTTTAATTCTGTTAATTAGCTTAATGTTTAGTTTACTTGATTTTAAATTACACAAAAGTTACTAATATATTGATACTGTGGTACGCCTGTGCATCAAGTTTCATGAACATCAAACTCGTATCCGCTGATTCGATTCGAGATTCGATTCGAATTCGAATCTTTACCCCCGATTCGATTCGAGATTCGATTGGACTGAAAATTTGTGATTCGCAGGTCCCTTATTTACATATTGTAGTTTTTCGTGTTAGAAATTCACTTTGTCGCATGTTGCACGAAAGTTTGATCGTTGAAATGTATTAAAATCTTCTCTGTGTAGCAGAAAATGTATTTGTTAAACCACGAAGTCTTATTCAACCAGGGCACTCAGCTGCCGTTCTGTGGCTATAAGGTTGAAGCAGTCTGAAAGGTCAAAGCTAAGCTCAAAGAAATGGTTGAACTAGGAAGGGAGCAAACTTCGTTAAACTGGTCAGAGCTCAGAGAAATCCTACATCATTATCCTCCGATGGCAGGGACTAGGATTGGGCAGCCACAGCAATCCCTAAAGCAACTCGAAGACAGTGAATGTTAAGAAACCATTAGTTATTATTTGAAAATCTTCTCATACATATGTTTAGAGAAAAAACATTTAATATCATATATACCGTGTAAGGGGGCATTGTCCTATTCATGAGTGCTTCCAGGGGGGCCTAACTGCGTCCTACCAGAGGGGTTGTCCAGAGATCGGTGTCCAGTGGAAGTCCGAATCCGGTTGCCAGAGACCGGATAGAGTCAGAGCAGCTGCTACGGCGGGTTTCGTTGATGACACTAAAGCTTGGAGAGCAGAGGATCGGATGGGATAGTGTAGGAATTCTCGAAGAGGTGAGATTTCAATTTGGAGTGGAACGCCTGATAGTGGGTCGACAAGTAGATGGGTGTGAGGGAGGTGACGGTGAGTGAGTGGAGGTATGGGAGGAGGAACTGAGAATATGAGGAATTCAGTGGAAGTTCGTTCCAGAGTTGAGCAGGGCTGTAGTCGAGCGTATACGCGGGTATACAGCGTATACTTACCTCTAGAGAAATTTGAGAGCGTATACTCATGAGGGTATACGCGGGTATACAGCGTATACTTACCTCTGTAGATGAAATTTTCCGAAAAAGAGAGGTTTTCAACGGTTTTTAGGGCGAATGACTAAAAAAAAAAAAAAAAAAAAGGTCATCAACTTTTTCAGAGACGAAATCGTAAAAAGTCTGAAAATTTTCTGAGAATTGGTGAAAAGTCTGAAATTTTTCCTAAAAAAAGGTCTTCAAATTTTTTTTACGCCGCTGGTCACCGGTAGCGTATACTCACCTCAAATTTTACCACTACAGCCCTGGAGTTGAGGTGCCGTTGGAGAACTTAAGGCGAGTAGCGACTGGAGGACGGGATAGAATGAGATATGAGGATGATCGGGTAGACTCGGGTGGTGGAAGAGTTCTCGAATGTTCTTTCGCTCGGAGCATTTAGTGAGTTGTAATTTAGCGATTGGACTTTATGTTTATCAATAATCGTTTAAGGTTCGGTTATTTATTTTTTAGAGAGCGCGTAAAAGTGGTGTTCATATCGGCGCCAGGTTTACGAAAGTGTTGAGTTTCCCGCTTCCATTACTTCCCCAAACGACTCAGCATCAAAGTGAGTTCACCGACCGCACCTTGTCACGGTGAATATCAGACAGCGAGGGCGTCAACTCACCTTAAATGTGGAGGACGACTAAGTACAAAAAAGAGATGCCGGATGAGGGGGGAGGTGGTGGTGGTGGTGGTGGTGGTGGTGGTGGTAGAAGGAGAAGAGAAAGAAGAACAATAACAACAAGAACAACAAGAACAAAAAAAAGAAGAGCAGTCCCTCAAGCAAACCTTAAGGCAGCCATTTGTGCGTAGTGTTAGCGACTTCATTTTCTTGGCCTCGGCATATGAGGACGGGTGGCCAGTCCTCTCCCTCGCCGTCTCATCTTTCCACCGACAGTACATACGGTCATTGTACTCATTATAGCTGACTTGGGTGGTGGCGCAGATGGGGCAGAAATCTTGAACAAAATTTCTGCTCTGGCGGGGCCACGACCTCTCGATTTACAGTCGAGCACGCTAACCACTATGCCATCGAGCACCTTCGGACTATACAATATAACAATACAAGGGTTTTAAGAGGTTCAGAAGACGTGTAGTCTGTCTTAGAACAACTGCAAATTAATCTGGAACGACTAGTAACCCAATTTTCCTAGCTTCTTCTTAAAACCTGTTATAGTGTCCACTGAAATGGTACTATCATCCAACCCATTCCACAGGTCTACAACTCTTCCACTGAAGAATTTCTGCACTAATGTTCCTTTCGTTTTCTTAAATAATTTATGCCTGTGTCCCCCAGTTGTCTTGCTTGTGCTAATTCTCCCCTCTGAATTCCGCAGTTTTTCAGTGCCTCCATCATCATTGCAACCCATCCGTCATCCTCCTCCTCATCATATTCCTCTATCTATCACCCCCGGGCTTTCCACTCAAAACTGAAGTCTCACCTTTTCAAATACTCTTACCCTGACTCATCTGATCCTCCGCCTTCCAATTATTCTCGCCGTAATCGAAGCCCGCCTTGACAGCAGCTCTGCCTCTCCTGATCTGGTACCCTGGAAATCGGACTTGGACCTCTTTTGGACTACTCTCTGGAAACCCTTTTGGATTTGGTTTGGCCTTCTGGAAACCGGACTCGGACCTCTTTTGGACTACTCTCTGGAAACCCCTTCTGATCTGACGTGGCGCTCGTGAATAGGCTGGTGCCCTGCGATTGGCCTTCGAGTGGCGCTTTAGAAGTTTGGAGATTACGACTACGATTACGAATTCAAAGAACCTCTCTGTCGTGTGCTTAAGTCTCCCTAAGTCGGTCCTGTAACGTACACAGACGAACACGGTTTGAATAATGAAGCTAAATTTATTTATTATATGACTAATACGCATATAATTATATAGAATGCTAACAAAATAAACCTAATGTCAGTAGTTAGATATCTCTCTCAATCAGTCGTTCGTGGTACTTCTATACGTCTTATCGTCCAACTGTCATCACGGGTCTAAATCGTTATCGCTTCGTCTCCACGTCAACGTCTCTTTAATATCAAGTTATGCCATTTAATTAATTGCTGAAGAACGGAAGATATAATTGATTAATACTTTTGGCTGGAATCTATTAAGGTAAACAGTATCAGTTGAGACACATTTTGACTTAGTATAGTATCAAGAATTTTTCAAACAATGGTCTATAGGCCTATTTGGAGACCTTAAATGGCATGGCACCAATTCAAACGGGCAGCAGACCACCGGGTAAATTCATTGAAAAATTAACGGGGTTGAGGCCACTCGGCCAGTGTATTACCATAAGAAAACGTATATATTTACATATCACCTCCTGACTTGACAGCAGCCTCTTTCACTGAGAGTATGCTGTTATCCGGCCTCTGCCATGTGACTTGGTGTGTAGGCCTATACTGCATCAGTGTACATGCAAGTGTATTCATGCAATATGCAAATGCATGTTGCTTCATCTGCTTAAGATTTGCCAATACCTTTGCAGATGTGCAGTGTAATTAAGGATGTTCATAATTGTAAGGACAGTAAGGCAACTGTCTCTCAGTGTGTAATTGGGATTCAGAGTGACGGAGTGGCTGTAGAAAATTTAGAGAACTTAGCCCTCTTGCCTGGTCACAGGACCAACGGCTGTTCAACTCTCATTGTGACTCATGCTTCTGACTAGGGCACGCCGCCATTTCGTCGGCGCCGCTGCCGCCGATTATTGTTGGTCGGCGCGCCGCCGCCGACCCAAAATGACCGGCGCGCCGCCGCCGACAAATTGACGCCGGCGCAGGGCTCTAGGTTGGTGTGCTTTGTTGTTGCCGAGTCCTGCTCTGTGATAACTGGATCCAACGCGACACGGATTGATGTTGCTACCTGGACGATGTTGGTGCTTTAGGGCACAGGCTGATGTAATAATACTAACATGATGATAATGATGATGACGAATGATGATGATGATGATGATGATGATGATGATGATGATGATGATGATGATGATGAAGACGACGACGACGACACAAAGAACAAAGACGTAAACACTCCAACTCCTCTAAGTCTCTTAGGTAGGCTGCAGCTCTGTATGTTTGTCTGTCGGTCTTTCTGTCTGTCTGTCTGTCGGTCTTTCTGTCTGTCTGTCTGTCTGTCTGTCTGTCTGCCAGTCTGTCAGTTCTAAGCCCATGCTATCTGCATTCAGAATTTCGTGCCGTTGTGACGAACTGGTAAACACTTTCATTATAGATGAGCCCCACATACCCACATTTTCTAACGTCCACATTTTCTAACGTCCTTAAGGCCTCATTAACATATCGAATTTTGCCGAGTGATGTCCAGGGACGTATCTAGCGTTGGGCTTGGGGGGGCTTAAGCCCCCCCAAACGAAGTTGAAGCCCCCCCAAACAAGTCAAGCCGTTGTATGCTTACGGCTAAAATTCGTATGAACACTGTATAAATGTTGCCATGTTCAAGGCTTAAGCCCCCCAAACGAAAAAGGCTAGTTACGTGCCTGGTGATGTCGTCGGAGATTGGCTGTTAGATATCACGTCATATGTAGGCACGTCTACGAACTCTGCGCCTATTACAGTCAGCCCTACGCGGAGCCGTGGACCTACATAATTATATTCTATAGATAGTGGCCTGGCATTTGGGTTTGACGCTGGCTTTGTGCAGCTGCTCGACTACCGGTGAGTGCCTTGTAGTAAAATCTAGGACTGACATTTGAAGAGTCAATATGAAATCGCTTTTAGTTGGGGTACAGAATGCATTGCGAAACATAGGCCCTAAGAGGTGTAACACCGCGACAGCTATTTTCTTCTGAGGACATTTTCAGTAAAATCTTGCAAAACAGTCCAATTTGTTATTCCGTGGATTTTTAATTCAATATCGAGATATGGACGTCCGTAGATTTGGATCTTAAATGCTTTAACGCCCATTGGAAACAGCAATGGTTAACAACCAGTAAGAGTCTACACACACAAAGACTATAGAAAACTAGCCTACAACCGTGTTGCCAGTTGACACCGACGTCGGATCGCAGATATCGTCCTTAGCTGAGAAATTAAAATCGTGGGCAAACTGGGTGGTTCCTCCTTAATTCATCCGTTTTTAAGCAGCTACTTTCAAAGAGTTCTGTTCATACACTGACTGCAGGTGTGAGGGTCAGTGCCATCAAGTCTCTGGTTTCGAATCCGTAAAGTCGACACTGAGAGTCGAGCTTGTTTCTAGCAGTAGAAGTTTCCACCGGTAGTCGAGCAGCTTCACAAAAACCAGCGTCAAACCCAAATGCCAGGCCACTGTCTATAGAATATATGTAGGTCCGCGGTTCCACTTAGGGCTGACTTTAATAGGCGCAGAGTTCGTAGACGCAACTGCATATCAAGTGATATCTAATCGCTCTAACCAAATGGCTTCCGTGTCCCACGGTTGCCAGAGAGCCCAGAGGGAGAGAGAGAGAGAGAGAGAGAGAGAGAGAGAGAGAGAGAGAGAGAGAGAGAGAGAGAGAGAGAGAGAGAGAGAGAGAGAGAGAGAGAGAGAGAGAGAGAGAGAGAGAGAAGAGAGAGAGACAGACAGACAGACAGACAGACAGACAGACAGAGTGAGAGACAGAGACAGAGACAGAGACAGAGACAGAGACAGACAGAGACAGAGACAGAGAGAGACAGACAGAGAGAGACAGAGACAGAGAGGGGCAGAACAGCTACTAGGAGGACGAGAAAGTTTGGAAACCGGAGGATCTGATGGTTTGATGGTCTGATGGAAACCCAGTTTCCCACGATTTTTATTTCTCAGTTAAGGACGATATCTGCGAACCGACGTCGGTTCCAACTGTTAACACGGTTGTAGTTTTTTTTATAGGTTTTGTGTAGGATCTAACCGATTGCATACCTTAGCAACCGCGTAATCTCGCCCATTGCTGATTTCATGGGGCGTTAAAGCATTTAAGAGCCCAATCTACGGACGTGCATATCTTGAGATTGGATTAAAAATCCACGGAATAACCAATTGGACCGTTTTGCAAGATTTTACTGAAAATGTCCTCAGAACAAAATATCTGTCGCGGTGTTACACCTTTTATGTCTCGCAATGCATTCTGTACCCCAACTAAAGGCGATTACATGTCGAATCTTCAAATGTCAGTCCTAGATTTTCCTACGAGGCACTCACCGGTAGTCGAGCAGCTTCACAAAAACCAGCGTCAAACCCAAATGCCAGGCCACTGTCTATAGAATATATGTAGGTCCGCGGTTCCACTTAGGGCTGACTTTAATAGGCGCAGAGTTCGTAGACGCAACTGCATATCAAGTGATATCTAATCGCTCTAACCAATTGGCTTCCGTGTCCCACGGTTGCCAGAGAGCCCAGAGGGAGAGAGAGAGAGAGAGAGAGAGAGAGAGAGAGAGAGAGAGAGAGAGAGAGAGAGAGAGAGAGAGAGAGAGAGAGAGAGAGAGAGAGAGAGAGAGAGAGAGAGAAAGAGAGACAGACAGACAGACAGACAGACAGACAGAGTGAGAGACAGAGACAGAGACAGAGACAGAGACAGAGACAGACAGAGACAGAGACAGAGAGAGACAGACAGAGACAGACAGAGACAGAGAGGGGCAGAACAGCTACTAGGAGGACGAGAAAGTTTGGAAACCGGAGGATCTGATGGTTTGAGTGCTCACCTTGTAGCGTGGAAAGTACATTATCGGTACTCCATCCCTTAGACGGCTACTCTGTGGGGACCTTGAGCAAGTCCTTCACTCACAAATGCTCAGTGCCATCATTTTTGCACCCTCTGGCGCACTGGGCCATCATCGACCACACACACAGTTGGTGCGCTTATTTTATGTTTCAACGATTTTCCTGACCTTTTGCTTCCAGTGTCTTAAAATTGCCAGTTTAGCATGACCTTTTTCACGCTACAAGTTTCGTACGTAACATTTGCCCTATGAACTTTCTCGGGGGCAACTGAATAGCGTGGGCAAAAAAATCAAGTGAGTATCCACGGATTGGCTAACTTCGACCAGAATTTCTTCTTACGAAGATGCTGCGGGGTCAGAAAATATGGAAGAAATAAAACGTTGCAAGACACTTACTGAATTTCCGGGCGAGATATCTGCCAATGGCATTACTCTGGCAAAACATCTTCCCGTCAATCTCGAGAATTGGCAGCTGACCAAATGGCGTACCTAAAAAATGCAATCAACGCTGGGAAATTTGGTGTATTACACCCTCCTTACAGCCAAAGTTATTTCGTGGCGCCATTGAGGATTTTAAATCTGAATAATTATGCTATTATTTTCTATTGGATAACGATTAGCGAGACAGGGCTAGATCGGATCAACACACGATTATGAATTTCCAGGTCAATACAATACGATCGGAATAGATACAATGCATTGCAATATAATACAATGCAATACAATACGATACACTGTAGTACACTGTAATAGAATGCAACGCAATATAATACAATACGATGCAATACAATAGAAAACAATAAGCTTACAATATACGCTTGCAGTATACAATGCAGTAACGCTTTAGAAGTTCGGAGTTTACGATTACGATTAAATACGAAACTTAAATGATTAAATTAAATTTTAATTCAACGAACTGTCATTCGATTTTAAATTAATAAAATTTATTGATAATTAACATAAGATAAGTTAAGATACGATGCTCACTGGACTTCAGAGCAGGCCACTGTTCATTTTCCACTCGTACATCTTCGTATTCCACTTCGGCAACTGCAAAAATCAGGCGAATAATCTCGGCTCTTCCACGACCATTGAGATAGGTCAGCTTATAGTGAACCATGATTCAAGATCAACCACGGAAAATTATTACCTGTGACACAGCCAATGCACACGGAAATTTTGCTTAAAATATACCAGATTTTTGCATCGATTTACTTGTTAAATTTGGTTCTCGATTGTGTAGTGGTTAGCTTGCTGGACTGTCAGTCGAGAGGCAACGGCAGAAATTTGGTTCGATTCGTGCTCCACCTGAACCCCCTAGCCAACTCACCTATAAAGAGTACATTGACCGCACACTGTCTCTGATAAGATGAGATGGCAAGGGAGAGGACTGGCCACCTGCTCTCATACGCCGAGGCTAAGAAAATGAAGTCGCTAGCACTTCCTACCCATGTCCTAATGCTGCTGCTCCTTAATGCTGCTGCTCGCCTCATAGGGGGCATCATGAAGTTTGTCTCTATCTCTTCTTACATCAGGGACTTACTTCACTGGCTTCCTATTCACCAAGGCATCCAATTTAAGGTCCTTTGCCTCATGCGTAGATATCTTGTTGGCTCAGCTCCGATGCATCTCAGGGCTTACTGCACTCCGGTTTCCAGTTTGCCTGGTCAGGCCTTTCTGCGGTCATCTGCCCGTGGACACTTGGAAGTTCCTTGGATGCGCACTGTTACTGCCCAGTCTAGTAGTTTTGCGGTTGTGGGTCTTTCCAGCTGGAACAGCCTCCCTCAAGGCTTTAGCCTTGTCCTCCTCTCTCTATCTCTCTCCTGTCCAGTTTCTCAAGCGCCTGAAAACATTTCTCTTTGTCAGTGAAGACACTGACCCGGGTGGGGAGCGCCTCTGATTTTTGAGTGACGCTATATAAATTCTCGATTGGAAATTACAAATGTCTGCCTCCCAGACTAGATGAAGGGACTAAGGTGCTATATATATATATATATATATGAAACGCACTTTGGTGTATTTCTGAACCTTTGAACCCGATATATCGGCTGTCTGGTCTACATTAAATATATATAGATTAGATTATATTCCCATGTATATATATATATATATTGCAGAAGCAACAGTTGAGATAGGTCAGTTGCTTCTACATTATATATATATAATATATATATATATATATATATATATATTTAATGTAGACCAGACAGCCGATATATCGGGTTCAAAGGTTCAGAATTACACCAAAATGCGTTTCATAGATATTGCACATCTATTAGTCTCGTGCGGGGAGAAAACATAGTCCTTCAGCCCGCGAGGGGAAAATGCATAATGCACCCCGAAGGTGATATCGGCCTATATAATTATAAACGCCTAATCAATACTCCCTTCTTTTGCTTCTATATAAATATAGGGAGTATGGACAAGAGGTGCACATCTGCTTCATTGATTATAGTAAGGCATTTGACTGCATTAACCACGATTTAATGTGGGAAACCCTACTTGAGATGGGAATTCCGAAACACTTGATATGGCTATTAAGGGGACTATTATGAAGATCAGATAGCGGTGATAAGAACAGAATACGGAGACACTGATCAATTCGATATTAAGAAAGGGGTGAGACAGGGATGCATTTTGTCTCCATTCCTGTTTAACTTATATGCTGAAAGAATAATGAGAATGGCGGAAATGGAAGGGGCAAAAGAGGGAGTAAAAATTGCGGGAAGGACATTGAACAATCTTAGATATGCGGATGATACAACACTAATGGCAAAAAGAAAAGATGAGCTGATAGAATTAATAAGAAGGGTAAGGAGAGAAAGTGAAAAAGCTGGCTTATACTTCAACATAAAGAAGACAAAAGTCATGACAACAGCAGAATGGGATACTTTTGAGATTGACGGAGAAGAAATAGAGGTGGTAGAAAGCTTCACTTTCCTGGGATCATTGGTTGAAAAAGAAGGAAAATGTGATACAGAAATAAAACGAAGGATTGCGATTGGGAAAGCTGCAATGATTGGACTGGAAAAGATATGGAAGGACAAGCATGTAAGCATAGATAAAAAAAAATGCTCGTGAGAGCCCTAGTCTTTCCAACGGTTCTGTATGGTTGTGAGTCGTGGACAATGACAAAGAACATGGAGAAAAAGGTCAACGCATGTGAAATGTGGATATGGAGAAAAATGTTGAGAATATCATGGACAGAGAAAAGGACGATCGAATCAATACGAGTGGAGATTGGTGTCGAGAATGAAGAGTCATTAAAACAAAAAGCGACAAGATTGAACCTTGGATTCTTTGGTCATGTTATGCGATCTGATGGGCTAGAAAAGGAAATGATGTTGGCTTGTGGTGAGGGGAAAAAAAGACGGGGTCGACCAAGGAAGAAATGGATGGATGAGATTCACGATGTAACTGGCATGAATTTGGAAGCACTAAGGGACCTGACTTCGAATAGGAAGCAATGGAGAATGTGTGTCATGGCGGTCGCTAGAGCTCCAGGAGCTGACAGCACAAGGTGACAACAAGGTGATAAATATGTATATACAGGGTGGGCCAGTAGGAATGCACCAACTTTGAATGGATATAACTTGAACAATTATTACCCGAACATCGTGCCCAATATACTAAATTGAAAGTAATCATCCACACTACTACTGTGTCAAATCTTGCACTGATATACGGCACCACTGTTATAAAATTTCGGTGCGGCGCACACCTCTCAATTTTGAATGTAAATATTGAACATCATGACGCCGCTCGCGGAAGAGGATAGAATTTTAATCCGAATTTTAAGAGCAGAAAAAGGATACAATGCACATCAGATGATGATAGAATTCCCTTCTAGAAAATGGAATAAATATGCTCTAGATCGATTGATTAAACAAATTGATGCTACGGGAACGTCTAACAGCCGCAACTGTGGTCGCAAACGTTCTGCGCGCACAGCAGCGAACATTGCACAAGTCCAAGAGTTAATTTCCAGCCAAGGCAACAATCCAGGGACGAGTAAGAGTCCGAGCACGTGGTGGACATTATTGAGTATTTGTTTGACTGATGGTAAATTCACTCAAGATATTAATTGTTAGTACTAAGTGACTGTTTAGAACTGATGTCTTCAGTTTCAGACTTTTGTTTTTTCTTGCAGTTTTATGGCCAGAAAATGGCACATCGAATATTAATAGCATTATCTCATAAAGTCGTAATATTATCTCGTAGATATTTTGCAGAATCACAAAATGGATAATTATCTTCAATCTGATATATTGGACAAGACGCTCAGATAAAAATTATTCAAGTTATAAGGCGTCAAAGTTGGTGCATTCCTACTGGCCCACCCTGTATATATACATAAGATTTTTAACACTGGAAACGTCTACTGCTAGAAACAAGCTCGACTGTCAGCGTCGACATTACGGATTCGAAACCAGAGACTTGATGGCACTGACCCTCACACCTGCAGTTAGTTTATGAACAGAACTCTTTGAAAGGAGCTGCTTAAAAACGGATGAATTAAGGAGGAACCACCCAGTTTCCCACGATTTTTATTTCTCAGTTAAGGACGATATCTGCGAACCGACGTCGGTTCCAACTGTTAACACGGTTGTAGTTTTTTTTATAGGTTTTGTGTAGGATCTAACCGATTGCATACCTTAGCAACCGCGTAATCTCGCCCATTGCTGATTTCATGGGGCGTTAAAGCATTTAAGAGCCCAATCTACGGACGTGCATATCTTGAGATTGGATTAAAAATCCACGGAATAACCAATTGGACCGTTTTGCAAGATTTTACTGAAAATGTCCTCAGAACAAAATATCTGTCGCGGTGTTACACCTTTTATGTCTCGCAATGCATTCTGTACCCCAACTAAAGGCGATTACATGTCGAATCTTCAAATGTCAGTCCTAGATTTTCCTACGAGGCACTCACCGGTAGTCGAGCAGCTTCACAAAAACCAGCGTCAAACCCAAATGCCAGGCCACTGTCTATAGAATATATGTAGGTCCGCGGTTCCACTTAGGGCTGACTTTAATAGGCGCAGAGTTCGTAGACGCAACTGCATATCAAGTGATATCTAACAGCCAATCTCCGACGGCATGACTCGGCAAAATTCGACATGTTAATGATTCCTTAAGGACGTTAGAAAATGTGGGTCTGTGCAGCATCTAGAATGGAAGTGTTTACCAGTTCGTCACAACGGCACAAAATTCCGAAAGCAGATGGGCTCACAACTGAAGGCAACGTGAGCAAAGGTTAAGAACCAGACAAGACGGACAGACAGACAGAATGACAGACAGACACTGTCAGACAGACATACACAGCAGCAGCCTACCTTAGAGGGCTGTGAGTATTAATGACTTTGTTCTCTGTGTTGTCGTCGTCGTCATCATCATCATCATCATTCGTCATCATCATTATCATCACTGTTAGTATTATTATATCAACCTGTGCCCTAAAGCACCAACATCGTTCAGGTAGCAACATGAATCCATGTCGCGTTGGATCCATTAATCACAGAGCAGGACTCGGCAACAACAAAGCACACCAACCTCGGCTCAGGTATAGGCAAACCATCGAAGATCAACAGTCTGAGCCTTATTGCCTTATCTGCCTTCCTTACTTGTTGCCAGATGTGCAGCACCATCGTAATCGTAACTAAAAATTTCTAAAGCGCCACTTGAAAGCCGCGCACAGGGCATAGGCTTATTCACGAGCGCTGCATCAAGTTAGAGGGTTGTCCGGAGAGTTGCCAAATGTAGACCCGAGTCCGGTTGCTAGATACGAACAGAAAGAGGAGGCAGAACAGTTACCTGCTGAGGATGGTTTCGTTTAGGTCGAGATAGATTGGAAGGCGAGAGGGTCAGATGAGAACACTGTTCTTGAAGAGGTGAGACTTTAGTTCTTGAATGGAAAGCCTCAGAGTTGATAGATGGGAAACCTGAGGCAGATGATGGATGGGTGAGTTACAATAATGGTGATTGGCAGAGATCCGAAGGAAGCACTGTTGTTGGAGAGGTTCTCTGAATTAGCACCAAACAAGACAGCTCGGAGACACAGGTATAAATTATTTAAGAAGCCGAAAGGAACAGTAGGGCAGAAATTCTTCAGTGCAAGAGTTGCAGACTCGTGTAATTTTTTGGATGATAGTATTATCTCAGTGGACACTATCATAGCTTTTAAGAAGAAGCTAGGAAAATTGGGTTACTAAATGTTCCAGGTTAATCTGCAGTTGTTCTAACACAGACTACACGTCTTCTGAACCTCTTTAAACCCTTGTTGTGTATTATTGTGTAGCCCGAGTGTGCTCGATAGTGTAGTGGTTAGCGTGCTGGACTATAAATCGAGAGGTCGAGGTCCCGCCAGAGGAGAAATTTGGTTCAAGATTTCTGACCCATCTGCGCCACCAACCAACTCAGCTATAATGAGTTCAATGACCTTTGCTGTCGGTGCAAAGATGAGACGGCGTGGAAAAGGACTGGCCAGCCGCCCTCATATGCCGAAGCAAAGAAAATAAAGTCGCTAATACTTCGTACCCATGGCTGCCTCAAGGTTTGCTTGAGGGACTGCTCCTCGTCTTGTTATTGTTCTCTGTCTTCCTCTTCTCCTTCTACCACCACACCACCTCCTCCTCCTCCTCCTCCTGCTTCTCCTTTTTGTACTTAGTCATACTCCACATTTAAGGGGAGTTGCCGCCCTCGCCGTCTGATGTACTCATTATACTCGGTGTACTCATTTTGATGCTGAGTCGTTTGGGGAGTAAGGGAAGCGGGAAACTCAACACTTTCGTAAACCTGGCGAGGATATGAACACCTCTTCTACGCGCTCTAAAAAATAAATAACCGAGCCTTAAACGATTATTGATAAACATAAAGTCCTATCGCTCACCTACAACTCACTAAATACTCCGAGCGAAAGAACTTTCGAGAACTCTTCACCACCCCAGTCTACCCGATCATCCTCATATCTCAGTCTATCCCGGCCTCCAGTCGCTACTCGCCTTAAGTTCTCCAACTGCATCTCTACTCTGGACCTAACTTGCACTGAATACCTCATATTCTCAGTTCCTCCTCCAATACCGCCACTCACTCACCGTCAGCTCCCTCACACCCATCTACTTGTCACCCCACTATCAGGCGTTCCACTCCAAATTGAAATCTCACCTCTTCGCGAAGTCCTACACTATTCCATCCGATCCTCTGCTCTCCAAGCTCTGTCTTCCTCAACAAACCCGCCGTAACGGCCTCTATAGGTCGCTCTTGCAACCGGATTCGGACCTCCACTGGACATCGATCTCTGGATAACCCCTCTGATAGGACGCAGTTAAGCCCCCTGGAAGCACTCATGAATAGGACGATGCTCTCTTACACAGTATACATGATATTAAATTTTTTCTCTAAACATATGTATTGGAAAATGTCCCAATAATAGCTAATGGTTTCTTAACATGGATTCACAGTCTTGGAGTTGCTTTTAGGGATTGTTGTAGCTACCCAACCCTATATTCCCTGCCATTGGAGGATGAGAAGGTACGATTTCTCTTTTTCTAAATCAGGAAGTTAAAGAAGTTAACTCTTCCTGCCCAGCTCAAACATTTTCTTTGAGCTATGCTTTGTTCTTTCAGTCGTGTAGCCAGAAAATGGTTGAATAGTGTTGGCCCAGCCAGAGAAAGGCAATCGGGGACCTGAATAGTGGTAGTAAAACCACAGTTTCTGCCACACAGAAAAGAGTTTTAATGCATTTCAACGATCACATTTTAGTGCAACATACGACAAGTGAATTTCTAAGACCAAAAATACATTATGTAAATAATTTACTTAGCTCACTAACTCTGCCTAATCTAGAATCGATTCGCTTTTCTCGAGGGTCTACGTAGTCGGTGGAATTTAAACTAACAGATTTCCTGCTCCTCTAAAGTGGCAGTTGTTTACATTTCGGTAACAGGACGTTTTGCGATCCAGGCCGCCACCTTCGGCACGCTCTCCACGCGCTTCACCAGAGCCTTCAGCTTCGGATATTTGTCCAGAACAGCCTCGTTGCTACCCACCTTCCCCCAGTCGACGAACACGAGAAGGGCTAGATCCGCCCATGTCAGCTGTACAGAAAACGAAACATTTGCAGACAATTGAAAACGCTGTGAAAGCAACAAAATTCGTATGATCTCTTTCCCAGATGGCCAACTTCGCCAAGAGTGGATCAGGATTAGGCCATATGTGACAAGTGGTGGTCATGCAGCTACACCAGTGGCGGCGATCTTGTTTGACAGGTGAGGGGGAAATTTTTGAACTAATCCGGTCAAAATTGAGATTTGAACTGATCTGGTCAAAAAAGAGGTTAAAGAAATTATCGCCGTGAACTGATGTGGTCAAAAAAAGGTAAAATATTTGTATGACCTTGTTGGTGTTTCTTCAAAATGTGGGGCTCCGATGTATGGCGTGCTCCCAACCCACTGTTAAAGGTGGGGTCTTGTCCCCCGCGACCGTCATGATCGCCGCTCATGAGCAACAGTCAGTATGCCCACATGGAGCCCATATAGGACACATTATTCCAATATTGGACTACTGTATACTGTATAGTATACCCTGTGGTCGACCTAAATGAGAGCTATCTCCCCTTATTTTTTCTCCTCTCCTTCCTCCCTTCCCCTAAATACAAATTAAGTAAGCTTAGTCCGCCAGTTCAAGGCCACTCGCAGATTAAAAGTAGGGAACTTGTTTACAATTCGCCGTTAATTGTCATTGGTTGAACTTGAGCTTTCTGACCCTCTACTGAAATATGTTTGCGACTACTGAACAGTTTTTGCGACATGGCAGCGTTTGAAGCAGGTTGAAGCAACGACAGTTAACGTAGGTGAATTCTTACGCATGCTTAACTATCACAATGCTGATAGATGACTTCACGTTAGCTTACTTACTTATTGTTTCATGTTGCATAAATTAATGACGTGCCTGACGTCATCCGTCTTGCTGTTGTTGAAAGTAGCATAGGAGAGGAGATGGGGATTAGTGCCACCACCTTGTGGGGGCAAAGTTACACCAGAACTGTGATAACTGTTCAAAATTCTGTCCACGTCAAAAGCCTTTGTTGTCGAAAGATATCGTTAAACTCTGGATCCGCCTCACGCCCTTGGGTAATACGAAAACGATTGTAATTTATAATGTCTGCTCGAAATCAAATAATAAGCTTCAATTTGACAGCCTAAGAATCGTAATCGTGATCGTAATCTCCGGATTTCTACAGCGCCCAAGAAGAGGACAGATTGGTGAGTGTTCACGTTATCTCCGACGTAACAAAGGTAAATAATGGAGTAATGGCAACACTCATGGCGAAAGTTGTGTATATTAAATGAGTAGTTTCGAATAATTTGTTCCGATTTTTTGGCTCAATTTTACTATTACACTTAACAAATAACAATAATTATAAAATATTGAGAAAAAAATTTCTTTTGCATGTGTGGGGCCCCTGTTCGGCCGAACATGTTGAACATGCCTTAATCCGTCTCTGACCAGATACATGTCCCTGTCTCCCATCTGCCCGAACTTGGTCTTGAAGTTGCTGAGTTACTCCAACGAAACAGTCTCATCACTCGGCTCGTTCCCGGCGTTAACTACTTATCTTATCTTATATGATTATAATTATTTATAAAGCGCCTGTCACAGCATAGACTATTCAGAGGCGCTCCCAGCGTGTCTGCCCCGAGGGAGAAGAAAGATCTTTAGACAGCGGAGAGAAGAGGGCGAGATCCCAAGCAATGTCTTGCTACGGAGAGAGGGGCCGATCATTCCATAGGGAAGGGCCAAGGATGGCGAAAGCACGATACTGAGCCATCGAAGTCCTTGCGCGAGGGACAAGTAGATCAAGGCGGTCAGCAGACCGAAGAGGGCGGGAAGAGAGAGCAGAGAGACGTTTACGCATTAGGTCACATAGGTATTTAGGAGCTTTTCCCAGTTGAGTCCTAGAGACCAGGAGAAAGACCTGGTATTGGATGCGGGAAGCAACAGGAAGGCAGTGAAGTACATCAGTCATAAAGGTAGTTATGTGAGAGAAGCGAGGAAAACGGGCAATGAGCCTGGCAGCCGCATTCAGAACAGACTGCAGAGATGAAAATCGCGCTTTAGGGAGCCCAGCAAACAATGAATTGCAATAGTCAATGCGGCATGGACCATAGTAGTAAACACTGAAGGAGAAACTAATCTGCTGTGATAACTTTTCAAAATAATTTCTACCGTGATCAACGGCCTCATAAGATACTGTTAAACTTTGGATATCCTCCTCACGCCATTGAATACTAAAATTATGATTATAGGCCCAATGCCCGCTAGAAATCCAATAATAAGGTCCAATCTGATACCCTAAGAATAGGACAGATTGTGTACATGCTTACCTTATCTCCGACGAAGAAGCCGTCGCCTCCTTTGTTCGACTTGAGAATCTTTTCCAGATTAGCGTATGCAGCCGGCAGTTCCTCCTCCGAATATTTCTTCCTGATCTCCGCCTGAACGGAAAATAAATTCAACTAAATCACAGATTCCCTCCTATAGGCCTACATCTTGGAAAAACATTGAAATTGTAATATTATTGTAATCGGACACTTGGCTTATATAGAGCGCTGCTCAAAGAACAAAACAAATCTGTGGTAGCCCTGTTTGATGTTAAATTGTCATTTAGACCAAGACTACAGTATTACATCAGTTAGCAAAGCAAAACACTGAGGAAGCATGATCTTGTCGCACATCCGTAGAAGACGTAGGTCCATACAATATTATGAATTGTAACTGCAGTAATCAAATATTTCCCTGGAACCAATTCAAGAGAGGCTTATCGCAGGCGCTCTCCACTGTCGTAATTGTGGACTTCAGACGTCGGATTTCGATGTGGCTTTTCCTATGAATTATGATGTTTGCGATATTTCTCTATGAGATCTTGGACACTATGATCACGTCATACAGACACTGGTCACACAAGGACATTCTCTGCCAGCGTGTCCACACACAGCCCATTTGGAACCCATACTCCCACGTGGGTCCCGTACAGAGCCCATATGCGTTCCATCTAATGTCCATGGGTACGCTGCTAGGGAAAGGTATTCTAGTGTAGTCTCTCGATCGTTCAAAACGCGCGTGTCTCCTAATTGTTGTATGTCACTCACGTCAAATACAATTGTTGTGTAATGACTTGGTAGAATTAAACTGGTAAAAACAGTCCATTGCGAACTTTCAATAGCCAATTAAAACGTTTACGCTAACATCTGTGTCTCTAAATCGTGTGAAAATCATTGATTGCGAGGTTCACCAGTAAACAAACTGTGCTAAGATAAAATAACGGGTATCATACTTTTCTCGCTTCGTCTGGTTCCCTTATGCTACTGAGAAACGGTTTAACTGCATCTTCGATACAGTCGATGATCATGTCCGCCTGGAGCTGATCCAAGTCCGTCTTTCCAGCGAGATCTGCAAACCAAGCAGAGCTCAGCTACTGAGTTAACAGGAAATTGCATATCATGACTTCATAGCTCCCTCTCTGGTGGTTATAACTTGGTTCAATAATATTGCAAGGGGTGCGTGAGAGTGTAGTGGTTAGCGTGCTGGACTGTCAATCGAGAGTCTGGGGCTTAAACTCCCCGCCAGGGCAGAAATTTGGTTCGAGGTTTCTGCTCCACCTGCGCCCCATGGTCGACTCAGCTATAATGAGTACACTGACCGAGGCTAAGAAAATGAAGTCGCTAGCACTTCATACCCATTGCTGCTCCAGAACTAGCTTAATGGACTGCTCTTATTAATCTTCCCCTTCCTCCTCCTTCTTCTCCTCCTCCTCCTCCTCCTCCTATTCTTCCTCTTCCTCCTCCACCTCCTCTTCCACCTCCTCCTCCACCTCCTCTTCCTCTTCCTCTTCCTCTTCCTCTTCCTCTTCCTCTTCCTCTTCCTCTTCCTCTTCCTCTTCCTCTTCCTCTTCCTCTTCCTCTTCCTCTTCCTCTTCCTCTTCCTCTTCATCTTCTTCTTCTTCTTCTTCTTCTTCTTCTTCTTCTTCTTCAAATCACGTTGCACAATAGCGTGTTGATTAGTGAGCTGAACTGGATTCCCAAGAGGTTGGGAGTTCAGATCCGTGAAAGGGAAAAAAGAATGCGGGACAAGTGTCACGGCAGTTGATTGTCCTAATCGTAAACTGCATTAAATTTCTGAAGCTCAGAACACCAGCTAATTCACGAGCGCTGCGTCGTATCAGAGGGGTTGTCCAGAGAGCGATGTGCAGCGGAGGTCCGATTTCGGTCATCCGGTTTTACAATACAGACTACTGTATTTGATATTGCACTTCTTCCAAAGTTCGGAAGTGCACACACGGCGATACGACAGAACGTAAAGCAATTTTGAGTGAAGAACTTGCTCAGGGTCGCTGCACAGTAATTAACCGCCTGAGTGGAGAATCGATCCCGTACTCTCCTGGTTACAGGCCAAGCACTCTAACCATTATGGGCTTCCGTGCTCCACGCTTGACAGAGAGACCAGAGAGACAGAGGAGGCAGACCAGCTGCTAAGGCGGGTTTCGTCGAGTATCCACGGATTGGCTAACTTTGACCAGAATTTCTTCTTACTACGATGCTGCGGGGTCAGAATATAATTATGGAAGAAATAAAACGTTGCCAGACACTTACTGAATTTCCGGGCGAGATATCTGCCAATGGCATAACTCTGGCAAAACATCTTCCCGTCAATTTCGAGAATTGGTATCTGACCAAATGGAGTACCTAAAAAATGCAATCAACAGGTGATCAACACACCCTGCTTACAGCCAACGTAATTCCGTGGCGCCACTGAGGATTTGAAATCTGAATAATTATACTATTATTTTCTATTGTATAAAGATTAGCGAGACAGTGCCAGATCGGATCAACACACGATTATGAATTTCCAGTCCATTACAATACGATCGGCATAGATACAAATTCACAATGCATTGCAATAAAATACAATGCAATACAATACAAAACAATGCGCTTACAATATACAATGCAGAAACGCTTTACAAGTTCGGAGTTTACGATTACGATTAAATACGAAATTTAACTGATTACATTTTATTCAACGAACTGTCATTAGATTTTAAATTAATAAAATTACATAATTGACATAAGATAAATTGACATAAGATAGTTAAGACACGATACTCACTGGGCTTCAGAGCAGGCCACTTATCTCTTTCCACTCGTACATCTTCGTATTCCACTTCGGCAACTGCAAATATCAGGCGAATGAGCTCGGCTCTTGCTCGTCCATTGAAGTAAGTCAGCTTATAGTGAACCATGATGAACGATCACCAATGGAAGATTATTACCTGTGACACAGATAATGCATAAGGACATTTTTATAAAATATTCTAGATTAAGATTTGCGCATCGATACACTTATTGAATTTGGTGTTCGATACTGTAGTGGTTAGCTTGCTGGACTGTCAGTCGAGAGGCTAGGGCAAAAATGTGGTTCGAGATTTCTGCTCCACCTGTAATGCATCCCCCTAACCAACTCAGCTATAATGAGTGCATTGACCGCTCACTGCCTGTGGAAAGATGAGACGGCAAGGGAGAGGACTGCTGTCATACGCCGAGGATAAGAAAATGAAGTCGCTAGCACTTCATATCCATGTCTGCCTCTCAGGCTAGCTCAAGGGACTGAGGTGCTAATTCAAAGAACCTCTCCCACTGTAGTGCTCCCTTTCCAGTGATATTAAAAGACCTCTCTATTCTCGACCAGGTTTTCTGACTTTCCCAATATGACTGTCGACAAGGATGGCTCTGGGTAAATGCGCCTTTCTGTTACTTGCTTTAAACTCTGGGACAAACGATCGCTCTGCAACATCTTTTCTGATCTTCAGACCTCGACTAAAGCTCAGTATTTCCTGGACTCATTTCCTCCGTAGCCTGTTCGTATCCAGGGGCGTATCTTTGGTCTAAAAAGTGGGGGTACCAATTTCCTACATACACAGAACAAGGCTGAGACTGCGATCTCTGGGAAGGCACGCTAATAAAATATTGATTGGCATTGTTCAAAAAGTGGGGGTACTGTAGGCCTACCCCGAGTCCAAAAAGTGGGGTACGTGTACCCCTCGTACGCCCTCCACAAATTACGCCTATGTTCGTGTCTTCTCGGCTGTTTTCGTATCCTCTCGGATTCCCTTCTTGGCTTTCGACCGGCCTCACACGGAAAGTTTGCTCGCACAAGGATTTCGCTTTGTAGCAACCATCGTCTAATACCTTGAACATTATGACAGTGTCCTTTTGAAGTCGGTTAGATCGGATTTAGATTAGAGTCTTCTCGTGTCAGACCGTTTTTCGTTAGGTCTAAACTTTTCAGGTCTGTACCGTAGACATATAAAATTATGATCATTTTTATCGCTGTTCTGAACTAGGACACTCTCTTAGCCGCGTATGAAACACACTTGAAACGCACTTGGGTGTATTTCTGAACCTTTGAACCCGATATAATTATTTAGGCTGTCTGGTCTATAATATATATATATATATATATATATATATATATATATATATATATATATATATATATATATATATATATATAATATATATACATATATATATGCATATGTTATATATACATATTATATATATGGGAATATAATCTAATATATATATATGTATATATATATATATATATATATATATTTAATGTAGACCAGATTGCCGATATACCGGGTTCAAAGTTTCAGAAATACACACAAGTGCGCTTCATTGATATGGCATATCTATTAGTCTAAGGTGCAACAGGGCTTAGCTCCAGCCTACCTTTGTGACCTGATGCGCAAATCTCTGTCTGCTTCTTCTCATCGACCCCTACGTTTTCTGAATCGGCTTGATCTGTTCGATCCCCTGGTGAGGTCTGCCCTGGCTCAGTCTCGCTCTCTCGCTGTCGTGGGCCCATCTTTATGGAACTCCCTTCCCTTGGCACTGCGTGGGACCTTTCTTACTATAGGTTCTCTCTTTCTGTTGTTCATCGATTAAAGTCTTTTCTGTTTCCGCGAGGCTCACGCGCTGAGAGCGCCTCTGAATAGTTCGCACTGTGAGAGGCGCTTTATAAATTCCCAGATACCATACCATACCATTAGTCTCGTGCGGGGAGAAAACATAGTCCTCGAGCCCATATTTCGGCCGCGAGGGCATAATGCATAGTGCACCCCGAAGCTGATATAGGCGTATAAAGGCCTAATCTATACCTCCCTTCCCCTTCCTTATATATTTATGTATATATATATAGGCCTATATCAGCTTCTGTGTGCATTATACTGTTGTATACATAATCCCCTCAGGGCCGAAATATGACTGTGTTGTCTCACCGCATCTAAGGTCTAAAACTTCTATATGGCTTTGAATGCAGTTTCTGTGACACTACACGTGATAACAAAGATCAACGTCGCCCTCCTCCTTCATCCAGGCTTGAAACTGGCACTTTTTGGCACTAGTACGTGCTGTGGCAGAGTTCATGTTTTAGGGAGTTCTGCTGATGGGTTCAATGAGGGATGGGTTTCTCCCTATGGGATTTGAGGATGGATAGTGTTCATGTGGGGCCGGAGGTTAACGGATTCACATGGTTCGAGACGAAGGCATTCCGCCAATGATGATGATGGCTAGCAACGTTAACTCCGCTATGGCAGTTCTCTGGCGGTGCCAATCCAAAGTCTGGAGAAAAGAGGAGGGCGACGTCAGCGGTCCTGATGGCCATAAGATATTCCTTGTTCCTTGTGCTGTCAGCTCGTGGAGCTCTAGCGATCGTCATGGTGAACACGCTCCATTGTTTCCTATTCGATGACAAGTCCCGTAATTCCGCCACGCTCCGGCCTGGGAGTCCCACCATCCGCAACTATAACCGTTTTTGGCTTGGTGTGTCTCATGACGATTCTCTTGGCAAGCTAACAGGGGTGGTTTGCCATTGCCTTCCCCTGGTTTTGCCTGCCGTGCCCGTTCGTTCCCCTTCCTAGGAAGGGTACTAACGGTCCGCACCACGAGAAGGTGGGCACGGAGGACTTTGGTTCACCAGCCCAGGTCGGATCCGAGTCTACGCTCATCAGAGACGTCGGTCAGGTCGCCTCCCCGTTTTACTCTGTATTAGAGTGACTGCATGGTGAACCTTTGCGGACTCATAAGATATTAAACACTAGAAACTTATACTGCTAGAAACAAGCTCGACTCTCAGTGTCGACATTACGGATTCGAAACCAGAGACTTGATGGCACTGATCCACACACATCTGCAGTTAGTATATGAACAGAACTCTTTTAAAGGAGCTACTTAAAAGCAGATGATTTAAGCAGAGGCGGCGCTACACCAGGGCGAGCAAATGCCCTGGTAAAAGGGATTTGCCCTGGTCGTTGCCCTGCCAGAATTTTGCACTGCCCACAGTTAATTTGTTCGGACCATAAATCGCCCCTTGCACTGGTTACTTGTATGACTACCCTGGTTGTGCCCTGGTTACAGAGAATGTCTGGCGGCGCCACTGGATTTAAGAAGAAAGCACCAAGTTTTCCAACGATTTTCATTTCTCAGCTAAGGACGATATCTGCGAACCTACGTCGGTGCCAACTGTTAGACACGGTTGTAGTTTTCTATAGTTTTTGTGTAGCCTCTTAACGATTGTTTACCTTAGTAACCGTTTAGTTTGTCTCGCCCATTGCTGTTTTCATTGGGCGCTAAAGCATTTAAGATCCCAATCTACGGAGCTGAGTACCTCGAGATTGGATTAAAAATCCACGGAATAACCAATTGGACCGCTTTGCAAGATTTTAATGAAATTCTCCTCAGAACAAAAAAGCTGTCGCGGTGTTACACCTCTTATGTTTCGCAGTGCATTCTGTACCCCAACTAAAGTCGATGTCATGTCGACTCTTCAAATGTCAGTCCTAGATTTTACTACAAGGCACTCACCTGTAGTCGAGCAGCTTCACAAAAAACAGCGTCTAACCCACATCCCAGGCCACTCTCTATACAATATATGTAGGTCTACGGCTCCAGGTAGGGCTGTCTGTAATAGGCGCAGAGTTCGTAGACGCAGATGCATATCACGTGATATCTAACAGCCAATCTCCGACGACATGACTCGGCAAAATTTGATATGTTAATGAGGCCTTAAGGACGTTAGAAAATGTGGGTCTGTGGGGCTCATATATAATGAAAGTGTTTACCAGTTCGTCACGACGGCACGAAATTCCGAATGCAGATAGCATGGGCTTAGAACTGAAGGCAACGTGAGCAAAGGTCAAGAACCAGAACCAGACAAGACAGACAGAAAGACATACAGAGCAGCAGCCTACCTTAGAGGGGTTGGAGTGTTTACGTTTTTGTTCTCTGTGTCGTCGTCGCCGTCATCATCATCATCATTCGTCATCATCATTATCATCACTGTTAGTATTATTATATCAACCTGTGCCCTAAAGCACCAACATCGTTCAGTAGCAACATCAATCCGTGTCACGTTGGATCCAGTAATTGCAGAGCAGGACTCGGCAACAACAAAACACACAAACCACGGCCCAGGTATAGGCATACCCTCCAAGATCAATATCCTATAGCTGGGCCTTATTGCTTTATCTGCCTTCCTTACTTGTTACCCGATGTGCAGCACCATCGAAATCGTAATCGTAAACTCTAAATTTCTAAAGCGCCAATTGAAAGCCACGCACAGGGCATAGGCTAATTCACGAGCGCTGCGTCAAGTCAGAGGGTTGTCCGGAAAGTTGTCAAATGCAGATCCGAGTCCGGTTGGTAGATACGAAGAGAGAGAAGGGGACGGTTGCATATAAGATCCGAGCTCCGTCTCGCAATGAGATAGCGGAGGAGAGCTGGACGTTAGACTTTTGAAGACAACAGACGTTGCCGTGGAGACGAAGAGATAACGATTTAGACCCGTGATGACGGTTGAACGATAAGACGGATATTGTGTTGTACCGTATATGGGCATTATAAAGCACCTCTTGCGGTATAGACCATTCAGAGGCGCTCCCAGTGCGCGAGACCTCGAGAGAAAAAGCAGGATTTAAGGTGAGAAAAAGAAGAAGCAACGCTACCAGAGAGAATGGTGGTGCGGACAGAAGGAGGAAGTCGGTTCCAAAGTGAGGGACCTATGCAGGCAAAGGATCTGGACTGAGCCATAGTAGTCCTGACACGAGGAACTAAGAGGTTAAGACGATCAGAAGATCGGAGAGGACGCAGCAAAGCAGCAGAATGAGGCCGTTGAATTAGATCACGTGAGTACTGTGGAGCAAGACCCAGTTGAGACTTAAGCACAAGAATAAGCACTTTGAATTGTATACGGGCAGAGAGAGGGAGCCAATGGAGTTGTTCAACCATGAAGGTGGAGATATGAGAGAACCGAGGGAGGCGGGCAATGCGTCTAGCAGCAGCATTGAGTACGGATTGGAGAGGAGAAAGACGGATCTTGGGAAGGCCAATAAGGAGAGAATTACAGTAGTCAATCCGAGAATGCATGAACAATTGAGGTGAAGGTCTAGGATGAGACAGACCGCCGAATAGCCCGGATAGGAGTACCACGATCGACTGATTGATACAGATATCTAACTACTGACATTAGGTTTACTTTGTTAGCATTGCATATAATTATATGTGTATTAGTTATATAATGAATAAACTTAGCCTCATTATTCGAATCTTGCGCGTCTGTGTACTTAACAGAGCCGACGTAGGGAGACTTACGCCTACGACAGAGAGGTTCTTTTAATTCGTAATCGTAATCGTAATCTCCAAACTTCTAAAGCGCCACTCGAAGGCCAAGCGCTGGGCACCAGCCTATTCACGAGCGCTGCGTCAGATCAGAGGAGGTTTCCAGAGAGTAGTCCAAAAGAGGTCCAAGTCCGATTTCCAGGGTACCAGATCAGGAGAGGCAGAGCAGCTGTCAAGGCGGGTGTCGTTTACGACGAGAATATTTGGAAGGCGGAGGAGAGTCACGGTAGGAGTATTTGAAAAGGTGAGACTTCAGTTTTGAGTGGAAAGTCCGGGGGTGATAGATAGGGGAACATGAGGAGGAGGAGGATGAAGGACGGGTTGCATTGATGATGAAGGCACTGAGAAACTGCGGAATTCAGAGGGGAGAATTAGCACCAGCAAGACAACTGGGGGACACAGGTATAAATTATTGACGAAAACGAAAGGAACATTAGGGCAGAAATTCTTCAGTGGAAGAGTTGTAGACCAGTGGAATGGTTTGGATGATTGTGTCTCAGTGTCTCAGTGGACACTACACCGGCGTTTAGAAAGAAGCTAGGAAAATTGGATTACTAAGCGTTCCAGATTAATTTGCAGTACTGTTGTTCTAACACAGACTACACGTCTTCTGAACCTCTTAAAACCCTTGTAATGTTATATTGTGTAGTCCGAGGGTGCTCGGTAGTGTAGTGGTTAGCGTGCTGGACTGTAAATTGAGAGGTCGTGGCCCCGCCAGAGCAGAAATTTGGTTCAAGATTTCTGCCCCATCTGCGCCACCAGCCAACTCAGCTTTAGTATAATGAGTACAATGACCTATGCTGTCGGTGGAAGGATGAATCGGCGATGGAGAGGACTGGCCACCCGCCCTCATATGCCGAGGCCAAGAAAATGAAGTCGCTAACACTTCGCCTCAAGATTTGCTTGAGGGACGGCTCTGTCTGATCTTCAATATGACTGTGTGCGGTCGATGTACTCACTTCGATGCTGAGTCGTTTGGGGAGCAAGAGAAGCGGGAAACCCTCAACACCTTCGTAAACCTGGCGAGCATATGAACACCTCTTCTACGCGCTCCATAAAAAATAAATAACCGAGCCTTGAGTGATTATTGATAAATATAAAGTCCTATCGCTAACCTACAACTCACTAAATACTCCGAGCGAAAGAACCTTCGAGAAATCTTCACCATCGTGCCACCCCAATCTACCCGATCATCCTCATATCTCACTCTATCCCGTCCCCCAGTCCCTACTCGCCTTAAGTTCTCCAACTGTATCTGTACTCTGGAAAGAACTTCCACCGAACTCCTCATATTCTCAGTTCCTCCTTCCACACCGCCACTCACCGTCACCTCCCTCACACCTATCTACTTGTTGACCCACTATCAGGCGTTTGACTCCAAATCTCTACCTTGATCCATCCGATCCTCTTCTCTCCACACTTTTCGTCCTCAACGAAACCCGCCGTAGCAACTGCTCTGCCTATATCGGTCGCTCTTGCAACCGGATTCGGACTTCCACTGGACACCGATCTCTGGACAACCCATCTGATAGGACGCAGTTAGGCCCCCCTGGAAGCACTCATGAATAGGATGATGCCCCCTTACACAGTATACATGATATTACTTTTTTTTCTCTAAACATATGTATAGGAAGATTTTCAAATGATAACTAATGGTTTCTTAACATTCACTGTCTTCGAGTTGCTCTAGGGATTGCTGTGGCTGCCCAATCCCAGTCCCTGCCATTGGATGATAAGGAGGTAGGATTTCTCTGAGCTCTGACCAGTTTAAGGAAGTTTGCACCCTTCCTAGTTCAACCATTTCTTTGAGCTTAGCTTTGCTCTTTCAGACTGCTTCAATTTTATAGCCACATAACGGCAGCTGAGTCCCTGGTTGAATAAGACTTCGCGGTTTAACAAATACATTTTCTGCCACACAGACAAGATTTTAATACATTTCAACGATCACACTTTCTAACACAAAAAACTACAATATGTAAATAACTGATTTAGTTCACTACCTCTGCTTAATCTAGAATCGATACGACTTTCTCGATGGTCTACCTAGTCCGTGAAATTTAAAGTAACAGATTTCCTGCTTCTCTAAAGTGGCAGTGGTTTAGAAATCGGTAACAGGACGTTTGGCGAGCCAGGCCGCCACTTTCGGCACGCTCTCCACGCGCTTCGCTAGAGCCTTCAGTTTCGGATATTTGTCCAGAACAGCCTCATTACCACCCATCTTTCCCCAGCCGACGATCACGTGAAAGAGTAAATCCGCCCATGTCAGCTGTACAGAAAAAGAAACATTTGCAGACATTGAAAAACGCTGTGGAAGCAACAAAACTCATATGATCTCTATCCCAGATGTCCAACTTCGCTAGGCCCAGAGAGGACCCGCATTAGGCCATATGTGACAAGTGGTAGTCATGCAGCTACACTTTCAGTATGCCCACATGGAGCCCATATAGGAAACATATTCCAATATGGGACTAGTATATAGTAAAACCCGTAGCTGACAGAATTTAGGCCCTTGACAGAGATTGACAAGATGCTCATGTCGCATGCAAAGGCGTATAACTTTGCCTCAAATCCGATTTCCTCTTTGTCTCCCTTCTCCTTCTAGCTCTTCTTTCTTTCTTCTCCTCTCCTTCCTCCCTTCCCCCTATATACCAATTAAGTAGGCTAGTCCGCCAGTTAGGCCACTCGCAGACTGAAACGTAGGAAACTTGTTTACAATTCGCCGTTAATTGTCATTGCATGAACTTGAGCTTTCTGACCCTCTGCTGAAATATTTTTGCGACATGACACTGTCATGACAGCGTTATTTTGGTTTCATGCAAGTTCAAGGAACGACAGTTAACGTCGGTGAATTCTTACGCAGGCTTAACTATCGCAATGCTGATAGATGACTTCACGTTAGCTTACTCACTCGTTGTTTCTTGTTGCATAAATTGATGACGTGCCTGACGTCATCCATCTTGCTGTTGTTGAAAGTAGCATGGGGAAGAAGATGGGGGCGGGGTTAAGTGCCACCACTCTGTGGGGGCAAAATGACACCCGAACTATGATAACTGTTCAAAATAATTTCTGTCGACGTCAAGGACCTCTGTTGTCAAAAATACCGGTAAACTCTGGATCCGCCTCACGACCGTGGGTAGGCTACTATGATTACGGTAAAATATAATGCCCGCTCGAATCAAATAATAGGTTCCAATCTGACACCCTAAGAAGAGGAGTGATTGAATGCTTTCTTACGCCATCTCCGACGAGAAAGCCGTCGCCTCCTTTGTTCGACTTGAGAATCTTTTCCAGATTAGCGTATGAAGCCGGCAGTTGCTCCTCCGAATATTTCTTCTTCATCTCCGCCTGAACGGAAAATAAATTCAGTTAAATCACAGATTCCTTCCTATAGGCCTACATCTTGGAAAAACATAGATATTGTAATTGTAATCGGACACTTGGCTTATAACGCGCCGCTCAAAAATAAACAAATCAGAGGCGCCCTCTGCATGTGGCAGCCCTGTTTGATGTTAAATGTCATTTAGACTTAGACTACAGTGCTACATCAGTATTCAGTTAGCAAAGCAAAACTCTGAGGAAGTATTATCTTTTCGCACATCCGTAGAAGACGTAGATCCATACAATATTCTGAATTGTAACTGCAGTAATCAAACATTTTCCTATAACCTCTTCACGAGTAACTAATCGCAGGCGACACTGACAGTAGTAGTAGTAGTAGTAGTAGTAGTAGTAGTAGTAGTAGTAGTAGTAGTAGTAGTAGTAGTAGTAGTAGTAGTAGTAGTAGTAGTAGTAGTAGTAGTAGTAGTAGTAGTAGTAGTAGTAGTAGTAGTAGTAGTAGTAGTAGTAGTAGTAGTAGTATTAGTAGTAGTAGTAGTAGTAGTAGTAGTAGTAGTAGTAGTAGTAGTAGTTTCAGTTAAACGACACTGTGTGATAACAACGGCCATTAGCATCGCCCTCCTCCTTCTTTCAACTGTGGGACTGGCACTGCCAAAGTACGAGCATTGGCTCTCTCTCTCTCTCTTTCTCTCTCTCTCTCTCTCTCTTCTCTCTCTCTCTCTCTCTCTCTCTCTCTCTCTCTCTCTCTCTCTCTCTCTCTCTCTCTCTCTCTCTCTCTCTCTCTCTCTCTCTCTCTCTCTCTCTCCTTTCGTAAACGTGGTCTTCAGGCGTCGGATTTCGACCTGGATTTTCCAATAGATTATAATGTTTATGATTTTTCTCTAAGCGACCATCGACTGTTTTTCTTGGACATTAGGATCACGCCGTATAAGCTTACAGACGCTAGTCACACAAGGACATTCTCTGCCAGCGTGTCCACACAAAGCGCATATGGGGCCTATACTCCCATGAAGAGTGACCGCAGGCGAGCTACAGTACGCCTGTAACTGTATGCTAGAACAGTACACATTGCATAGTTTGAAGGTGAAATTGTCATTGACGCTCTGCGTTATTACAGTTCACATAACCTCTGTTATTGTGAAAATGTTTGTCGTAACAAGTTGGAAAAAAGTTGGTAAAAGTTTAACTACTTTTTTTTTAGTTTAGTTAACTAATTTTCAAAATTAATTGCCAACTTTAGTTAAACTATTTTTGTAGTTGTAAATTAGTTTTAGTTTAACTTTAAAAAAATAGTTTAGTGCCCATCACTGGGACATAACCTCACAGGATTTCTCACTCGCCTGCCCAATATCCTACACAGTAACCGTCTCAGGGAAAGAATCTCGAAAATCAGAGGCGTAACTTTGGTCTAAAAAGTGGGGGTACCAATTTCTTACATGAAGCAAGGGGGATCACTGGAAAGGCTCAATAATAATGGACAATTGTCAACTGGCATTGCTTAAAAAGTGGAGGATACGGTACCCTTCAGTCCAAAAGTGGGGGGTACTGGTACCCCTCGTCCCCCCACAAATTACGCCTATGTCGAAAACGTACCTTCCGCGTACAAGGCGAGCACTCTAACCCTAACACGACAGTAATGCAGTTATTCTATTGTTTTGTATTGTATTTGCGCATTCATAAAGCGCCTCTCGCGGTATAGACTATTCATAGGCGCTCAATTAGAGGCTTAACTAAAAACTCATGTGACCTCTCCACCTCCACCTAAAAAAAAATAACAGGCATAATACCTTTCTCGCTTCGTCTTTTTCCCCCATAATACTGCTAAACGGTTTGACAGCATCTTCCATGCAGTCTATGATCATGTCCACCTGGAGTTGATCCAAATCCGTCTTTCCAGCGAGATCTACAAACCAAGCAGAGCTCAGGTGAGTTTCATGGCAATCCTAACAGCTCCCTGTCTGGTGTGTATAACCTGGTTCAATCATATTGCAATGGGTGCGTGACAGTGTAGTGGATAGCGTGTTGGACTTTCAATCGAGAGGCCCGGGGTTAAATCCTCGACAGAGCATAAATTTGGTTTAGGATTTCTGCTCCACATGGGCTCCCTAGCCAACTTAGCTATAATGAGTACAATGACCGTATACTGTCGGTGGGAAGATGAGACGGCGAGGGAGAGGACTGGCCACCCACTCTCATGTGTCGAGGCTAAGAAAATGAATTCGCTAACACTATACCCATGGCTGCCTCAGGGCTAGTTTAAGGGACTGCGTTAAAGGTGATCGCTCTAACCTATTGGGTAGCGTGCCCCACGGTTGCCAGAGATACCAAAAGGAGACATAACAGCTGCAAAGGTGGGTTTCGTTGAGGACGAGAACGATTGGCTGACGGAGGAGCGGATGGATTAGGGTATGCTTAGAGTGCTCACCTTGTAACGTGGAATGTACGGGTTCGAGACACCCTCCCCGAGACGATTACGGTGCATAGGTACCTTGAGCAAGTCCTTCAGCCGCAATTGCTCAGTGCCATCGATTTATACCTGATCACTAAAAATTAGCGCCTTATAAATGCGCAATAATCGTATTTCAAGACTTCTGCTCGTTAATGTATTTCAAGACTTCTCCTCTGGCGAACTTGGCTATCAAATGAGATCATCGACCACAACACACAGTTTGTGCGTTTTTTTTAACTTTTCAACGATTTTCTTTACCTTTTTCTTCCAGGAATTTAAATTTGCATGTTCATCATGACCTTTTTAACCCTGCAAGTTCCGTACGTAACCTCAAAAAAATAAAACGTTGCAAGAAGACACTTACTGAATTTCCGGGCGAGATATCTACCAATGGCATAGCTCTGGCAAAACGTCTTCCCGTCAATCTCGAGAATTGGTATCTGACCAAATGGAGTACCTACACAATGCAATCAACAGGTAATCAACACATCCTTATAGCCAACGCAATTCCGTGGGCCCATTGATGATTTGAAATCTGAATAATTATACTATTATTTCCTATTGGATAGCGAGACAGGGCCAGATCGGATCCACACACGATTATGAATTTCTAGTCCAATACAATACGATCAGCGTATTTACAATGCATTGCAATAAAATACAATGCAATACGATATACTGTAATAGAATGCAATATAATACAATACAATGTAATACAATAGAAAACAATACGCTTACAATATACGCTTACAATATACAATGCAGTAACGCTTTTAAATTAGAAGTTCGGAGTTTACGATTACGATTAAATACGAAATTTAACTGATTACATTTTATTCAACGAACTGTCATTAGATTTTAAATTAATTAAATTAATTTAAAATTAACATAAGATAGGTTAAGATACGATGCTCACTGGGCTTCAGAGCAGGCCACTTGTCTTTTTCCACTCGTACATCATCGTATTTCACATCGGCGGCTGCAAAAATCAGGCGAACAATCTCGGCTCTTCCTCGTCCATTGAAGTAGGTCAACTTGTAGTGCACCATGATGGAAGATCAGTAGCGGAAAATTATTTCCTGTGACACAGCCAATGCACAAGGAAATTTTTTTATAAAATATTCTAGATTAAGATTTTCGCATCGATTAACTTATTAAATTTGGTGCTCGATAGTGTAGTGGTTAGCTTGCTGGACTGTAAGTCGAGAGGCAAGGGCAAAAATTTGGTTCGAGATTTCTGCTCCACCTGCAATGCATCCCTTAGCCCACTCAGCTATAATGAGTACATTGACCGCACACTGTCTGTGGGAAGATTAGACGGCAAGGGAGAGGACTGCTGTCATACGCCGAGGATAAGAAAATGAAGTCGCTAGCACTTCATACCCATGTCTGCCTCTCAGCCCAGCTCAAGGGACTAAGGTGCTAATTCAAAGAACCTCTCCCATTGTAGTGCTTCCCTTCCAGTGATAATAAAAGACCTCTCTATTCTCGACCTGGTTTTCTGACTTTCTCATTATAATAGTAGTAATTAAATAATAATAATAATATTCTTTATTATTTCAAACCGACAGACGCAGTAAGATTACATTGAAACATGAAAGTACAATCAATATCTTAATTAAACACACGGTTTGGCAGCCATGCAAGGCTCCGCCCTAGAGGGAGCGGGGGGGGGTTACGGGAGTCGATCCGCGTACCTTATGCTCTCCTGGCCATGAGTGTTACCACTACTCTTTCCCCCTCCCCTATGACTGTCGACAAGGATGGCTCTCGGTGAATGCCCCCTTTTCTGTTACTGGCTCCAGACTCTGGAACTCTCTCCCGACAAACGATCACTCTGCAACATCTTTCTGATCTTCAGTTCTCGACTAAAGCTCAGCATTTCCTGGACTCATTTCCTCCGTAGCCTGTTCTTATCCAGGGGAGTAACTTTGGTCCAAAAAGTGGGAGTACCTATTTCTATGTATACACAAAGCAAGGCTGAGACTGCGATCTCTGGGAAGGCACAAAAACAAAATATTGATTGGCATTGTTCAAAAAGTGGGGGGTAATGTACCCCGAATCCAAAAAGTGGGCGTACGTGTACCCCTCGTACCTCCCCACAAATTACGCCTATGTTCGTAACTTCTCGGCTGTCTTCGTATCCTCTCGGATTCCCTTCTTGGCTTTCGACCGGCCTCACACGGAAAGTTTGCTCGCACAACGATTTTGCTTAGTAGCGACTATCGTCTGACACCCTGAACATTATGACAGTGTCCTATTGAAGTCTGTTAGATTGGATTTAGGTTAGAATTAAACGCTCTCTTTTCGTGCCAGACAATTGTTTGTTAGGCGAAGCTTGCAAGTAAACTTTTCAGGTCTCTGTCGTAAACACATCTAATTATTTTTATCTGTCTTCTGAACTAGGACACAGTCTCAGCCACGTATGAAACACACTTGAGACGCAGTTGGGTGTATTTCTGAACATTTAAACACGATATATTTCGGCTGTCTGGTCTACATTATATTCCCATATATATAGATGCATATATTTATGTATATTATATATACATATATATGGGAATATAATCTAATATATATATATATAATGTAGACCACACAGCCGATATACCGGGTTCAAAGGTTCAGAAATGCACCCGAAGCTGATATATAAAGACCTAATCTGTTCTTCCCTTCCCCTTCCTTTTATATATATACTAGCTGGATTACCCGGCGTTGCCCGGGGTTATAAGTTTCAATCCCTGCACACCCACCACCACCACCACCACCCCCACCACCACCCACCATCACATAAACATTTTGTGTAGCCTCTTACCGATTGTTTACCTTAGCAACCGTGTAGTCTCGCCCATTAATGTTTTTCTTTGGGCGTCAAAGCATTTAAGATCTGAATCTACGAACGTGAATAGCTCGAGATTGGATTAAAAATCCACGGAATAACCAATTGGACCGTTTTTGGAAGATTTTAATGAAATTGTCCTCGGAACAAGAAAAATCTGTCGCGTTGTTACACCTCTTAAGTCTCGCAGATCACTCTGTACCCCAACAAAAGGCGATTTCATGTCGGCTCTTCAAAGGTCAGTCCTAGATTTTCCTACGAGGAACTCACCTGTAGTCGAGCAGCTTCACAAACAGCAAAGTAAAGCCTAAATGCCAAGCCACTATCTATAGAATATATATAGGCCTAGGTGTACGCAGGGCTGACTGTAATAGGCACAGAGTTCTTAAACACACATGCATATCACGTCATATCTAACAGCCAATCTCCAACGACATGACTCGGCAAAATTAGATATGTTAATGAGGCCTTGAGGACTTCAGTAAATATTGGTCTCACCTATAATGAAGACAGTGTGTAAAAAGGAATTCAAGAGAGACAGAGAGAGAAATATACATACACAGACATCATACATAGGCCTACATCATCCTGACTCGGCAAAATTCGATATGTTAATGAGTACTTAAGGACGTTAGAAAATGTGGGTCTCTGGATCAAGTATACATACACAAAATATAGATCAAACGACAGACAGACAGACAGACAGAGCAGTAGCCTACCTTAGAGGTAGCCATGGTATTGAAGTGTTTACGACTTCATTCTCTTGGTCGTCGTCGACGTAGTCGTCATGATCATCATCATGATCATAATCATGATCATAATCATGATCATAATCATGATCATAATCATTGTCATTCATTCATTCATTCATTCGAGTATTTATATAGCACCTCTTCAAGGGGCTAATCAGAGGTGCTCCCGACTCCAACACGGCCAAACAAGACAGTTTATCGTCGTCGTCGTCATCGGCATCATCATCATAATCATCGTCGTCGTCGTCATCATCACCATCATATGACTGTTAGTGTTGTTGCAAAGGCCCGGGAAGTGTTTAAAAGTTGGGTGAGCCAAGTCAGCCAACCAAGTCACACACACACACACACACACACACGCACGCACGCACGCACGCACGCACGCACTCACACACACACACACACACACACACACACACACACACACACACACACACACACACACACACACACACACACACACACACACACACACACACACACGGGAAGCATATATACCAAGGCGAACCTATGTAATGTATAGGTTTGCCTTGGCTATATATATAAGGTGGATTATCCATTAGGTGGACGCCTTCAGTTTCTTTTTAGATAGGTGTATAGATAAATGTACCTCTGAGCACTTGGATGCAACTTTTAAAAATATTTCATGTATACTGATTTGTATACACACCTATCTAAAAAGAAACTGAAGGCGACGACGACCTTTGCCAAATTCATCTACAACATTATTCATGAATTCTTTTTTCTTTTTGCTCTTCGGCATGATTAGCTTTGACTGTTTGACAGAGGCGCTCATCTTTTATCTAATCACTATTAGAATTTAGGCAAAAATGATATTTTTTATTGTATTAGTGACCAAAAAGTTGTGTGAGCATGCGCCTGCCTCGGCGCCTCAGAGCCAAAACTTGTGTGAGCATAGGCGCCTTCGGCGCCATAGGTTCCCGGGCCCCTGGTTGTTGTATCAAAAAACATCGTTCACGTAGCAACATCAATCCGTGTCGCGTTGGTTCCAGTAATCACAGAGCAGGACTTGGCAACAACAAAACACACCCACCACGGCCCAGGTATAGGCATACCATCTAAGATCAACAGTCTGGGTCTTAACGCCTTATCTGCCTTCCTTACTTGTTGCCCGATTTGCAGCACCTTCGTAGTCGTAATCGTAAACTCTGTAATAGGCGCAGAGTTCGTAAATGCATCTGCATATCACGTGATATCTAACAGCCAATCTCCGACGACATGACTGGGCAAAATTCGATATGTTAATGATGCTTTAAGGACGTTAGAAAATGTGGGTCTTTGGGCGTGTATTATATTATTGTATTAGTATTATTATTAAATCAACCTGTTTTATAGAAGCACCAACATCGTTCAGGTAGCAACATCAATCTGTGTCGCGTTGGATCCAGTAATCACAGAGCAGGACTGGGGTCATGCAAAAGGACGTCCGCAATGAGGGGGAAGGGAGGGGTAATCGAAATGCGGACAAATGCGGACAAGGGGAGAGAGGGTCATGACCAGTGCGGACGTCCGCATCTAAACTTTAAAATTTGATAGATTTTTTAAATAGCACCTTGTTTCAGCCTTCCCCGAAAGACGAAAAGGTCAGTGAAGTGATTGCCTAAAACCTCACGCATGGTATAACCTTTACTGCGACTTTAAAGAGGTTTTTATTATTGCACATTCTGCAATATGAAACCCGAACTGTCACTTAAACGTGCACAGGAACTGTGGAATAATTGTAAAAATAATGATGACGATATTAAAATGGGCTTTGGCATGCAGACGTCCGCAAAGGGGAGGGGAGGGGGTAATGTCAAATGCGGACAAATGCGGACAAGGGGAGGGAGGGGTTCAAAGTAGGTCATACTTTGCCGACGTCCTTTATGGACGACCCCACTCGGCAACAACAAAACACACCAACCGCGACCCAGGTATACCCTCCAAGATCAATAGCCACGGCCTTATTGAACTCTGCTTTCCTGACTTTCCTTCGAGAGGCGTTTTATCAGTTCACAGGAGATGTTATCACCAGCAGGGGAAGAGCTCTTTTTGCTTTGCCTAATCGCTGCTTGAAGCTCTTGCATGTAAAAGATTTCATTAATATCACTACGTGTTTTCGAGTTGGGCATCAATTTACATGTCCATTTCAATTCCATTACTGCCTTTTTGGCGGAAGCTTATTGTGGGTATAATTTTCATCGCTACTCGTTTTCGTTAGAATTTTATTTATGAGATTTGCTTTGTCTAAGGAAGTTTCAATTATTTCATCATTATAGGTTAAGTTCGGGTGCCAGAGCGTGAATTTGTTCCAGATATCCTTTTCGCTATTTTCCACACGGAATACAATTTAGCATCATTTGTTTAAATGTCACAGTAACCCTCCCAGCAATCTTTTGGGGCTTGCTTGATGACTCTGTGCGCCTCACATCTCGTTTCTCGATATTTTGATTGATCATTTAAGTCTTTGTTTTGATAATTTCCTTTTTTCCTGATTTTCTATTATTACTGACTGCCTCTTCACACTTTTTGGTCCAATAAGGACCTGGCTTTGTTCTAAATTTACAGCGAGTTTAAAGGATGATAGAATCTGCGGCTGCATAAATTGAGCTGATCAAGTTACTATATGATGATCTCGACGGCGCCTAATAAGCTGCCACGCTTGTTGCCCATGTATGCGTTTTAACAAGTTTTCTCATCCTAGCCCGAACAAGCGAAATTGTACCAGAATGCGCGTGTCATCCTGATTCTAATTAACGAATATATTATATAATTCAGTTCAATATTATATATAATCCACCCTTACGCAACGAGATGCTCTAATTCTTAGCATGCTGTATATGCTTATACGAACACTTGTCGCTAATCTGTAAAATCTATGGGATCCATAATTTCGATTAGATTTCATCTTAGTATACGCCAGCTCCCTCATCTCCTAACGTTTAAACAGTCGCTTCGTGCATTCTTAATTAGCGAAAGTCGATAGCTGTAGGTTGAGAGCGACATTATGCAGTAGAGAGATTAAATATAAGTAACGCGACCTTTAAAGAAAGTGTCTGGCGTGAAATTCAATTCAACAAATCTAAGATGCTTGTGGGAGTTTGCTATCGATGCCACCGCAGAAGCTGGCCAGGGATTGTGCAAACTACCAGCCAATAAGGAAACGTCCTTGAGTATGGGAGCCTTCAACTACCATATTGATTGGGGAAAATTGGAAGTGGAAAGACAAAAGATAAGATTTTCATAGATTCTGTTACTGTAATGTAGGCCCTAAATCTCCGAAACTTCTCAGCGTCACACAAAAGCCACGTCAGGGAAATCAGCTTATTCACCGGCGCTATGTGAAATCAAGTCCGTAATAGCCATGTCAATGTTAATGCCAGCTTTATGCAGCAGCACCCATGTAGCCAAGCAAGGGAGACATTTTGGACTTAGTGCTAACATCCGATGAAAATATGGTTGAGAATGTGAGTGTGAGGGAGCATTTTAGTATTAGCGATCATCAGCTTGTCACTTTGTCAGATAGGAATATATCATACAGCAGGCCCAGGAAGTAAAAGCCTAAGTGAAAAGACCCAACTTCTTTAAAGCAGACTATGAATTAGTTAGGAAAATGCTGAAGGAAAAGGAATTGGTAAGTGAAATAAAGTGCATGGGAGTGAATGATGCTTGGAGGAAGTTCCGGGAACTTACGAGGGAGATCATTGAAGAAAACATACCAAAGCACAAAAGAACTTACGAGGGAGATTATTGAAGAAAACATACCGAAGCACAAAAGAACTTACGAGGGAGATTATTGAAGAAAACATACCGAAGCACAAAAGAACTTACGAGGGAGATTATTGAAGAAAACATACCGAAGCACAAAAGAACTGTCTTACCGAGATTATTGAAGAAAACATACCGAAGCACAAAAGAACCAATTAGGAGAGGCCTTGGGTAACACGTGAGTTTCAAAGAAAGAGAAGGATAAAGGACAAAGCGTGGAAGAATTTACCTTTCAAACGTAAATTTGCGGTTAGCACTTCCATATTTGAACTTGATCGGGTGATGGAATACGATAAGCCAATTTTGAATATTTTTGCTAGGCCTACTCCCTCCATTCGTCTATCAATCCTTTCTACGTTGTACCCCGGCAAGCAAAAATTCAGGCTTGGTTTCAAGTAGGCCTATGTTTTTTGAATACAGATTACGTCATGACACAACGTCATTAAAATGTGACTAGGGCCTACTATAGGGCCTATATGTATACCGGAGATGATTTCAGATGCTGATGATGTCCAGGGTGACTGACGATGGACAAGGATCGGTGGAAAAGCTGCTTCAGTGGAATAGGAGTCTCTATCTCTCCTTTTAAAATTGTACCTCGGCAAGCAATAAGCTTAATTCTGGTTTGGTTTCTTGAATACAGATTTCTTCTGGTTTAGTAACTGAAACATAAGCCCAACTGCTTAAAGTCTGTATCATTCTTTAAGCTGTTTGCATTCCACTGTTATATTGTTGTAACAACATTTATCTATCCTCAGTTAAAACTTAAATCTAACCCAACATTGAAGAATGTTAGCGATACAAATTTCTAGAAATAGGGGCCTATATTAATTCAGATAACATACTCGCGAGTTTTTGAAACTAAGTAGGCCCTAGATATATATTTTTAATATCGTATTTACTGGTGTATAACCCGTCTTTCCAAAGGAGAGAGACAGCGACTTAAGTTCACCTTTTGACTTTAACTTGAAAAATAGCAAACGCGGTTTTAAAAGCTTATCAATTCCAAAAGTAATTTCATCGTATTGCATTACCTGCGATTACGATAACTTACTGCTGTCTCATCACAAAGTCAATGGCTTGTAGGCTATGCGAAATCTGGCAAATAGCACAATAACTGACTACAAACGAAAGCGTTACATTTCTTGGAGTTTTTCCAGTCTAAGATTTACTCTACACGTCAGACGACTGCTAATGCTCCACCCTCATCGTTTCTACCTACGACCTCTTCGCTTTCAGCCTGGGATCCTTTTCAGTTAACTACCATCCGTCAATTAGCTCTGGATTCCTCTAAGTCATGCGAACTGGACCTTTTACCTCCCTTTTTACTTAAAGAATTCATAGATGACTTTGCTCCGTATTTGCAATTAATTTGTAATTCCTCTCTTGCCCAGGGTTCTATTCCGGTCTCTCATAAGCGGGCTGTTTTCTTTCCCTCCATCAAGCGACAAGGTCTGGATCCCAATTCTCCCGCTAACTTTAGGCCCATCTCTAACCTCTCCTTTCTTTCTAAGCTCCTGGAAAGATGTGTTGCTTTTCAACTGGTCCACTACCTCGAATCTAATTCCCTCATGCCTCCATTTCAATCTGGATTTAGGAAATCTCATTCAACTGAAACCTTACTAATTCGGCTTCTAGCAGATGTTTTTCAAGCCTTGGACCGTGGTCATGTCACCTTGCTAGCTCTCTATGACATAAGTGCAGCCTTTGACACTGTAGACCACTCTATTCTCCTAAACCGGATAGCTATATCTTTTGGTATCACTGACAGTGCTCTCTTATGGTTCCGCTCTTTCCTCTCTGACAGATCCATTTCTGCGGTCTTTTGAACGCATCGCACTCCTTGGGTCACTATCCCCTATGGTCTCCCTCAAGGCTCTGTTCTCGCTCCTTTGTTCTTCAGACTCTATACTTCAGACCTTGAGGGAATTTTACAGCCGTTTGGAGTTTCATCCCACCAGTATGCGGATGACACACAATCTCTGCTGCATGGTCCGGCCTCCTCTGCTGTCCAAATGGTTGAACGCACCTTAGCAGCCTCTTCTGCTCTGGATGCTTGGCTTTCTTCTAATCGCTTGCGTCTGAACCCTGATAAAACTCAGTTTATCTGGCTCGGTGGTTGCCTCCAACTCAGCAAGATTGATTTTGAATCTCTTCATCTCAGATTTCTCCTCATTCAGTTCTCCTCCTCTGTTCGAGACTTGGGGATTGTCCTTGACTCTACCCTCTCCTTCACTGATCAAGTTAACCTTTTATCCCGATCTTGCTTTTATCATCTACGCCAGCTTCGATCCATCCGCGGGTGTCTTTCGGTCCATGCTGTCTTTACACTGGTCCACGCCTTGATCTGCACACGGGTTGACTTTGGTAATGCTGTGTACACTGGCCTTTCCTCCTCCAATATGCACAAACTACAGTCTATCCTCAATGCTTCTGCTCGGCTTATAGGTGATATTCCTAAGTTTGCCCACATCTCTGCCTTCATTCGTGACTCCCTCCACTGGCTTCCTGCCCAACAGAGAATTCAGTTCAAAACCATCACCCTCGTGCGCAACTGCCTCACTGGGTCTGCTCCGTCTTACCTAATGAATTTCTGCACCCGTTTCTTCCCTGCCTGAGAGGGCCTCCTTGCGATCCTCGGCCCGTGGCCTTATGGTTGTTCCGCGTATGCACTCTTCTACGGCCCAATCCAGGAGCTTTGCCTATGTGGGTCCTTCAGCCTGGAACAGTCTTCCCCAGACCCTCCGCCAAGAGCTTCTTGTCCTCTGTCCTCTTCAGTTCCGTAGACGCTTGAAACCCTTTCTTTTTGGCGGTTTTGGCAGTGATGCGGGTCGAGAGCGTCGCTGATTTGAGTGGCGCTATATAAATGTTCAATTACAATTACAATTACAATTACAATTACAATTTGCTCGTGAATTACACACTTAGAAACGGACATGTACGGTTAAACTTTAATCTTAGCCAACATTGACGAATGTTAGCCACAAAAATAACATTCCTTTAGACTAACAACACGCCACAATATATATAATTATATATATTGCGAACCGACGCGTCTGAAAACTACATAATGTGTTTCTAATAATATTTACTGGTGTGTAATCATCTTTGCAACAGAGAAAGACATTGCCTTAGAGTTCACCTTTTGACGTTAACTTGCAAGATAACATGACACGGTTTTAACACGTTATCAACTGGAAATAAAATCAATTCCATCGTATTGAATTACTTATCGCTGTCTTGTCACGAATTCATTGTATATTTGCCGCATGGATGTGACATCTGGCGAATAGGACAATAACTGACTTATTCTTTTGAATGTTCAAATCAACAACGTATTATTATTATCATCATCATCATCATCATCATCATCATCATCATCATCATCATCATCATCATCATCATCATCATCATCATCATCATCATCATCATCATCATCATCATCATCATCATCATCATCATCATCATCATCATCATCATCATCATCATCATCATCATCATCATCATCATCATCATCATCATCATCATCATCATCATCATCATCATCATCATCATCATCATCATCATCATCATCATCATCATCATCATCATCATCATCATCATCATCATCATCATCATCATCATCATCATCATCATCATCATCATCATCATCATCATCATCATCATCATCATCATCATCATCATCATCATCATCATCATCATCATCATCATCATCATCATCATCATCATCATCATCATCATCATCATCATCATCATCATCATCATCATCATCATCATCATCATCATCATCATCATCATCATCATCATCATCATCATCATCATCATCATCATCATCATCATCATCATCATCATCATCATCATCATTATATTATACTTTTGGGGCAAAAAAAAAATAATAATAATAATAATAATTATTATTATTATTATTATAATTATTATTTTTATTAAACGCCACTATCTAATTATTATTATTGTTGTTATTATTATTATTATTATTATTATTATTATTATTATTATTATTATTATTATTATTACTATTATTAGGCCTATTATTATTATTATTACTATTATTACTATTATTATTATTATTATTATTATTATTATTATTATTATTATTATTATTATTATTATTATTATCATTATTATTACTAAGGAGCTTTTATATAGCGCCCCTTCAAGGTGATCTACTCAGGAGCGCTCCTAGTCCAACCGCGGCGAAAGAGAGTAGTTTTCAAGTTTGCAAGAAACAAGGTAGAGTGAGTCATAGGGACCAGGCGGAGTGCAACAGGAAGGCCATTCCAGGTTGCGGGACCAGCGACCGAAAAAGAACGGCGCTGCATAATGACTGTCCGCGTGCGGGGGACCAAGAGCTCGGCCTGGTCAGCCGAGCGAAGAGCAGATCGCCGCAAGACCTCTGAGGTAGGGTGACACATATCGCGCAGGTATGGGGGGGGCAAGTTCCTCCAGACAACTCCTAACCAGCGCAGAGACCCTGTAGGCGATCCGCAGCAGGAAAGGGAGCCAGCGCAGAACATCCCGCATATAAAGAGAAACCTGGCCAAATCTGGGGATGCGACTAATAGGACGTGCGGTTGCACCTTGCCGTAGCCGACACCAGAACATTCGTGCAGTCTATTGAACATAATATGTAAGCACACAAAAAACTTAGGGGATGGCAAATAAAAATTGAGAGGTCTGGACTTTGAAGTGGATTCGCTCTTGGATTTTCAACCGATAGGGTGAATTGAGGATGGTAGTGTGATAATATCATATGGTGATGTGTGTGAAGGAAGTGTTAAGTAGGGCCTATAGTAAGTAAACAATACTTCTTTGCAAGATTAAACGAAAGCTTCACATTTGTAGACCTATATGAATTAGGCTACACAACTTAGACTCGAATGTGCACAGCTTAACCTGTATTTTATTCTAAGCTAACATTTACGGATGTTAGCCACAAAAATTCCCTTGTAAAAGGATGTCATTATATATTCATAATGCGAAACATCGCCTCTGAAACTCTTATATACGATTATAATATCATTTTTGCTGGTGTGTAAACCATTTTTGCAACAGAGAAAGACAGCGCCTTAAAGTTTTGCTTACGACTCTAACTTGCAAGATAACATAACGCGGTTTTAAATGTTTACCAATTAAAAAAAACAGTTCCATCGTATTGAATAACTTATTGCTATTTTGTCAAGAAGTCATTAGCTTGTGTATAATTTACCAACTGGATGCGACATCTGGCGAATCGGACAACTACTACCAGAAAATTTCATTTCATATGATGGAGATGTCAAGAGATGATGCAGGATGGCTGATAATTGACAGGATTCGGTGCAGAAGCTGCTTCAGTGGAATAGGAGTGGAAAAGTTGCCTCAGTGGAATATGAGGGGAGAATTTGCTTCAGTGGAATACGAGGAGAGAATCTGCTTCAGTGGAATACGAGTGGAAATGTTGCTTCGGTGGATTACGAGTGGAGAAGCTGCTTCATTGGAATACGAGTGGAGAAGCTGCTTCAGTGGAATACAAGGAGAGAATTTGCTTCAGTGGAATACGAGTGGAGAAGCTGCTTCAGTGGAATACGAGCGGAGAAGCTGTTTCAGTGGAATACGAGTGGAGAAGCTGCCTCAGTGGAATACGAGTGGTCCACTCGTATTCCACTGAAGCAGCTTCTCCACTCGGAGTGGAGAAGCTGCTTCAGTGGAATACAAGGAGAGAATTTGCTTCAGTGGAATACGAGTGGAGAAGCTGCTTCAATGGAATACGAGCGGAGAAGCTGTTTCAGTGGAATACGAGTGGAAAAGCTGCTTCAGTGGAATACGAGTGGTCCACTCGTATTCCACTGAAGCAGCTTCTCCACTCGGAGTGGAGAAGCTGCTTCAGTGGAATACAAGGAGAGAATTTGCATCGGTGGAATACGAGTGGAGAAGCTGCTTCAGTGGAATACGAGTGGAGAAGCTGCATCGGTGGAATACGAGTGGAGAAGCTGTTTCAGTGGAATTCGAGTGGAGAAGCTGTTTCAGTGGAATACGAGGACAGAAACTGTTTCCGTGGAATATGTGCATTAACGCCACAACCCGTCCAGACCCTGCTGACAATTTACGCGCTGGCCAAAGCATGACCGGCCTTATTGAACTTAGCCTTCCTCAGTTGTTGGCCGATGTTCAGCGATGTCGTAATCGTAGCCTAATCGTGAACTCAAAATTTCTAAAGCGCCACTCAAGGCTGCGCGCAGGGCATCGGCTTATTCACGAGCGCTGGGTCGAGTCAGAGGGGTTGTTCAGAGAGTTGTCAAATGGAGATCCGAGATCCGTTGCTAGACAGAACAGAGAGAGGAAGCAAAGCAGGTGGATGCTAAGGAGGGTTGCGTTTCGATTGAAAGCCGAATGGGTGGTTGGGCGGCGAAGAGTTCGCGATTGGGTTGGGAATTACGTGAGGAGTTGTAGGTTATTATTGGTAGGACTTTGAAGTGGATTCGCTCTGGGATTTTCAACCGATGGGATGATTTGAGGATGGGAGTTACATGGTGAAGTTTGTCAAGGAAGGGTTAAGAAGCAAGTACTAAGCAATACTTCCTTACGGGGTTAAACGAAAGCGTTACATTTGTGTAAGAATAACACACTGAGAATTGGATATACACAACCTAAACTCTAATCTCAGCCAACATTGACGAATGTTAGCAATAAAAATTCAACTCGTAACAATATATATATATACTTATTTCAAACACAGCGTCTGCAACTAAATAAATGTTTTAGTAACATTATTACTGGTGTGTAAACCATCTTTGCAACAGAGAAAGACAGCGCCGTAAAGTTATGCTTACGACTCTAACTTGGAAGATAACATAACGCGATTTTAAATGTTTACCAATTAAAAAAACAGTTCCATCGTATTGAATAACTTATTGCTATCTTGTCAAGAAGTCATTAGCTTGTATATTTACCAAATAGATGCGACATCTGGCGAATCGGACAACTACTACCAGAAAATTTCATTTCAAATGATGGAGATGTCAAGGGATGATGCAGGATCAGGGCCGGTTTAACCACTAGGCGAGCTAGGCGACCGCCTAGGGCGGCATAATTCTGGGGGCGGCAGAAAAGATAAATAAATATTTTTTAAACATTGCCGCCGTTTTGCCACCATTTATGAATAAATGAATTATACGAAAATTAGAAGCGGCAATAGTGCATGTAAGTGAAGTGAGTAACACGACCTCTCAGACCACTGGCGCCGATCTTGTTTAAAAGGCGGAGGGGCATTTAAACTGAACTGGTCAAGAAAAGAGGTGAAAAAATTTTTTTTGACCTTTTTGGCGTTTCTTCAAAATTGGGGGAACTCTATTATGGTCCCCCCCCACCCCCAGTGTTAAAGGTGGGGTCTTGTCCACCTCGACCCAGGGATCGCCGCCCATGTCTCAGACCCGCAGCTGTACCTATGATTCTCTGGGTTATTCAAAGACAATTTCAAATTCAAGTTTAACTTCACCGTTCTTCACACGGCAATACAATGCGCTAAAGAAAGATTTACGCTGATGCAAGAAATTGGTTTGTGTTTGGTTTGTTCTATGATGTGCACAGTTTGCAGAATAAAACAAGGAAGGAAATAACGGAACTTTGCCTGAACCTCGAGAAAGCTTAGCAACATGTATAGACTCCAAAGGTATTGATGCAGTTGATCTGAGTTGTGAACTGCAAGCCATTTCAAGACGAGTTGCAAGAGTACATCGCCATGGGATGTACTAAACTCTATACTGAAAAATAAACTAACAGGTAGTGTCCCACTGTCCCAAACACAGTGAATGTAGGCCTACAGTACTGCGAAACTTCTTGACACTTCCTGGCTAGTGGTGAGAGAAGCTTCTCGAAGCTCAAGTTGATAAAAACATATTTGCGAACCTCCATGCTGCAAGAGAGACTTCTTGACGACTATTTCGCTACCTTATCAATATTGAACATGATATTGCTGGAGACGTTGAACTGATGGAACTAGTTTCTACATTTGCTAAGGAGAAAGCACGAAAACTAAAATGTTGAAATTAGCCTACATTATATTTGTATAGACATCGTACCTAGGAAGGACTATGGACTTAGTTCACGTAGCCATAGGAGTTACTAAGTCTTCAAATGGCAAATGTGCACTGTTCATTTTTTAATATTTACATTTTAAATTCCCATTAAACTTGTTACAACATACAGCGTAGGCTGCATAGCTAATGCAGTTTCCAAACTATTACTTTAATTATAGCTAAATTTTAAATTTTAAAATAATTAAGTGCCATATTTTTGTTATATTTGAAAGTAATAATGATTCATAGATGATTATAATGAACGATGATACTAAACTAAAGATGCAGCAATCGGCTTAATTCTTGTGTGATGGGCTTATTAGCTTAGTTAATTTAAATGTAATTAGTTATTACACCGGGGTCGCCTAGGGCGCCAAATACTCTGGCGCCGGCCCTGTGCAGGATGGCTGATAATTGACAGGAATCGGTGCAGAAGCTGCTTCAGTAGAATACGAGGAGAGAATCTGCTTCAGTGGAATACGAGTGGAGAAGCTGCTTCAGTGGAATACCAGGAGAGAAGCTGCTTCCGTGGACTACCAGGAGAGAAGCTGCTTCCGTGGAATACGAGTGGAAAAGTTGCTTCAGTGGAATACGAGGGGAGAAGCCGCCACTGAGATTTTCGCATAATGTACATATTAACGCCCCGACCCGGCCAGACCCTGGTGACCATTTACACGCTGGTCAAAACATAACAGGCCTTATTGAACTTTGCCTTCCTCAGTTGTTGGCCGATGTTCAGCGATGTCGTAATCGTAATCGTAAACTCAACATTTCTAAAGCGCCACTCAAGGCTGCGCGCAGGGCATCGGCTTATTCACGAGCGCTGGGTCGAGTCAGAGGGGTTGTTCAGAGAGTTGTCAAATGGAGATCCGAGTTCCGTTGCTAAACAGAACAAAGAGAGGAGGCAGAGCAGGTGGATGCTAAGGAGGGTTGCGTTTCGATTGAAAGGTGAATGGGTGGTTGGATGGCGATCGGGTTGGGAATAACGTGAGGAGTTGTGGGTTATTGGTAGGACTTTGAAGTGGATTCGCTCTGGGATTTTCAACCGATGGGATGATTTGAGGATGGGAGTTACATGGTGATGTTTGTCAAGGAAGGGTTAAGTAGCAAGTACTAAGCAATACTTCCTTACGGGGTTCAACGAAAGCGTTACATTTGTATAACAATTACACAGTGAGAATTGGATATACGCAGCTTAAACTCTAATCTCAGCCAACATTGACGAATGTTAGCAATAAAAATTCAACTCGCAACAATATATATATATACATATTTCAAACACAGCGTCTGTAACTAAATAAATGTTTTAGTAAGATTATCACTGGTGTGTAAACCATCTTTGCAACAGAGAAAGACAGCGCCTTAAAGTTATGCTTACGACTTTAACTTGCAAGATAACATAACGCGGTTTTAAATGTTTACCAATTAAAAAAACAGTTCCATCGTATTGAATAACTTATTGCTATCTTGTCAAGAAGTCATTAGCTTGTATATTTACCAAATAGATGCGACATCTGGCGAATCGGACAACTACTACCAGAAAATTTCATTTCAAATGATGGAGATGTCAAGGGATGATGCAGGATGGCTGATAATTGACAGGAATTGGTGCAGAAGCTGGTTCAGTGGAATACGAGGAGAGAATTTGCTTCAGTGGAATACGAGTGGAGAAGCTGGTTCAGTGGAATACGAGTGGAAAAGTTGCTTCGGTGGATTACGAGTGGAGAACCTGCTTCAGTGGAATACGAGTGGAGAAGCTGCTGCTGCTTCAGTGAAATACGAGTGGAGAAGCTGCTTCAGTGGAATATAAGGAGAGAATCTGCTTCAGCGGAATACGAGTGGAGAAGCCGCCACTGAGATTTTCGCATAATTTGCATATTAACCGTAATCGTAATCGTAATCGTAATCTCCAAACTTCTAAAGCGCCACTCGAAGGCCAAGCGCAGGACACCAGCCTATTCACGAGCGCTACGTCAGACCAGAGGGGGTTTCCAGAGGGTAGTCCAAAAGAGGTCCAAGTCCGATTTCCAGGGTACCAGATCAGTTTCCAGATAGTGGTCCAAAGGAGGTCCAAGTCAGATTTCCAGGAGGCCAAACCAAATCAAAGGGAGTTTCGAGAGAGTAGTCAGAAAGATGTCCAAGTCCGATTTCCAGGGTACCAGATCAGGGGATTTCCGGAGAGTGGTCCAAAAGAGCTCCAAGTCCGATTTCCAGGGTACCAGATCAGGGAATTTCCAGAGAGTGGTCCAAAAGAGGTTAAAGTCCGATTTCCAGGGTACCAGATCAGGGGATTTCCAGAGAGTGGTCCAAAATAGGTCCAAGTCCGATTTCCAGGAGGCCAAACCAAATCAAAGGGGGTTTCCAGAAAGTAGTCCAAAAGAGGTCCAAGTCCGATTTCCAGGGTACCAGATCAGGAGAGACAGAGCAGCTGTGAAGGCGGGTGTCGTTTACGGCGAGAAGAATTGGAAGGCGGAGGATCAGATGAGTCAGGGTAGGAGTACTTGAAAAGGTGAGACTTCAGTTTTGAGTGGAAAGCCGGGGGGGTGATAGATAACGCCACAACCCGTCCAGACCCTTTCCAGGGTACCAAATGTGACCATTTACACGCTGGCCAGAACATAACAGGCCTTATTGAACTTGACCTTCCTTACTTGTCGACCGATGTGCAGCGATGTCGTAATCGTAATCGTAAACTCAACATTTCTAAAGCGCCACTCAAGGCTGCGCGCAGGGCATCGGCTTATTCACGAGCGCTGGGTCGAGTCAGAGGGGTTGTTCAGAGAGTTGTCAAATGGAGATCCGAGTTCCGTTGCTAAACAGAACAGAGAGAGGATGCAGAGCAGGTGGATGCTAAGGAGGGTTGCGTTTCGATTGAAAGGTGAATGGGTGGTTGGATGGCGATCGGGTTGGGAATAACGTGAGGAGTTGTGGGTTATTGGTAGGACTTTGAGGTGGATTCGCTCTGGGATTTTCAACCGATGGGATGAATTGACGATGGGAGTTACATGGTGATGTTTGTCAAGGAAGTGTTAAGTAGCAAGGACTACTACTAAGCAATACTTCCTTACGGGGTTAAACGAAAGCGTTACATTTGTGTAAGAATTACACACTGAGAATTGGATATACACAGCTTAAACTCTAATCTCAGCCAACATTGACGAATGTTAGCGCTAAAAATTCAAGCTAACAATAAAATATATATTTCGAACAATAGCGTCTGCAACTAGATAAATGTTTTTAGTAACATTATTACTGGTGTGTAAACCATCTTTGCAACCCAGAAACACATCGCTTTAGAGTTCACCTTTTGACGTTAACTTGCAAGATGACATGACGCGGTTTTAAAACTTTATGAATTGGAAAAACAATTCCACCGTATTAAATTGCTTATCGCTGTCTTGTCGATAAGTCATTAGCTTGCATATTTACCCCATGGGTGCGACATCTGGCGAATAGGACAATGATGAGCTTATTATTTTTCATTGAAAGTTCAAATCAACAACCGATTGCCAGACATCTTAATCGTATCGTAATCGTAATCTCCAAACTTCTGAAGCGCCACTCGAAGGCCAATCGCAGGACACCAGCCTATTCACGAGCGTTACGTCAGATCAGAGGGGTATTTCCAGAAAGTAGTCCAAGAGACGTCCGAGTCCGGTTTGCAGAAGGCCAAACCAAATCAGAGGGGTTTCCAGCGAGTAGTCCAAAAGAGGTCCAAGCCGATTTCCGTACCTAGAACACAGTTTTACCGTACTTTTACGTATGCACACCACAAACTTAGGGGGATCAGAAAACATCAAGGGGTGTGGAAGTATGTCCTCTAACGAAAAAGGTTTAGGGAAACGTCATAATATACGGAGCCCAGGAAAACTAACACATTTCAAAGCATTTACGGTTAAATTGAGCACAGTTCAGCTGTATACTTGTGGATCTTTTTCTAGCTAAGGTGTCCAATAAAGTCTTGTTGAAATTTGATGGGAGTTCTGGAACATCGAGCGACGACGACGCAAGGCACATAACATCCACAGTGGGGTTCGTGCGGGTCTCCGGAAAACGCAATTTTCTTAACTCGCAAGCGATATCTTCAAAGTCTAAGGAGAAACACAAAGCGAGAGGGCTAGAAGCTCTTGGCGCAGAGACAAACGGAGGCGGTTCCAAGCAGAGGGACCCACTAAGGCGAAGCTCCTGGATTGTGCCATGGAAGAGCGCATACGACGGACAGCCATAAGGGCATGGGCCGAGGATCGCAAGGAAGCCCCCGCAGGTAAGGAAGAAACTGGGGTGCAAATATTCATTTTAGATAAAGACCCAGTGAGGCAGTTGCGCATGAGGGTGAGGGTTTTAAACTGAATTCGCTATTGGGCAGGGAGCCAGTAGAGGGAATCACTAATGAAGGCAGAAATGTGGGCAGACTTAGGAATATCACCTATAAGTCTTACAGATCTCCTTCGTCAGATTTTTCATTTTGGAGTTTGTAAATCTTTTTCAGGATCAGGATCGGTAACGATGTCATCGCCCAGTTGTGATTCTTCGGAAATTGACTATCTGCTAACTTTTAACGTGCATTACTATCTGCACACTGTCACTATACGATCGAGTCATCAAATTCTTTAGAATAATTCTTTAGAATATAAGAATCGTCATCACTACAAATATCCTCTTCAATATCTCCGTTACTACTTTCTTTATCTGATCAAATATCGTCATCACTTAATCTATCATCCACAAATATTTTCCGTTTGGCTTCTGACAATGAACTCTACATGAACAAAACTAATGACTCTGCAATGTAAAAACGTGGACTAAATTGCAAAATTAAACCTTTGCGTAGTCTCCAATTGTTGAAATGCTTTATAATTGGGGTCCATTTGCACACAACACAGGTGTATAATTGTCTCATACCAGACCCCACAAGTGGTGTGAACTTTTTCACAAAGATTATTACTTACCATAAATGATGAAATGGAAAAAATTTCAGTTTCTTAAGTGCATGGTATTCCTCCATTTTATTTAATTGAAAACGCGCGTGGGGTCCATTGGACCCCTATATACTACGAGTGTTGAGGTGAGTGGGCGCCCTCGCTGTCTGATCTTCAAACCTAGTGTGCTGTCGGTCTACTCGTGTCGATGCCGAGTCGCATGGGGAGCAAGAGAAGCGGGAAACACAGCACTTTCGTAAACCTGGCGAGTATATGAACACCACCTTTGTGCGATATATATATATATATATATATATATCGCACAAAGGTGGTGTTTGATATATATATATATATATATATATATATATTGACACAATAAAGTTATTGATTGATTGATTGATTGATTGATATATATATATATATATATATATATATATATATCGTCATGCCACACACCAAACCACGCCGATGGTCGCGGATGGAGGGACTCCCAGGCCGGAGCGCTGAGGTGGGACTCCCAGGCCAAAGCGCGACTCAAGGGCTACTGGGAGAAGTAGCAAGACGGCAACGGAGACTGTGTGGCATGACGATCGCTAGGGCTCCTAGAGCCGACGGCACAAAGACAAAGATATATATATATATATATATATATATATATATATATATATATATATATATATATATATATATATATATATATATATATATATATATAGTCCGCAAAGGTTCACCAGTCACTCTGTTGCAGAGTAAAGCAGGGAGGCGACCTGACCGACGTCTCTCGTGAGCGTAGACTCGGATCCGACCTGGGCTGGTGAACCAAAGTCCTCCGTGCCCACCTTCACGTGGTGCGGACTGTTGGTACCCTTCCACAGGAAGGGGTACTGTTGGTACCCTTCCAAAGGAAGGGGAACGAACGGGCACGGCAGGCAAAACCAGGGGAAGGCAATGGCAAACCACCCCTGTTAACATGCCAAGAAAATCGTCATGACACACACCAAACCACGCCGATGGTCGCTGATGGTGGGACTCCCAGGCCGGAGCGCTGATGGTGGGACTCCCAGGCCAGAGCGCGACTCAAGGGCTACTGGGGTAGTAGCAAGACGGCAAAGGAGACTGTGTGTCATGACGATCGCTAGGGCTCCTAGAGCCGACAGCACAAGACAATATATATATATATATATGTATATATATATATCTATATAATAAAGCGAGAATTCTGTGTGTGTGTCCCTCTGTCTGTCTGTTTGACCGGGCTTAACTTCTACAATTTTGCACCTTTTCACTCCAAACCTTCACAGAATTCTCGCTTTATTATATAGATATATATATATACATATATATATATATATATATATATATATCAAAAACACGAAAGTGTTTTTGAAGAATTTAAACGATTATTGATAAACATAAAGTCCAATCGCTGGCCTACAACTCACTACAATACTTCCAGCCAAAGTACCTTCGAGAACTCTTCGCCGTCCATCAATCCCCGGTCTACCCGATCATCCTCATATCTCACTCTCTCCGTCGCCAATTCGCTTTATATACTCGCCTCAAGTTCTCCAACCGATCTATAGACCATATCCCACGGCGCCTTAACTCTGGAAAGAACTTCCTCTGAATTCCGGATATTCTCAGTTCCTCCACCAATACCACCACTCACTCACCGTCATCTGCTTCACACCCATCTACTCATCACACAACACAATCAGGCTTTCCACTACAAATTGATGTCTCACCTGTTCAATAATTCCTACGCTAATCCATTCGATCCTCTGCCCTGCAAGCTTTCTCGTCCTCTGCTTTGCTCTTTCACACTGCTTCAGTCGTATAGCCAGAGAATGGCAATTGAATATCCTGGTTGAACAGTGTTGGCCCAGCCAGAGAAAGGCAATCAGTGCCCTGAACATTGTCGCTTCTAGTTTTAACTATATTTTAATCGTTGATCCAGCTTCTAGTTTTAGTTATGCTTCCACTCCAAATTGATGTCTCACGTCTTCAATAACTCCAACGCTAATCCATCCGATCCTCTGCCCTCCAAGCTTTCTCGTCCTCTACGAAACCCACCGTAACAACTGCTCTGTTTACTCTTTCTTCCCAGTTCAACGATTTTTAGCTATGCTTTGCTCTTTCGCACTGCTTCAGTCGTATAGCCAGAGAATGGCAACTGAATGCCCTGGTTGAATACTTTTGCCCCAGCAGCAAAAGGGTAATCGGAGCCCTCGTTGAACAGTATTAAGAAAACAACAGTTTCTGCCACACAGAATAGAGTTTTAATGCATTCCAACGACCAAAGTTTAGTTCAAATTACGACAATGTCGAATTTCTCACACACACAAAAACAATATGTAAATAATTGATTTAATTCACTACATCTGTCTAACCTATAGAATCGACTCGCTTTTCTCGAGGGTCTACCTAATCAGTGGAATTTAAAGTAACAGAGGTCCTGCTTCTCTAAAGTGGCAGTTGTTTAGTATATGGAAACAGGACGTTTGGCGATCCAGGCCGCAACTTTCGGGACGCTCTCCACACGCTTCAACAGAGCCTCCAGCTTCGGATATTTGTCCAGAACAGCCTCATTGCCACCCAACTTCCCCCAGGAGACGAATACGTGAAGTGCTAGATCCGCCCACGTCAGCTGTACAGATAAAGAAAGATTATAGGACATCGAAATACTGTGCAACGATCAACTTGGATCTGATCAGTCTTGTTGTCAAGACCTTAAACCTCAAGACCAAGACCAAGACCTTGAACCTCAAGACCAAGACCAAGACCTTGAACCTCAAGACCAAGACCAAGACCAAGACCAAGACCTTGAACCTCAAGACCAAGACCAAGACCAAGACCTTGAACCTCAAGACCAAGACCGAGACCAAGACCCAAAAATCACAGCCGTAACCAGACTTCTATTCCTTACTAAAAATTGTCCAGTCGGACTACTCGTTATTTTAATGAAAACATGAGTTTTTTCTTTTTTCAAGCAAAACAACTCTAAATGGAGACTGCAGAGAATTCCGAATTCGTATTTACAAAAGTCCTTCAAGCGAAATGTTATTCCAAATGCCTGTCGAATTTTATAAAAAAAAAAACAATTTGCTCAGAATTTTCTGACCAAGACGTGACCTGTGGGACCTCATAAAAATACTGCCATGTGAAAAAACACGGTCTACAAGTGCTGAAATCGCTAGCACACAAAGCAGCTTTTCAAGAACCGGATGTAAATGTACAAATTAATCGTGAGTCTGTTTTGAAATAATTCCATGGTGAATAACCGGACGTCAAAATAATTTTCCAAAACAACAGTGAAGCCTCATTCACACTGTGTAAGTAATTATTGGATAAATTTTTAAATTCTGGCCGTTTGTTAAAATTAATGACTGTTCATATTGACAAAAGTCTTGGTCTTGGTCTTGCAAAACCAAGACCAAGACTTTGAACCTCAAGACCAAGACCAAGACCAAGACCTTGAACCTCGAGACCAAGACCTTTGGTCTCAAGACCAAGACCAAGACCACGACTTTTAAAAACGAACTCGAGTGCACTCGAGACCAAGACCTTGGTCTCGAGGACAACAAGACTGGATCTGATAAAACATAGGCAGAGGTAAACAAGGTCCTCATGTCGCATGGAAAGGCGTTTAACTTTGCCCCACAACCGATCCCTTCTCTTCTATCCCCTGACCTTTTACCTCCCGTTTTCTTCTCCTTCCCTTTCCTTCCTCCCTTCCTCCTATATAGCAACTAAGTAAGGTTTTATTTGCCAGTTCAAGGTCACTCGCAGATAACAAAGTACATGTTTACATTCCGCGGTTAGGCCTACTTGTCGTTGCTTGAACTTGAACTTTCTGATCTTTGCTGAAATATTTTTGCCACTCCTGGACAGTTTTTGAGACATGTCAGCGTTATTTTGGTGTGAAGCAAGTTCAAGCAGCAACAATTAGCCTGCGGTGAATTCTTACGCATGCTTAACTATCGCAATGCTGATAGATGACTTCACGTTAGCTTACTTACTTATTGTTTCATGTTGCATAAATTCATGACGTTACTGCCGTCATACAACTTCCTGTTGTTGAAAGTATCATTGGGAGGGAGGTGGGGATGATCGCAAAGCCTTTGGGGTTGGGGCAAAGTCACACCCGAACTGTGATAACTGTTCAAAAATAATTTCTGTCGACGTCAACGGACTTTCTAAATATAAAAGTATATGCAAGTCTCCGAAATTCCTCAGCGCCACACAAAGGCCACGTCGTGGAGACCAGCGTAAACATCGGCGTTATATCAGATCAAGCCCTCAATAGCCAGGCTGCCTTGTCCGTTCCGGTGCCAGGTCAGAGTCCCCGAAGGTCAAGCCGAGGAGAGAGCATGATGCTACGGTGGTAATCGGTGATGATGGTGGTTGTGTGGTGGCGTAGGAATGGAAATAGGGTTGCATAGCTTGAAGAGTTCGGTTTTCAGTCGTGAATGGAAAGCAGCCAAGGACAGTGCAAGCGGAGGAGAGGTGAAGTCAACAGGTGAGATAGGAAGATGAGCAAACTGGCGGAGACCTTTTGAACGATCATTCCAAACAGCCGGTGCAGCATAGACTCAGGAGCGGTTGCAGAATTTCACAGAATTTGTTATCATAAGATGTAGTTCAACTCTGGATCGTCCACCTCACGCCCCTGGGTACTACAATTCTGGGTACTAAAATTATGAGCATAAGCCTAATACCAAGGTTCAATCTGACACCCTTAGTAGAGGACAGATTGCATGCTTGCTTACTTTATCTCCGACGAAAAAGCCGTCGCCTCCTTTGTTCGACTTGAGAATCTTTTCGAGATTAGCGCATGCAGCCGGCAGTTGCTCCTCCGAAAATTTCTTATTCATCTCCGCCTTAAGCATAAATAAAAATTCAGTTAAATCACAGATCCCTCCTACAGGCCTACATCTTGGAAAAACATTGAAATGGTTATCGGACAGTAGCCTATATTGAACGCCGCTCAAAGAACAAAACAAATCAGAGGCGCCTGTGATAACACTGTTTATGATTGTTAAATGTCATTTAGACCTAGACTGTATAATATCAGTTAGCAAAGCAAACTCTAAGGAAATAATTATGAATTTCTCGCACATTCCTAAAAAGACGCTCTGAAATACCGTATAGATAAATATATAGTACTGAATTGTAAATTTGACCAAACACCTGCCTAGAACCTCTTCAAGAGAAACGAATCGCAGCCGATAGTAGTAGTAGTAGTAGTAGTAGTAGTAGTAGTAGTAGAAGTAGTAGTAGTAGTTTCAGTTTAACGACACTGTGTGATAACAACGACCATTAGTGTCGCCCTCCTCTTTTCTCCAGCAATGGGACTGGCACTGCCAAAGTAAGAGCAGTGGCTCTCTCTACTGACGTAAACGTGGACTTCAGACGTCGGATTTTGACCTGGTTTTTACAATGGATTATGATTTTTGTGATATTTCTCTAAGCAACCATCGACTTAGGTCTTGGACATTATTATGATCACGTCATACAGGCGCTAGTCACACAAGGACATTCGCTGCCAACGTGTCCACACAAAGCGCATGTCGGACTTATATTCGCAACACATGTTGCACGAGTTACCGCTGGCGAGCTATTAACAAACGCAAGACCCAACCACAGGATTTTCCACACATTTGCTCAATATCCTACACGGTAACTGTCTCAGGGAAGGAGTATCGAACACGCATCTATCGCGTACAAGGTGAGCATCCCAACCCTACGCGACAGAAATGCTACATTAGAAGCTGAACTAAAAACTTCGGTCTCATCTTCACCCCGCACACCACACAAAAAACAGGTATAGTACTTTTCTCGTTTCGTCTTTTTCATAATAGGCGACGAAAAAAGGTTCGACTCCACCTCCCATGCAGTCTACGATCATATCCGCCTGAAGCTGATCCAAGTCCGTCTTTCCAGCGAGATCTGCAAACAAAGCAGAGCTCAGCTACTGGGCAAGCAGTAAGTTGAATTTCATGGCAATCCTAACAACTCCCTCTGTTGTGTTATTACGTGGTTCAATCGTATTGCAAGGAGTGTGTGATAGCGTAGCGGTTCGTGTGTTGGGTTTTCAATCGAGAGTTGGGGAGGTCAAATCTCCCAGAAATTTGGTTCGAGATTTCTGCTCCCCGTGCGCCCTTGGTCAACTCAGATATAATGAGTGCACCGACCGTACACTGTCGGTGGGAAGACGAGACGGAGAGGGAGAGGACTGGCCACCCGCCATCATATGCTGAGGCTAAGCAAATGAAGTCGCTAACACTTTATACCCATGGGGTATCTTAAGGGACTGCTCTTCTTCTTCTCCTTCTATTTCCCCTCCTCCTCCTTCTCCTTCTCCTCCTCCTCCTCCTCCTCCTCCTCCTCCTCCTCCTTCTTCTTCTTCTTCTTCTTCTTCTTCTTCTTCTTCTTCTTCTTCTTCTTCTTCTTCTTCTTCTTCTTCTTTCTTTTCCTTCTTGGAAGCTGGAGGATCGGATGGATCTGGGCATGGGTTTCATAGCCAATTCTGCATAACATGGCAAGGGCAACCGCATTATCCTGTATTATGTATGCCTGCCCCTCATGGTGGAGTTATCTGAATAAAGGTGAAAAGAACAGAGTGGACAGTTTTTCCCTTCCAACTAAAAATGATAAAAACTTTATATCGAGGGTTTTATATTATGACTTGTATTAGTTTTTAAATGAACGAGATACAGTTGATAGACTTCTATTCATTACGATACTTATCTATGATTGTTCCCAATTGCGTTGTGTCAAATGGTTTGACGAATAAACGAATATTTGATTTGATTTAGAGGCGATAGCAGAAATAAAACGTTGCCAGACACTTACTGAATTTCCGGGCGAGATATCTAGCAATGGCATTGGTTTGGCAAAACATCTTCCCGTCAATCTCGAAAATTGGTATCTGACCAAATGGAGTACCTGTACAATGCAATCAACAGGTAATCAACACATCCTGATACCCAACGCTATTCCGTGGCGATATTATTTCCTCTTGGATAGCGAGACAAAGCCAGTTCGGACTCGGATCAACATACGATTATAAATTAACAGCACATACAAAGCATTGCAATACAATACAATACAATGCGATACAATGTAATACAATTAAACGCAATATAATACAATGCAGTACAGTACAGTACTGTACAGTTCAATGCAAAACAATTCAAGAAATACAATGCAATACAAAACAATACAATTCCATATAACACAATACAATACAGCACAATACAATACAATACAACTGAATTTGATAATTTGATAATTTGATAATAATGCCCCTCAGAAATTCAGAAGTGCACATTTCAGCCGGAAAACAGGAAACGTTAAGAACTACTAAGTTTTCCGGTTGTAGTAAATGCATGCACTGATATTTCTATAAATATAATTATTCTCAACTGCTCGTTAAATTCCCTATTTATTTCATTAAGGCTGTGAGCGTGATAAACTATCTAATTATCCAATTTTAAAACAACATAAAGTCCACAGAAATTTCTAAACGCCCGTGAGATACATACCTATTAAGCCTCAGAATGCTAAATTCGATTTATCAGTTAATAAGCTGGTCTAACAAGCGTAGGTTAATTAACGCAACATGAATTCAGTGGATTTACAATACATTGCATCAGTTTCTCTCTAAGGGCGCCTAAAAAATGTGACGTATTAGTCACACTGACAATAATGAATGTCTAGAGTTGAAGCGAGGAGACCGGTAATGGTCAGAAAGGACCAAGAACAGAAATAATAGCTCTGACTTGACGCAGCGCTCGTGAATAAGTCGGTGCTCCGGGCTTAGCTGTCGAGTAGTCCCCTAGAAGTTAGGAGTTTACGATAACGATTAACCGTAAATAATTTAGTCTAACTAATTCTATTTTACTCAACGAACTGTCATTGAATTTAGAATTAATTAAGTTAATGTAAAATTAGCATAAGATAATTTAAGATACGATACTCACTGGACTTCAGAGCAGGCCACTTGTCTTCTTCCACTCGTACATCTTCGTATTCCACTTCGGCGACCACAAAAATCAAACGAATGATCTCAGCTCTTGCACGCTCGTTGAAATAGGTCAACTTGTAGTGCACCATGACTGAAGATCAACAACAACAAATTATTCGCTTCGATAAAATATAGAGGTCTACTAGATTTTAGCATCGATTTACTTGTTAAAGTGCAGTATTAGAAGTTTCGAAGTTGGACATTGGACTAAGATTGATTAGGCTTTATGTTTCACCATCGAGCGTTCAACTTTCAACACTGGTTAATCCTGCAGAGCTGTAGGCCTACAGCACTGTAATGTAATGTAATGTAAATCTCCGAAATTTCTCAGCGCCATACAAAAACCACGTCAGGGAGACCAGCTTAATCACCGGCGATATATCAAATCAAATCCGCAATAGCCTTGTCCGCCTTGTCCGTTCCGGTGCCAGGTCAGAATCCGGGGAGGTCAAGCCGAGTAGACAGCAGGGCGCTACGGTGGTATTATAATCGGTGATGAATGTGATTGTGTGGTGACGCAGAATTGGAATCAGGATATGATAGCTTGAAGAGTTCGGTTTTTAGTCATGAGTGGAAAGCAGCAGAAGTGTAAGCGGAGGTGAGGTGAAATTAACAGGCGAGATAGGAGGATGAACAAACTGGCGGAGATCTTTGGGAGATCATTCCAAAGAGCCGATGCAGCATAGACTAAGGAACGATTGCAGAATTCCAGAGATGAGGAGACTGGAGGCCGAGAATGAGAAAGATATGATGACGAGCGAGTAGACCCGGACGGTTGGATGGTGAATAGCTGATTAATGTAAGAAGGTTGAGAGGTTTGAAGGACGCTGTAGGTAAGGGATTCAATTTTGTAGTGGATGCGCTGAGGGACTTTTAGCCAGTGAAGTGATTTCAAAACAGGGGTTATGTGATGATATTTGGGAGTTTTGGTGACTGCGCGGGCGAGGGCATTCTGGACTATTTGCAGGCGTTTTATTTGGGAAGAGTCGATGTCGTAGAAAAGGGAATTGCAGTAATCGAGTTTGGAATGGACGATTGAGGTGGCTATTGTGCAAGCGGTCTTGTAATCGAGTATTGGGCGCAGTCGGCGAAGGTCGCGAATGTGCATATAGCAGATGCGAGATAGCTGAGTGAGGTTGTCGCCAAAGGTGAGGTTTTTATCGAAGATTATGCCAAGATTGCGGACAGGAGAAGAGTAAGGTACGTGGGAGGTGAGATCTGTTGGCGAAAGGTCGGAAGGATAGGTTACTTTGCTTCATAGGCGCCGACTTTTGCTTTTGTCTCTGGGTGCCAGTCAGGGGCGGATCCAGAAGGTTCATCAAAGTTTTAAAGGACCAACGGAACTTTTTTTTAGGAAATCATCTCCGAAAAAACTGATGACCTTTTTTTAGTCATCCGTGTGTAAACACATTTAAAATGGGGGCCCATGGCCGGATTGCCCCCTGGATCCTAAACTTTTTGACGACTTTTCTTAGGAATTCATCCCCGAAAAAATGTTACGACCTTTTTATAGGAATACCCCAAAAAAATTGAATTTAAGGTCCGAATTCTTCTGGGTGCCAGGCCCCCACTGAACTCTTTCTCTGGGTGCATTGGCCCCCAAGGCCCACAAGAAGTCGGCGCCTATGCTTTGCTTAGTTGCTCACAGAAACCAATGATGAGCAATTCTGTTTTTGAAGGGTTTATTCATAAGAGGTTGGCGGTCATCCAGGCTGATATCTGGGTGACGATATTTAATAATAATAATAATAATAATAATAATAATAATAATAATAATAATAATAACAGGGAAGCAAGCTTCCTGTTTCAAAGCTTATCAGTGATTATCCAACGCTTTAATGCAGTCGCTCACCTAGGTTCCTTAACAATATCGCAGCAAAAACTCGCTCGGCCGTTCCAGGAATAAATTTTTATTTTATCATATGTCTCCGGACAATTTTTTTATCTACCTGGGGGATCCTTGATACCCCGGGGCTAAAAAAAAAAAAAAAAAAAAAAAAAAAAAATAATAATAATAATAATAATAATAATAATAATAATAATAATAATTCACTATAATAATATATATATATATATATATTCACTATAATAATAATAATAATAATAATAATAATTCAGACAATTCACTTGTTCCAGCGCCTCTCTATATGCACTCAACGATTTAACGCCGTCGCTTTTCGAGGCACATTTGCACAGTTAATCGTGGACGATGACCGCTAAACTCTGGAACTTAACTCTTCTAAGGCAGTTTCAAAGTGTCTGAGGGATCATTTTAAATAATAAAATTTGTTTATTATAAAAAATAATAATAATAATAATAATAATAATAATAATAATAATAATAATAATAAAATAATAAAAATAATAAAAATAAAAATAATAATAATAATACTGGAGGACGAGGCCTGATTTTCCGGAAAAAACAATAAATAGTCTAATATCTAAGTCCCCGAGGGATCATATGTACCTTGGGGCGTAAAAAAAATTAATAATAATAATAATAATAATAATAATAATAATAATAATAATAATAATAATAATAATGACGAGGCCTGATTTTTCAGACATTCAACAACAGCTCCTAGCATAATTTTTTAGACTCCTGAGGGATTACATGTAGGCCCTACCTCGGGGAAAAAATTATAATTATAATTAAACGCTGTCTTTTCGTAGCAGTCCGTTGTTTACTAAGCGTGGCCATATATATATATATATATATATATATATATATATATATATATATATATATATATATATATATATATATATATATATATATATATATATATATATATATATATATATATATATATATATAGCCCGTAAACTGTTCAGGTCTCTGCCGTAGACAGATCGAGTAAATTATCTCTCTTCTTAACCACTACACAGTCGCAGCCACTTATGAAGCACACGTGGGTGTATTTTGAACCTTTGAACTCGATGTTTCGGCTGTCTAGTCTGTAGGGCCTACATTAACGTGTGTGTGTTTGTGCGTGCGCGCGCGTGTGTGCGCGCGTGTGTGTGTGCTCGCGTGTGTGTGCGTGCGTGCGTGTGTGTGCATGCATTATCCCCTCGAGGCCGATCGGCTCAGGCACTGACTGTTTCCTCCCCGCACAAGAAAGACTAACAGCGACTATAGAAACTAAAGCGACTACCATTCCAAGTTTCGTATCGTCAACTCCAAACTCCTAAACCGCCATGGCGCTTGAAAGCCACGCACAGGGCATAAGCTTCTTCACGAGCGCTGCGTCAAGTCAGAGTAGTTTTCCAACGGATATAGTCAAAGGAGGCCAGAGTCCAATGGGCTACAGATCAAGGGAGGAGGAGGCAGAGCAGCTGCTAAGGCGAGTGTTAATTGTTTAGGTCGAGAAGATATGGAAGGCGGCGGAGGAAACCCAACTGAAGTCGATTTCATGTCGGCTCTTCACAGTCATGCCAGTTCTAGATTTTCCTACTATAGGCACTCACCTGTAGTCGAACAGCTTCACAAATTGCAGCGTAAAACTAACTCCAATGACATGTATATAGGTCTATACATGTAGGGCCGATTGTGATAGGCGCAGAGTTCGTAAACGCATCTGCATATCACGTGTTATCTAACAGCCAATCTCCGACGACGAGACTCGGCAGAATTCGATTTGTTAATGAGGCCTAAGAACCAGTGTTTAATCTAGTCCCTCTGTTCTGCGGGGGGGGGGAACAAGGTTTCTCGGGGTGGAATTTCCCCCCAAAAGGTCTCTACCTTACAATATTGCTGAGCTCTGGGGGAACTTCAATCCTAGGGGGGGGGGGAAATTTCCCCCTAAAGACGTCTAGATTAAACACTGCCTAAGAACATTAGAACATGTGGGTCTGTGGGTGTGTATTAGATTGTATTATTATTATTATATCAACCTGCTCATGAAGCACCAACATCGTTCAGGTAGCAACACCAATCCATGTCGCGTTGGATCCAGTAATCGCAGAGCAGGACTCGGCAACAACAAAACACACCCACCACGGCCCAGGTATACCCCCTCCAAGATCAATGTCCTAGCTAGTAGCTGGGCCTTATTGAACTCTGCCTTCCTAACTTGTTTCCCGATGTGCAGCACCTTCGTAACTGTAATCGTAAACTAAATTTCTAAAGAGCCACTTAGAAGGCTTTTTATCGAGCGCTGCGTCAAGTTAGAGGGTCGTCCAGAGAGTTGCCAAATGGAGATCCTAGTCCGCCTTCTAGATAGAACAGAGAGAGGAGGCAGAGCAGGTGTTGCCCGATGTGCAGTACTGTCGTAATCGTAAACTCAAATTTATACATTTTAAAAGCTACGCGCAGGGCATAGGCATATTCATGATCGCCGCGTTGTTGAGTCAGATGGGTCACCGAGCAGAGCCGTCTACACCATAGAAACCTTGAAGCAAATGCTCCATCCAAGAAATAGGGGGATCTGTCAGTGTGTGTGCCACCATTTTAGGGGGGAAGGAAGGGAGAGGTTGAAGAAGAGGGGGAAATCGGAAGTTGCTCCAATGACTAATGGGGGATAGACGCCTCTGCTTGGAGCAAATGCTCCATCCAAAAAATAGGGGATCTGTCAGTGTGTGCAACCATTTTTTGTGGGGGGAGGAAGGGGAGGAAAAAAAAGAGGGGGAGGGAAAGTTGCTCCAATGACTTAGGGGGATAGACGCCCTCTCACCAAGAGAGCTGTCAAATGGAGGTCCGAGTCCCCCTGTTGGATAGACCAGAGAGAGGAGGCGGAGCAGATGGATGCTGAGGAGGGTTGCGTTTAGGTTGAAACAGATTGGAAGGTGGGAGAGTCAGATGAGAATATTGTTCTTGAAGAGATGAGACTTTAGTTTTAGAATGGAAAGCCTGAGGGGTGATAGACGGGAAACCTGAGGCAGATGGAGGTGGGTGACTGACAATAATGATGAGGGACCGATGCTTTGCAGAGTTCCGAAGGGAGGTCGTTCCAGAGTCGACGTGTTGAGATATTGAAATATCTCTATTTTCGGTCGGCCATCTTGGAAACTGGTTGCCACTGAGACCAGAAGTCAAATCTGCGATGGCCCTATAGCTACAAAATTTCCTTAGGTCATGTTCAGACTATGTACCAAAATTCATGCTTCTATCAGTTTATGAGCAACTGGTTCATATATTTTGCACCGGACTGCCCCTTTCAGGTCACCTTAACTTCAAGATGGCTAACCACAATAAGCTTTTCACTTATAGGTAGGTGATGGAAATTAGTTCTATTGAAATCATTACCCATAAATATGTATGTTTAGACACCAAGATTACGATTCTAAGTCAACTAGAAGCTGAGACATTGAAAAACCTCTATTTTCGGTCGGCCATCTTGGAAAATGGCTGCCAATGAGGCCAGAAGGCAAATCTGCGGTGGCCCTATAGCCAAAATGTTTCTTCATCGTATGTTGTTACCATGTGCCAAATTTCATACATCCAACATCAATAATTGAGCAATTTTTAGACCAAGCTGACTGATTATAATTGGCAGTTTTTAAGGTGGGGATATGACGTCATGCTAAAACGTCCGCTAGGGGGCGTAAACCATAAAAGAAAAATTGGCAACAGCATTTTTCTGCTTCAGAACTATCATATCTTTAATTTAAACATCGTTGCCAAGATTCTACCCAAAATTTGTGTTCCCTTACATAAGCCAACGGACTATATAGACCTATCCCACGGCACCTTAACTCTGGAAAGAAATTCCAGAAATTCCTCGGAATTCCGCATATTCTCAGTTCCTCTACCATTACCAATACCACCACTCACTCACCGTCATCTGCCTCACACCCATCTACTCATTACCCCACAATCAGGCTTTCCACTCCAAATTGAGGTCTCACCTCTTCAAGAATTCCTACGCTAATCCACCCGATCCTCTGCGCTCCAAGTTTTCTCGTCCTCAACGAAACCCACCTTAACAGCTGCTCTGTTTACTCTTCGTTCTCAGTTCAACGATTTTTAGCTACGCTTTCCTCTTTCATGCTGCTTCAGTCGTATAGCCAGAGAATGGCGATTGAATGCCCTGGTTGAATAGTGTTGGCCCAGCCAGAGAAAGGCAATCAGTGCCCTGAACATTGGTAAGAAAATCACATTTACTGTCACACAGAAAAGACTTTATTGCAAAATACGACAATGTTGAATTTCTAACACACAAAAAATACAGTATGTAAATTATTGATTTAGTTCACAACCTCTGCCTAACCTGTGAAAGTGAAGTGTAAGTGAAGTGAAGTGTGTTTATTGCACAAAAACAGGTATTACAGCTACAGGCATGAGTCAGTCAACAAGTACAGTGCAACAGTAGCCAAGAAAAAAGCTACCAGCTTATCCTATCCTTGACCCCTCTTTTCTGAGTAGTATTTATGTTTATTTCTTTCTAGAATAGACTGTTTATACCTGAATTCCAGATTCGACTCGCTTTTCTCGAGGGTCTACGACTCTACGTTGTCAGTGGAATTTAAAGTAACATATTTCCTGCCTCTCTAAAGTGGCAGTTGTTTAGAATTCGGTAACAGGACGTTTGGCGATCCACGCCGCCACTTTCGGTACGCTCTCCACGCGCTTCACCAGAGCCTTCAGCTTCGGATACTTGTCCAGAACAGCCTCATTGCCACCCATCTTCGCCCACTCGACGAACATGTGAAAGGCTAGATCCGCCCATGTCAGCTGTACAGAAAAAGAAAGATGACAGGGCATTGGAAACACTGCGGAAGCGACAAAACTCGTTATAACCTATATCCCACATGGCCACCTTCACTAGGCCCAGAATATGTGACAAGTGGTGGCCATGTCAGCATGCCCGCATGGAGCCCATATAGGACACATTCCAATATGGGACCAGTATATGGTGTACCCCGTCGTCGATCTAGTCGTGTACTACGATCAACTTGGATCTGACAAAATATATATGCAGAGATAGGCAAGACTCTCATGCCCAATGCAGATGGATATAACTTTGCCCCGCAACCGATTCCTCCCCTTCCCTCCCCTCGCCTTTTACCTCCCATTTTCTTCTCCTTCCCTCTCCTTGCTCCCTTTCCCTTATACAGTGCTTTTTTTCTAGAAAAAAAGGTTCCGGAACGCAACAATTATGGGCGGACTAAAATCACGAGAAAAACGGGGTTAGGGGTTGGGAGGGGTCTCAATAAACACTGAAAACAGTTCAAAAACACTTAAATTAAATTAAAATAACTAAATTATTGTTTTTATTATTAAAATAAATAATTTATTTTTTAGTAGCTGAAAAAGGTGCCGGAACGCCGTTCCGGTTCGTTCCGGCTGAAAAAAAGCCCTGCCCTTATATACAAACTAAGTAAGGTTTGTTCGCCAAACAGATCATTGCAAAGTAGCCTACATGCTTACATTCCGTCGTTAATAATTGTCGTTGCTTGAACTTGAACCTTTTCGCCCTGTGCTGAAATATTTTTTCGACGTGGCAGCGTTATTTTGGTTTGAAACAAGTTCAGGCAACGACAATTAACGGCGGTGAATTACTACGCATGCTTATTGTATTGTACTGTATTGTATCTAAACATTTATAAAGCGCCTCTCACAGTGTTCGCTAATCAGAGGCGCTCCCAGTGCGAAAGACCCAGTGAATAGATAAGAGGATGAGCAAACTGGCGGAGATCTTTTGGAAGATCATTCCAAAGAGCCGGTGCAGCATAGACCACGGAGCGGCTGTAGCATTTCAGAGAATTTGTTGTCATAAGATGTTGTTCAACTCTGAGTCCTTCTCTTCACGACCCTGGGTGCTACAATTACAACTATAAGCCTAATACCCACTCGAAATCCAATAATAGCTTCCAATCTGACACCATCAGAAGCGGATAGACTGGGTGAGTTCTTACGTTATCTCCGACGAGAAATCCGTCGCCTCCTTTGTTCGACTTGAGAATCTTTTCGAGATTAGCGTATGCAGCCGGCAATTGCTCCTCCGAAAATTTCTTCTTTATTTCCGCCTTAGGCAGAAATAAAAATTCAGTTAAATCACAGATTCCTTCTTATAGGCCTACATCTTGGGAAAACACTGAAATTGTAACCGCAATCGGACACTTATATAGCGCCGCTATAAGAACAAAACAAATCTGTGGTAGTCCTATTTTATGTTAAATGTCATTTAGACCTAGACTGCATTATATCAGTTAGCAAAGCAAAACCCTGAGGAAATAATTAAGATCTTCTCGCACATTCCTAGAAGACGCTGTATCGAATACCAGATAGATAAATATATAATTCTGAATTGTAATTATAATCACACATCTGCCTAGAATCTCTTCAAACGAAACTTTTACAATGGATTGGGATTTTTTATTGTGATTTTTCTCCAAGGGACCATCTTACACGTTATGAATACCCAGCATTACACTAGTCACTCAAGGACATTCTCTGCCAGCGTGTCCACACAGAACGCATATAGGACTCATATTCCCACGTGGGTCCCGTACGGAACCCATATGTGTTCCATCTGATGCCCATGGGTACGCTGGCAGGGAAATGCATTCTAGTATAGTCTCGTTCAACTCAGACACCTGTATTGTTGTCATAATGTCACTACTGTCAAATACATTTGCTGTACAGTAATCGGGTAGAATTAAAGTGGTAACTGCCATGGTCAATTAAAGCGTTTACGTTGACATCACTATCTGTGTAAATCTTTACACCAGCCTAATAGCAACGTTCACCAGTAAACAAACGGTGGTTAGAAAACTAGAAGAGTGACCGCTGGCGAGCTACGAACAAACGCTGCACCCAACCTCACAGTATTTCCAACATCCCTGCTCAATATCCTACACAGTAACCGTCTCAGGGAAAGAGTCTCGAACACGCACCTACCGCGTACAAGGTGATCATACAAACCCCAACACGACTGTAATGTAATTAGAGGCCGAACTCATGTGTATTCACCACCCACCACACCCCCAAAAAAGAACAAGTATAATACTTTTCTCGTTTCGTCTTTTTCATAGAAGGTGAGGTAAAACGGTTTGAGTCCATCTTCCATGCAGTCGATGATCATGTCCGCCTGGAGTTGATCCAAGTCCGTCTTTCCAGCCAGATCTGCAACCAAGAAAAGTTCAGCTTCGAATTTAGCAGTAAGTTGAATTTCGTGGCAATCCTAACAGCTCCCTCTCTGCAGGTGTTTATAACTTGGTTCAATCATATTGCATGTGGTGTGTGATAGCGTTGTGGTTAGCGTGCTGGGTTTTCAATCGAGAATTCTGGAGTTAAAATCCCCCAGAAGTTTGGTTACAGATTTCTAATCCCGTGCGCCCTCTGGTCATATAGCGAGTACACCGACCGTACACTGTCGATGTGAAGATGACACGGAGAGGGAGAGGACAGGCCACCCGCCCTCATACGCCGAGGCTAAGAAAATTACGTCGGTAACACTTTACACCAATGGCTGCCACAGGACTAGCTTAAGGGACTGCTCTTCTTTTTCTCCTCATCCTCCTCCTGCTCCTCCTCCTCCTCCTCCTCCTTCTCCTTCTCCTTCTCCTTCTTCTCCTCCTCTTTTCCTCCTCGTCCTCCTCTTCCTCGTCGTCCTCGTCGTCTCCTCCTCCTCCTTCTTCTTCTTCTTGTTCTTCATTCATATTGCTCAATAGGATTAATGAGCAGCAGGGGCGCCCCCAGGCTTAAAAATTTGGAGGCACACACCTCCCGTCTCCTTCCATCTACACCCGTCCCTGTCTGCCACTCGTATAGTCATACGCTGAAAATGACTCAGGAAGAGGAGGAGGAGGAGAAGGGAAGTCAGATAGATGGAAGAAATAAACACTTACTGAATTTCCGGGCGAGATATCTGCCAATGGCATAACTCTGGCAAAACGTCTTCCCGTCAATCTCGAGAATTGGTATCTGACCAAATGGAGTACCTACACAATGCAATCAACAGGTAATCAACACACCCGTATACTCAATACAATTCCGTGACGCCATCGACGATGAGAAATCAATAATTGACCCATTATTTCCTATTGGATAGCGAGACAAGGCCAGATGGGATCAACGTACGATTATAAATTTCCAGTACAAGGCAATTGCAATGGAATACAATGCGATACCATGTAACACAATAAAATAGAATATGATACAATACAATACAGTACAGTTCAATGCAAAGCAATGCAAAAAATACAATGCAATACAAAAGAACACAATGCATTGTAATAAAATACAATGCAATATGGCACAATACAATAGAACTGAATTTGATAATTCCTCTCACAAATTCAGAAGTGCACATTCCAGCCGGACAACAGGAAATGTTAAGACCTACTAAGTTTTCCGGTTTTAGTAAATGAATGCACTGATATTTTTTAAATTATATTCTCAACTGCTTGTTAAATTCCATATTTATTTCATTAAGGCTCTGAGCGTGATAAACTGTTTAATTATCCAATTTAAAAACATCAAAGTTCACAGAAAATTTTTAAACACCCGTGAGATACACAGGCGTGTACCTGTAAGCCTCAGACTGTTAAATTTGATTTATAAGTTAGGAAGCTGGTTAATAACAGGAGCAGGTTTCTTGTGACAACAAGAATTAGTCGATTTACAATACATTGCATCAGTAAGGGCGTTACAAAATGTGACGTATTAGTGACACTGAGAAAAATAAATGTCGAGGGTTGAAGAGAGGAGACTGGCAATGGTCAGAAAGGACCAAGAACAAAATTAATCCTTCTGACTTGACTCAGCGCTCGTGAATAAGTTGGTGCTCCGCGCTTAGCTTTAGAGTGGCGCTTTAGAAGTTCAGAGTTTACGACAACGATTATCCCTAAACAATTTAGCCTAACTGATTCAATTTAATTCAGCAAATTGTCATGAAATTTAGAATTAATTAAGTTAATGTAAATTTAGCATATTAAGATTATTTAAGATAGGATGCTCACTGGACTTCAGAGCAGGCCACTCTCCTTGTTCCACTCGCACATCTTCGTATTCCACTTCGGCAACTGCAAACATCAGACGAACAATCTCGGCTCTTCCCTTCCCGTTGAAGTAGGTCAACTTGTAGTGCACCATGGTTGAAGATCAACAACGGAAAATTATTCCCTGTGATAAAATACAGAGGCCTGCTAGATTTTAGCAGCGATTTACTTGTTAAGGTGCAGTATTAGAAGTTTTGAAGCTGGACATTCAACTAGTTTTGATTAGGCGTTATGTTCATCATCGAATGTTCAACTTTCAAGGCTAATTAATCGTGCAGGGCTGTAGGCCTACAGCACTGTAGGCCTTTAGGCCTGTACGCCTACGGTTCAGCCAGCCACGATATCTGCAGCCTCTGCTAGATCATAACATCCGTGTCTGGTTTCCATCGGGTACAGGTCAAGGGAGGAGGCAGAGCAGCTGCTGAGGCAAGTGTTGTTTTGGTCGAGAAGAATAATTGGGAGGCGGAGGTACAGGACGGGCGCCGAAAATATATATAGATAATTTACTCTACAATATTTTCCCATAATCAGATAACATACTTATGGTGACGATTTTACTAAAATATGGTTGCGAATTAACTGCACAAAACATACATTTTTTCTGCAGGGCGAACGGCCATGTTGGACCCCTATTCAGAAGTTGGACCCATATGGCGCCTATCTGGAGCCCATGAGGGATGGTTTCTACCTGTGGGCGTTGAGGATGGATAGTGTTCTTGTGCGGTCGGAGGCTAACGGATTCACATGTTTATAGGCGAAGGCATTCCGCCAATGATGACAATGGCTAGCAACGTCAACTTCGCCATGGCAGATCTCTGGCGGTGCCAGTCTCAAGCTAAGTAGAGCAGGAGGGCGACGTCAGCGGCCCTGACGGCCATAAGACGACAAACACGGTAAAACAAAACTGCTACAAACAAGTTCGACTATCAGCGTCGACTTTACGGATTCGAAATCAGAGACTCGATGGCACTGGCACACACATCTGCAGTTCGTTTTTGAACAGAACTTTAAAAGGAGCTACTTAAAGCGAATGAATTAAGGAGGAACCACCCAGTTTGCCCACGATTTATTTCTCAGCTAAGGACGATATCTGCCAAATGACATCGGCGCAAACACGGTCGTTGTTATCGGAAGGTATTTTGTGTAGCCCCTTACCAATTGTTTACCTTAGCAGCTGGTTAGTCTCGCTCATTAATGTTTTTATTTGGGCGTTAAGGCATTTAAGATCCAAATCTACGGACCTGAATAGCTCGAGATGGGATTGAAAATCAAATCCACGGAATAACTAATTGAACCGTTTTACAAAATTTTAATGAAATTGTCCTTAAAACAAGGAAAAGCTGTCACAGAGTTACACCTCTTATTATACCCCGTGATCGATGGAGTCAGTCGATCAAGTTGGTCGAAACTCGGCCAAGTCGAAGCTCATTTCAAGTCATTTGCCACTCTTTGCGCCCACGGTCCCACAACCGTGAGCTTCTAAGGTATGATAACTTGTCTTAGAAATGCTTCCTCGCTAGGATGCTATACAAATAACTATGCTCTCCCTGGATCTGGCTACTTTACTCCTCTCGACCTCTCCGAACCCCCTAACGTCCCACTTAATTTATAATAACTTCTCTGTCATATAATTGCTTGACTATAACAAGTCTACCATGTTTGATTGTAATATGTTTACCGTTTACAGCGCTGTCCGTTTGCTAGTGTTTTTAATTAAGAATATACTTACTTATTTACTTACCTTTAGTGTTCGGACAATGAATAATAGGTGTAATAATTGTCATATACATTGACATACTGGGGTAGCTTTGTTTCGCTGTTCTGTTAAAACTTGACCTATGCACTACAGACTACTGGAGTAACTAACTTCAGTAATCTCAATTGAGCAGTTTAAAGTTGTCTGGAGTGTGTAGTATGAATTTTTGAGAGATTAGCTCAAGTCGATCACAAACGATGTCATTATAATACCTGAAAGTTTACTTACCAGTTCAATTACGGTCTGACAGTTTAATGTGCAATTGAAATTCATAAGTAATTTAAATACGGGAATATAAGAATGCAACAGTCGTCAGCAATTAATTTGGACAAGAGGAAGGTTACAGTCCAAATGGACAAAGTCGCCCAAGTCGCTCGTTGATTTGCCAAGTCGATCGAGTCGACGAGAGGTCGAGTAGGTATAGTCGACAAAGTCGATCAAGTCAATCGTAGCCCGAGCCAAGTCGATCGTAGCAGTTCGACTCGATCGATCACGGGGTATACCTCTTATGTCTCACTCTCTGGACTCTGTACTCCAAATTAAGTCGATTTTATGTCGGCTCTCCACATGCCAGTCCTAGATTTTTCTACGAGGCACTCACCTGTACTCGAGCGGCTTCACAAAATGCAGCGTAAAACCCAAATGCCAAGCCACTCTGGTATACATACATATATACATATATGCATTCATATACCTGTAATAGGCGCAGGGTTCGTAAACGCACCTGTACATCACGTGATATCTAACATCCAATCTCCGACGACTACATGACTCGGCAGAATACGACATGTTTATGAGGCCTCGAGGACGTTAGAAAATTTGGGTCTGTGTATCTCATTGTATTGTATCTATACATTTATAAAGTGCATCTCGCAGAATAACTATTCAGGGGCGATCTCAGCACAGAAGCCCCGTGGAAACAGAAATGCCTTTAGGGAACGCGAGACGATGAGGAAAAGCCGGTCATTAGTTTGGCCCTGAGGGTACTGTAAACGTAAATGTAAATCTAAGAAATTTCTCAGCGCGCACACAAAAGCCACGTTAGGGAGATCAGTTTTTTCGGCGCTGTATTAAATCAAGTCCACAATAACCAAGTCCGCCTTGTCCGTTCCGGTGCCAGGTGTCAGAGTCCGGGGAGGTCAAGCCGAGGAGATACCATGACGCAACGGTGGTAATCGGTGATGACGGTGGTTGTGTGGTGACGCAGAATTGGAATCAGGATAGGATGGATTAGGAAGTGTGGTATAAGTAAAAAATGCGCTGAATTCAGAGAGACTTGGAAAGGGCCTACATTTTAAATATGTGAACTTTCAAGCAGTCAAAAATAAGCACTGCACGACTGCAAAGAAGAACAAGGATTCATGTAGCTTTTTCATGTATGTAGCTGATTCCTGTCTGCATCCTGACGGCATAGAATCTGAAAATCGACTCTTTTTGCACAGACGCTTTCAGAAGCACTCAAACAGAGCTCCGTGCTCATACTGAGCGCAGAATTCACAGATAGAATTACATACAGCTCCTGTTATCTCTGAACGCGGGACAGAATTCACACATAGACGATGTCTCACGACTTCTCACATCAGACGCGTTCTGTGGGACGGGTTCGACGGGGCTACGACCTTTCATTATCTAGGTAACCTGCGTTAATCGAAGTCTACCTGCGGGCGAGTCGACAACAATACGGGGCTGACTTGTGCAGACCGTTATGCCTACGCCGCCTCTTAAAAGCGCACCCCGCTCCGCTGTTATGCCGAGAGTACAGGCTCGAGCCACGCCCGGGTATATGGCCACTGAAGCAGCATAATTATGTGACTCCAGTCGTCGCCTCCCTTTGTGGCTGCAGTCGATGCATCGGGCTTTCGCCCAATACATCGACTGCGCTCACTGCAGTTGGCCTTTGGACTCTGAAGCAGTATAAAATAATCGTAGCGTTATTTGACGACAGACAGATTTACACACACAGCTGAAAAACTAAATAATACGATGGATAGCTGATGAAGGAAGCGCCATAATTACTCAATATTGATGAGGATTTCCGCTTCAAGCATTAAGGTCATAATAAAATAAAATCGTTTAATCATTTCGGTGGGATTAAAATGGGCAAAATTCACTGGTGGGGAAAAGGGCGAGGACTGGTGGGGAATTTGAGAGGGCTGGTGGGGAATTTCCTTACCAGTTAACATGTTAAAAATCCTAGGGTGCAGCGTCAGCGTGTTGCATGGCTCGGTTGGAGAACGTGAGATGAGTGGTGACTAGAGGGAAAGATTTGGATAGGAGGATGGTTGAGTTGAGCGGGTTGGTTGCATTCGCGAATATACTTGCGATAGAATGTTGCAAGGAATTGTAAGTTACAGGTAGGACTTGGTAGTCGATTAGCTCTGAGATTTTCAACCAGTGGAGGATGGGAGTGATATGGTGAAGTTTATCATGGAAGTGTTAAGTAGTAAGTATTAAACATTTCCTTGATGGGTTAAACAACAAACGCGTTACATTTGTGCATGAAGTACACACTTAGAATCGGACAAGAATAGCTTGAACTTTAATCTAAGCTAACATTGACGAATGTTAGCGATAAAAATTCGTAATTAGATATATGATCGTATAGATAGCACACCTGGGCGTCTTAAACTAGATATAATATTTTAATATCGTTTTTAATGGTGTGTAACCCGTCTTTACTAACGAGAAAGGCAGCGACTAAAGGTTCACTTTTTGACTTTAACTTGCAAGATAACATTACGCTGTTTAAAAACTTGCCACTTAAGAAAACAATTGCATCGTAATAAATTACTGCTTATTGGTATCTTGTCACGAACTCTTTAGCTTATAATCTACGGCATGGATGCGACATCTGGCGAATAGGACAATAACTGAAGATTTATTGAATGTTCAAATCGACAAAGATTAGCTGACATATTTACTTGCCTGGAACATGCGTATCACACTGTAAACTTACGGGATTAGAAAAAAATTAAGGGGTCTGGAAAGCAGGGGCGACGCAAGGCTTTAAAAATTAGACGCACGTCCCTCCCGTCTCCTCCCATCCACATCCGTTTCCTGTCTGCCACTAGTAGGCATACACTGAAAATGACTCAGATGACATGTAAATTTAAATAACAGATTGTACAATCTCAAAATACATCCCACTGGCCTATTTGACATGTGCAACGTGCAGGAAACAACATCACATCTGCTACTACATTGTCAGAAAGAACACATTGCACAGACACTTCGTGAGAAGTGTGCCTCTAAGCATTTGGATGCGAATTTGAAAAATATTTTATGTAACACTGTCACACTGATTTGCAAAATGTGCTATATGGCGTGATTGCATTCATCTATAAGGACCGCATCCTATAGTAGGGCCTATAGGACTTCATCGCAATACCAGCACAGCTATATTCGTACACATTAGATCACTTGAGGTCAAACGTACCCTCAAGTGCACCAGACCAAAGACAAAGCATCAACACAGGGCCACAACATACAACATGCGGCAGGCACAGCCGAGGACTCCGGCTCAGCTCCTTCGTTCTGACCGGCTGGGTCATGACCTGGGAAATCTCACACTGCCTCTCGGCTGACGTCGGTATACAGACAACCTCGGCTGGAGCTACGAGTCCGAAAATCTGTTGACTGATGAGAATGACCCGCTTAAAGAACTCTCGGGCAGTATATTAACATTCTCAACATAAAAACGAATAAACATGCCCCTGTACATACGAACGTACGTACATACATACATACATACATACATACATACATACATACACACATACACACATACATACATACATACATACATACATACATACATACATACATACATACATACATGCATGCATACATACATACATACATACATACATACATACATACATACATACATACATACATACATACATACATACATACATACATACATACATACATACATACATACATACATACATACATACATACAAAACACTATTAGGGCCTATTACAGGCTACGCTAAGAAATTCAATAGCCTATAGCGCTAGGACACTCATTCGATTATTACATTTGAACGACCTTATGTTGTAAAATGGCATTATGTTGACTAGATTGTGGAAATAGCGCACAAATGAAAATCGTGTTTAAAGTTGTACAGAGGCAGAGTCACGCGCTTGTTTAGGGACGTGGGAGAAAATCGGATAGAGAGATGGGAACAGTTAGGGAGCGTGACACTGTCTGAAAGTAATAAATCGCTGTAAATAATCTTAAACGCTGCTGTATACGCCACATAGTAATAGATATGCAACCTTCTATTCGTGTACATGTATATGCCCATATATGCACGTATTTCTATACGTCAAACTAAAATTCTTGGTTATTAATGGTCTGTGCCTAGACCTATATACTAAATAACGTTTATACAGTTTACTTGAATTTCTGTCAGAGATGTTTAACATAATCACAAATGGCTCTTGTACATATTACTAGAAACTGAAATCGAGACTCAAATATATAGCTACCGAAACAGTTTAAAGAAAATCGTGTTAACGAACTGTATAGTTTAAATGTGCATGCTGTTTGTAAAATTGCAAATGTACGATGTTTGATATGACGTCAGCGGCCGATGTTGTCATGAGATGTCATTAAACTGATGGTTAAACAAACGGTCACGGTAGGATTTTTCCACTGCTTAAACAGCGATGAATTTTTAACGCTAGCATTCGTCAATGTTAGCACTTATCCAAAACAAACTTCAATAATAATAACTGTGTACTTTCGGTACAAAGGAAAATAGTTGCTTGGTACTCCAGTCAAGGTCTGGATATTTGGAAACGCTGCTTCTCCACTCATCCCAATCATTCGTCACTCTCATCCCACCACAACTCCAGGATCTGATATAATTATTTTGACTAACATTTCCGAATGTTAGTGCTAAAAATTTCTGTAAAATCAATCTGTTTGAGGTTACAAAAACTTACATATTAGGCATTATATTGTCATTTTTCAGCTTTATACCGGTGTTCATCTGCAAAGTAACATAATTCTTATCTTTAACTCCCGAGTCGTTCTTTTAATTCCCACAATGCAGTTCCATAATTTTCCATTTCACTTCAAGAGAATTGGAAGAACTTTTAAAGAAACAATTCATTTAAGTGTAGTTCGAGCCACGCTCGAAATCGCCATTCACCATTTTTTAATCTTGCTTTTCACTGACATCTGGCGATCAGATTTTACAAATGCATTT
>OY744611.1:53060476-53125476 GCA_963556255.1 Allolobophora icterica | reverse complement strand
CTATCTTGTCACTTGTAATTTAGCGCATGGGTGCGACATCTTGCGAATATAGGACAAAATGACTTGATATAACTTCGCCAGCGGGGTTCGTGCGGGTCTCCGGAAATAAACGTAATTTTCTGAATTAAAACAGGCCATCGGGCTGTAAAAAAGAAAGTCGAGACTCGACGATCGGGGTGGACCATAAAACTGCTCAAGTAGGCCTAATATTCGTAAGCTATAAACGTCGCAGGCAACTCATTCGATGCTTAAGGGGCAAACTCGCCAGACAACGAAATGAATTATAGCCTTTCGGTAGAATCACTTCGTTTTGAAGGATTCGTGAACAACGCTCGTGAATAAGCTGGTGCCCTGCTTTCGATTGCTGTTTTACATTTGGAGTTTACGATTACGATTACGACTAGGCCACTTTCCGTGATCGTAATCGTAATGTCCAATGTAATCGTAACTTCTAAAGCGCCACTCGAAGGCCAAGCGCAGGGCACCAGCCTATCCACAAACGCCAAGTCAAATCATAGGGGGTTTCCAGAGAGTTGTCCAACGGAGGTCCGAGTGTGGTTTAGAGAGGGCCAGATAGTTACAAATAGTGTCGACAGAAGCAGGCTCCTCGATTGCGATAAGCAGAGGATAGTAACTTGTAGTAATAGTGAGCAAAAGAAAGAAACACGCCAATTTTTTTAAATTTCGAATTATGTCTTCTGCCCTCTACCAGTGATGCAATATTTCACAGTGGATTTAATCTAATCCCCTGATTCCCCTCTGCCTTAACCCTTCCAAAACAGAATTCATCATCCTAGGCCTTCCTGGTCATATAAAGAAAAGCCCTAACCGTTCAATGCACCTATTGACTAACTCGCCGTCTTTTACCTTCACCTCGGACTCCCCCATCTGCAACCTTGGCCTTACTGTTGATCCACACCTCCTTCTCTAACCACATCTCCAAACTCTTGCGCTCCTGCTTCATGCACATTTGTGACTTTCATCGCATCCGGCCCAAGATCGACCTTAAAACTGCCTCTACCACTGCTATCTCCATTGTTCATTCAAAGCTAGCTTGGAGCAATTCCCTCTTCCTCAGCCTTGAATCCACCCAAATCAAGCATCTCCAACTTATCCAAAACTCACTAGCCTGCAGGGCTGTCACTAGAATGCCAAAATATCATCATATCACACCCATCCTCAAATCGCTCCATTGGCTAAGCTATCGAATCCACTTGAAAGTCCTATCACTAACCTACAACTCCCTACAATATTCCCGGCCCACGTACATCCGTGATCTCCTCACCACACAGGCTATCCGCTCCACCCGATCCTCCTCCTATCTCAGTCTTTCTGGACTCCCGGTCACTATGCTCATCTCAAGTTCTCCAACCGAGCATATCAAACACAGCACCAGCCTAGGCCTCTGGAACGATCTCCCCCTTGAATTCCGCAGACTCTCGGTTCCTCCATCATCATTCCAACCCGTCCTCCATCCTCCTCCTCCTCACGTTCCTCTATCTATCTCCAGGCTTTCCACTCCAAACTGAAGTCTCACCTTTTAAAGGACTCGTATACCCTGACTCATCTGATCTTCTGCCTTCCAATTCTTCTCGCCCTAAACGATACCCTCCTTCACAGCTGCTCTGCCTCCTCTCTTGATCTGCTCCCCCCTTGAAACCGTACTCGGGCCTTTTTGGGCTACTCTCTGGAACCCCTTCAACAATTCGTAGGCCTATATTGGCGCATCCTGCTTGAACAGATATTTTTTGGTACTCTTTCGTTCTCTCCTAATTTTCTTCCTTTCAATTAGGCCTACGTCTCTCACTTGGCGTTACAATTCCATAATCCTGAAGCACACTAGATGCGATTTCCGCCACTGACTTGAACGTGTATTAATGAATTGTAATCGTCCGACTATAGTTAGTTCAAGAAAAAGAAAAATAATGCACTACATGGACGTTTTTCCAAAGAATTTTATATGCTAAATATTTTACCGCCGGTAGAGGGATTAAGACACAAAGTAAAATCAAAAATATTTTGAAAACTATTTACCTCAACATGCTGGCAACTTTTGATCAATATTAGAAAACGTTTACTTAAAAGAAAATTTTTATTGATTCGCGTGCGATCCTTCTATTCCTCCTGTTATTTCTAGGAAATCAGGCCTCGTCCTCCGTCCTTATTATTATTATTATTATTATTATTATTATTATTATTATTATTATTATTATTATTATTATTATTATTATTATTATTATTATTATTATTATTATTATTATTATTATTATTATTATTAACAGTTAATGCAGAAAGTGCCATAATGACATTAGGCCTAATAGTGAGGATTTCAGCTTCAAGTCTCAATGTCAAAATCAAATCAAATCATTTCGTCATTGGTGGCGACTGGTGGGACTAAAAAGGACAAAATTCACTGGTGGAGAAAAGGGCAAGACCTGATGGGAAATTTGATAGGGCTGGTGTAAATTTTCCACCAGTTAACATGTGAAAGATCCTCTGGTGCGGGGTAAGAGTGGTGTATGACTCCGTTGAAGAACGTGAGATGAGTGGTGACTGGAGGTCGGGAAAGATTGGGATATACGAGGATGGTTGAGTTTGAGCGGGTTGGAACTCCGCCACTGTTCGTACTCTGACAGTGCCAGTCCCAAGCCTGGATAAAGGAGGAGGACGAGGCTAATCATCTTTGTTATGACACAGCGTCGTTAAACTGAAACTACTACTGAGCAACTACTATTGGCTGGGTCGTGAGCCGTTCGCGAATAGGCCTATGCTTGCGGTAGAATGTTGTAAGGAATTGTAAGTTACAGGTAGGACTTGGAAGTCGATTCGCTCTGAGATTTTCAACCAATGGGGTGAATTGAGTGTCTATGAGAGTGATATGGTGAAGTTTATCATGGAAGTGTTAAGTAGTAAGTATTAAACACTTCCCTGATCGGTTAAAAAAACGCGTTACATTTGTGCATCAATTACACTACACGCTTAGAATCGGACACTAATAGCATAAACTTTATTCTAAGCCAACATTGTGCAATGTTAGCGATAAAAAATTTATATACATGTATGTAAGGCAGCAAACCTGCGCATCTGAAAGTAGATATATATATTTTAATATCGTTTTTAATGGTGTGTAACCCGTCTTTACAAACGAGAAAGGCAGCGACTAAAGGTTCACTTTTTGACTTTAACTTGCAAGATAGCAGTACGCTGTTTTAAAAACTTGCCACTTAAGAAAACAATTGCATCGTAATAAATTACTGCTTATTGGTATCTTGTCACGAACTCTTTGGCTTATAATTTACGCAGGCACGTAACTAGGATTTTTCGTTTGGGGGGGCTTAAACCTTGAACATGGCAACATTTATACAGTGTTCATACGAATTTTAGCTGTAAGCATACAACGGCTTGACTTGTTTGGGGGGCTTCAACTTCGTTTGGGGGGGGCTTAAGCCCCCCCCCCCCCAAGCCCAACGCTAGTTACGTCCCTGAATTTACGGCATGGATGCGACATCTGGCGAATGGGACAATGACTTAAGATTTATTGAATGTTCAAATCGACAAATAAAAGATTAGCTGACATCATACGTTCCAGGCAAGGCACTTGAAGGCAAGCATAACTTACGGAGGTTATAGAAAATTGAGAGGTCTGGAAAGCAAGTTCTCTAACGACAGAAGGGTTGTGAGAAACTTCATGTATAATGATTATAATCTTACCTAAAGAGGTAAGACGTAATTGTAATTGTAATTGTAATTGTAATTACGACAATTTATATAGCATCGTTGGTAGCAAGCTATACTTCTAGGATGCTTCACACAAACGCACACACACTGTCTACTGTCAGCGCAAAGGTTAATGCTCGGAGGTTTTGCTTAGCAAATAAAGTTTCAACTGTTTTTTAAACAAAGATGCTTTTGGCTTCCTGGATATCAGCAGGAAGACTGTTCCAAGCACGCGGGCCAGCGACCCGAAAGGCGCGATCGCCCATTTTGGTTTTTCTCACTGGCACGAATACATCAGCGGACTTTGCTGATCGCAATCAGATCGCAATGTCCACACTTCTAAAGCGCCACTCGAAGGCCAAGCGCATCATCGGCTGCATGGAAAACTATTTAACCAGCGCTTTAGAAGTTTGGAGGTGTGGGGTTACAGCTACGATTTGTTCGCAACTTAAAACGTATCAGCAGCAATGTGAAATATATCTCAAACTGGAGCATCAAAAATTAGACCTCGTATTTCGTGATTCACATTGCATTATTTCGCAGATTTACACTTGCATTATATACATGTAGCATTAACATGAAACGACTTTTTTTAAATTGCTAACATAAGAATGTCAGCTTCAGAATTATATCTAAACCATTCGCCCATTAAGAGCGTCACAACAATTTTGTATGGCGCGATTTCACATGTGGATGGCTTATGTTGTAGGTAGACTTACGTTTGGAAGGTGTTTATTTTGATGCCAGTTTCATTTACATTTTCTTAGATCTTTTAAAACACATGCTTGTATAAATAGGAATTAAATTTGCTAATGTAATTTGTAATATTTTTATGCATGAAATGATCGGAATTACGCGGAAATTTATTACAATAACAAAGTTTTAAATTATTTTAGTTTTCAAGCGACATCTTGCGAATGGGCTTTTAACAACAAATTTCATGTCAACAACACTGGAGTTTCATAGAAGTTCTAAATTTAATGTATTGTGTAATTTTGTGGATTTTTCAAGGCTGCAAATTTTTAACACTGCTAAATTGTCGAATGACATCGTAGTCGTAATCTCGAGCTTCAGTTAAAGAAAGCAAAAGCGTGGAAACCATCTTAATAACTGCGGCTAGCTAGATCAAAATAAATCTTTTGGAGGACGACGACGATGAGGAGCAGGAGGAGGAGGACGAGGTGGAAGAGGAGGAGGAGCAGCAGGAAGAGGAGCAGGAGGAAGAGGAGGACGTGGAGGAAGAAGAGGAGGAAAGGAGGACGTGGAGGAGGAGGAGGAGGAGGACGAGGAGGACGAGGAGGAAGAGGATGAGGACTATCGCCGATGTAAAAGTTGGTCTCCCTGAACAGCTTTCCTGTGGTCCTGTGAAATTATTTAGGAGATTTGCTTTAACATTATATTTCACGTTGCACTTTTGCTAACGCTAAACCGAAGAATGTGTTTAACTTGCTAACATTGAAGAATATTAGCGACAAAAATACATTTAACGTGACAGACACCTGAGTGGTGTTAAATACTCCGTCAGCGATTGACGCTTTATGTTATTTATTGTATTTCATTTTAAAGGTGTTGTTACTGACGCAATTAACACGTACATTTTATAATCTTTCTAGTGTTACAGGCTTGTGTAATTAGCAATTAGTGTCGCTTGAAATTCTTCATTTTCTGTTATTAAAATGATCAAAATTACGCGAAAATTTAGCTAGGATTTTAGAGAATATCAATAATTTACTTCACAAACTGCGCGTATAGTTGTTTAAAGGTGTATAAGCAGGATCTTCCTGCGCAGCTTTCCTGTGGTCCTGTGAAATTATTTCGGATACTTGCACTTAAGTAAATTCAGTCCGTATCCGCAAGTGGGACGTAGGTGAGGCGCTCATCTCCTTTTCTAAGCCCTTGAGCCGGCAATGGACGAATCCCAAGGTCCTGGACACGGGGCCAGTGATATCACAGGACTTGCCGTTTACTTCCCAGCTTACGCCGGTACCAAATTATACTGCTTGGTGGCAGAGGCACGGTGTGCGCAAACAACTTGCCCAAAGTCGTTGCACGGAGTCGAACCGGCGACCGCATGATCATTGACCAAACGCGTTACCGATAGCTCCACCGTGCCGCTCACTTGCACTTACATTACATTAAATTCACGCAGTTTTAACGTTTCGACAAGACAAAGTTTTTTTTATTAAAATTGCTAACATTGACGAATGTTAGCTGAAAAAAAGTATATATCTATATAAGACTCTACTAGGATTGGTAAGTGTTATGCATTAGCGAATGCCTACTTATATTGATTGGTGATTTCCAGTTTTACGGTGTTTCGTTCGACACAAATAACGTTAGCGTTCTATTACATTTTCTAAAGTACCGGCTTGTATGAATAGGGTTGAATGCCGTTAAAATTCTTCATTTGATGTTGTGGAATTAATTGAAATTGCGCAAAAATTTACGTATGATTACGGAGCTTTCAATAATTTGTTTCGTGTATCGTGCGACATCTGGCGAAAATGTGTGTAGGCATTTAACTACTTTTGTTATCAACAACACAGTGATGGCAACAATAATTGAGAAACTATCGAAAGATATTGTAATCGCAAGCTTGAGATTTCTTCAACGCCCAGTTAAAGAGACAGAATGGTTGTAACCAGCTTATTAACAGTCGCTCAGTGAAGAAAATGGGTTTGGCAGGACTTGGTGAAGGTGTCCGTATCTGGGCAACCCTTCCTTCTCTGGAGAATCCCTTTGATTTGATGCAGTGCTAGTCAATGAGCTGGTGCTCTGCGCTTCAGAGGCGGCGCTACACCAGGGCGCGCCAGGGCAAATGCCCTGGTAAAAAAGCTTTTGCCCTGGTCGATGCCCTGCCAGAATTTTTGCCCTGTCCAGAATGTGTTCGGGCATATTTGTTATGTCCTGATATATAAATTCATTTAATTCACTGAAATGTTAAAATTTGCTTTACAAATGTCAAATAGCGTTCAGCTTCCGGGGGGCTTACCCTATCTGACCGCCTGACCATAGACAAATATAATAGTGCTTGGGCGATTTATGGCAAGCGCGGTAACGCGATCTTATAAATATGGTAACGCGATCTTATTATGGAAAGAAGCTATAGTACTCCCAATCATAAAGCCAGGAACTGATGCTTCAAAACCTCAGTCATACCGACCCATATCTCTCACCCCCGTCCTATGTAAAATATTGGAACGGATGATAACTAATCGACTGGTGTGGCTTTTAGAGAAAAATAATCTATTTAATAAAGCGCCATCAGGTTATAGGAAAGCCCGATCTAGGGGAGACTGGGGATGAAAGTAACAAATTTCGAATTTAACAAGTTTTGGGGAATTTACAACAAGAAAAAGTGTAATCTTTTTGCATCAAACTATGGCCTAACATGTTGGCTATATAATGGAAAAGTATTAAATGCTTCGTACAACAAGTATAGCCAAGACTATCAAAATAGTGAGCGTCATCGAGTGTTACAACTTACCCCAGTGTCGGGGTAACTTGTAACATGAGCAGGGGCATGTTGTAACGATATTGGGGTCTCAGGGCTGGAGTTTATGGGAGGTAAGTTATGCGGTGGAAAGGATAGCATAACGATACCACTTTCTGTAGCATAGTCGATATATATCGATAGAGATATGTCGCGAGTGATTGTCCAAAAGCAATAGCACAGGTCTTTCGTTTGAGGCTCTACGCTATTTCACAAGGTGAATCATAAACTGACAAAACTTTCTCCTTCATCTAACCAGACTTACTCGCTGCACCAGCACACCAGACTGGTCCATCTCTAATGAAATGGTCATAAAAATTAGCTCTAAGAAAGATGAATAGAGGATGTGTTGCGTTTCCAATATCATTCACTGCAAGTGCAACAGTAACTAGGCCTATAGCGTACCTCGTTTGCCTGAAGTTATCGCACCAATTTGCTTCAACCCCTTTTCTGCTACAACACTTGAAGGCTTCAGTACCGTGGTAACTCCTGTTTCGCCCATATTACAAGTGTCATTGCTATCGAATTTAAAACGATCTATAACTTCTGTTAATTTGTCGTAAAATGATGCAACAACAGTTTTGTTGCAACCAATCGCTCTGGAGATGCTTTTGGCTTCTGGAGTGAGGACAGAAATTGTAGGATTTCTTTCCAGAAAGCCAGAGAACCAATTGGCACCAGCCATTTCACACTTACGCCAGTTTTCTGGAAAGCTCTTATTGTATGTCACAGCACACTGAAATGCTAGTTTTCTCACTTCTCTGGGTTAAAGACCAAAGTAAATGGATGACGCATTTTTTATATAGGGCCTACTCTGTCTACTTTCTTCGACATCTGAAAAGCGTCTATTTCTTCCATATTCAACGATCGGTGCAATATTGACATTGCCGCCATTTCGTGACTCCTTTTTTATAAATCAGTACAGCGTGACATGACAAATTAGAAATTCCTTTGCAACAGAGCGACATGACTCATTTCCATTAGTAACTCTATTTGTCCCTTCATGCACTGTTTCCAGAGGGGTCATACCTTTTTGTACTTTTACGCTTGTAATTCCTCGTTTTTAAGAGAAGACTCTTCCATGTTATATTAAATAAAATTATTCATTCATAAACCTACAATCATACTAATACTATTACCAGTTAAACATATATTGGGCTTTGCTGTAGCATACATAGGGGCAGGTTGTAACATGTTACAACTAACCCCAGTTGATTTGTTACATCCAACCCCGCTACTACCTGGCTCTAGTTTTATTTTATATCTTTGGGAAGCATTTACTTACGGTAATACCGCTCACACAGACGCTGCTTGAACCATAACTCTTGTAATCACGGCACTCAGTAAAATTGTAAAACGTGAATACAGTGAGCCACGAGAAAAATAAGAAAAAAGGCAGAAACTCACTTTCATGCAAAAAAATTTTGTTTTATCTATATAAAATTTATTTCTTTGAATCCTGCTCAGAAATTTTGTTGGCGTTGATTTTTCGAGTTGATCTACATTTGGATCAATATAAGCTGGTTCCGTACTCTCCAGTAACGGCGCTGCGATGCTTGTTACATTCAACCCGCGTTACTTTCATCCTCAGTCTCCCCTACTTTAGACCAATTGAGTCGCCTACATGATAGTATAAATAAGTCCATAAACAATAAAGGTTTCACTGTAGGAGTTTTTATAGATTTCAGCAGAGCGTATGATATGCTGTGGAAAGACGGACTTCTATTCAAGCTAAGAAATATGGGAATAACAGGAAATATTTATAACTGGATAAATGATTTCTTAACAGATCGCAGTTTAAGAGTGAAAATAGGCAACACGCTATCAGATAAATTTCTACTACAAAATGGTACACCACAAGGCAATGATGACAAAACGATGTGTTCGTTATATGCAGATGACAGTGCTGTATGGAGATCAGGAAGAAATCTCACTTTTATATTCAGTGAGCTACAGAAGCAAATCAATGCAATCAATAAGTGGTGTAATAAATGGGGTTTTAAAATAAATGAAGATAAAACTTTCTTAATGATATTCACAAGAAAAAGTGTAGCAAAGTATTCTAATTTAAATATAAAAATTAACGATAAAATTGTTCAAATTGTGGATAAAGTTAAATTCCTTGGATTAATTTTTGATCCCAGACTGACTTGGAAAGAACATATTCAACACTTAGTAAATAGAAGCAAATGCAAAATAAATTTGTTAAGGAGTCTTACAGGCCAGAAATGGGGTGCCAGCAAAAGATCTCTATTAACAATCTACAGAACTCTTATCAGGTCTAGACTAGATTATGGTTGTCAGGTTCTGTATACAGCGAGCAAACGACTTCTAAAGCAACTTGACATTATCCAATCAACCTGTCTCCGAATCTGCTGTGGAGCAATGAAATCCACCCCAATCCATGCCCTCCAACAAGAATGCGGTGAGATGCCTCTTTCCTTAAGGAGGCATAAACTGCAGCTACAATACGTCACTAAACTACAGACATCAAAAAACAATCCAGCTAAATCAATTATAGCAGATTCATGGGAAACTCAGTACGGAAATTTCAAATTAGGAGCCGAACCAATGAGCACAATTGTTAAGGAATATCTGGGGACCCTTGAAAATCAAATAGAAGGGCAAATTATCTCTGACACACCGCCCTGGCACTTCCCCCACGCAGACACGCAGACACCGATATGGAACTTAGAGAGGTTATAAGTAAGAAAGATAACCCAGAGATAATAAAATGTTATGCTCTTGAATTCATGGAAAAGTATAAAAACGTAATGAAGATATTCACGGATGGCTCTAAAACCGAGAAAGGGCAAGTGGGATCGGCTTACTATATCCCTGAACTAAAAGTGGAAAAGCTCAGAATAACCGATCATTCGTCAGTTTTCACTGCAGAATTAGTAGCAATAGAACAAGCTTTAAATTGGCTAATCTCTAGCCGGATTAGTGAACCAGTTGTAATCTTTACTGACTCCTTAAGCAGCGTCGAAGCCATTCAGGCTCGAACATCGGACTCCAAGCCGAACCTGGTCCTTAAAATTATGAAATTATTAAAAATTCTGCAACTTCAAAACTGCCCAGTTACCTTTGCATGGATACCAAGCCACGTGGGTATAGCAGGGAATGAAAAGGTGACGCATTATGTAAGGAAGCAACCGTACACCCCACTATCGACCTTGAAGTAAGTAACGAATTAAAAGACGCATATAATGACATAGATAAATATAATTATCATAGCACTATGGCAGAAAGAATATGATAGCCAGACAACAGGATTGCATTATAAAACTTTGGAGCCAACTGTAAGTAATAAAATAAAGCTCAGTGTGAATAAACGGGGTAAAGAAAGACTAATAACCAGACTAAGGCTAGGACACTGTAGACTAAACCATTATCTTTTTAAAATAGGTCAACATCCAACCGGCAAATGTGACCACTGCAACACTCAGGAAACGATAAAACACTTTCTATTCGAATCCAAGCACTATAACTTAACAGCACAAATGGTAAAGAATACTGGTGGCAATGTTAAACCAAAAACAGTTCAAGAACTTCTATCCAATAGATCAGTGGTTCCCAAGCTCTTTTGATGGAGGGCAAAGTCTTACTTTTAAAATATCATGGCGAGCCACAGAGATCTGAGGAGCCGTCCTCAGTTGCTTTCATTGTGGACGAATGCGTGCGCTGGAGCGCCAGCAAATAGTGGTCTCTGGGGAAGCGTCGTAAGTTCCCCATGCGCAGCATTTGGTAACATCTGACATCGATGGAACATGTTTTTTGCATATTGTCAGTGCCAATTTACAACAATGCAAGATAAAACACACGTTTTTCAGCGGAAGTATAATAAGATGCATACTGCTTGGTGCAAGGGTAACTCAGATACTTTCATATCAGATCAATGTTAACCCTTCGTCGGGCGGAAAAAAAACTATACAACTAAGGGCGTGGGGTCAATTTTGACCCCACAGTAGTTATCATGTAATTCGAATAAAATAAGCACATAGATTGCACGAGAAGGTCATTATTATTATTATTCACTGAAATGTCATTATTTGTTGTACTTCCTCATGACGAGACGTCATAAAATGACGTCATGGCATGACGTTACGTCATGATGTCATGACGCCACATGCAACAAAAGGCTTGTAATACTGTTCTTACCCTAATGTTTAGCGCCCTCAATAAAATATAATGACGCTTCCTCATGACAACACGTCATGACGTGACGTCATGAAGTGTTGTCATGACGTGGTGTCATGACATGACGTCACGTCATGATGTCATGACGCTACATACAAACAGAGGCTTGTAATGCTGTTCCTACCCTAATGTTCAACACCCTCAATACAATATAATGACGCTTTCTCATGACATGACGTCATGACATGACGTCATGACGTGGTGTCATGACATGACGTCACGTCATTATGTCATGACGCCACATACAAACATAGACTTGTAATACTGTTCTTACCTTAATGTATAGGCTAGTGACCTCAGTACAATGAAATGACGCTAGAATGAACATAGGAGCTTAGGAAAGTATTTCATCAATCAGCAGAGAGACATGTCTGACAGAAGATTTGACAGTGCACAGTGCACACATTCTTATGACATGCCTTGCACACAGCCGTGGCTTTTTTTCTGTCTGGGACAAACTTGGCAGCGACCCCGTTTCTTTGGAGGTTCCAGAGTGTCGTCTAACAGTCATCCTCTAATCAGCCCATGCTGAGTTGCATCGCTGTTCCTGTAGCTCTTGGCAAAGATCTTTTTCCCAGCTTCTTGATGACGCTGTCTCACTGGAGCTTTGTCCACATTCAATTTCTCATGAAGGACGTAAGTCTGAAGTGCCGGAATATCCAGCAGGTTGCAGAACGGCACTGCCTGCCGAAGGCTGGTTGAGAACTTCGTGCTGAATCATCTGGTCAGCCTAATCAACTACTTTGGTCTTGCTGTAGAAGTTGATAACCTCTGGAAGCTTCCTTGGTGTTTTGATAAAAGTTCCATTGGAGATGTGCATAGTCAACAAGACGATGACCAGTTGTAAGAAAGCAATGACAAGTCGCCGGTCTCATTGAACCCGACAAAGGATGAGTACAATCTCGCGTCCTCAGGGAGAAACAAATTTTTTAGGCAAATCTACTCGATTAGCACGAATAGTACCAACCAAAGTAGATTTCTTTATCTTCAGAACATCTGTAGCTAGGGCCAGCGAGGTGCAACAGTTATCAGTAGGCCTAGTAATGTTGCGACCTCCACATTCAAGAAGGTATATGAGCTGACGTTCAATGTTTCCTCCCAGATATTTGGTTGAAGCTGCATTAGGGCTCTCTTTGCTGCAATAGGGCCTATATGCTAGCATTGTTCACGTACTTCGTTTCAGCATCGCAGCACATCCATAACTTTATGCCGTAGTTTGCCGGCATTGACGAATTTTGTACGGATTTTGCACCGCCCTCGATATGGAGCGAGCCTTTCGCCAATTGTCAGGAATGGCACTGGATCATAGGCGTAATTTGTGGGGGTACGAGGGGTACCCGTACCCTACCCACTGTTTGGACTGGGGGTACCGTACACCCCACTTTTTGAACATCAGTCAATATGTTATTATTGTACCTTCCCAGAGATTGCAGTCTCGGCCTTGCTTCGTATATGCAAAAAACTGGTACCCCCACTTTTTAGACCAAAGTTGCGCCTCTGCCCTTGAATCATTGCACCTTGAGCGTTGTGTAAAGAGTAACAATAAATAAGGAAGTAAAATTGTGGGCAATGTGCAACTTTAGACTATCAAATGAGAAAGAAACATCAATAATCAGTAATGGGGTCAAAAATGACCCCATGACCTTAAGTGTATAAATGTCGTGTAATTTTTTGTCCATCTAAAATTCGCATGCAAACTCAACTGGAATACGTAGAGACAACCAATGCAATATTTCTCGTGAAAATTCACGGCAGCCATTTCAGTTTTTGATATCGAACCATAGTTTGAAAATGCGCTCTGGGGTCATTTTTGACCCCACGCCCGACGAAGGGTTAAGGCAATAATTGAAGATATCGTTTGAACATTGTTAAATTTCAAAATGCAAAATTGTTAATATCGGTAAAATTGAAATCAAATCTCAAATTTGTGACAATTAAATTTTAAATGCAGAAGTTCCAGCAGTGCATTCATTTTAATTCTGAATATTTATTATTTTAATTTTTCAAAAGTATTTATTGAAGATGAATCAGTTTTAATGAGATTTATGTGACTGCAGATTAGAAGCTAGTTTATCAATGTCTGGTTGTAGGTTCGTAGTGGCAAGTATCATCAATACATTCAAATTTGAGTCAGTGAGGCGCGCTCGATATTTTGTTTTTTATAAGTTTCATCGCTGAAAATGATTGTTCACATCTGTACGTGCTCCCAAAACGGCATATGTAACGTTGAGCAAACGACCGCAAATGTTCGAATTCATTTGCTGGCAGTATACGGAAGTGTAAATACGCTGCATAGAGCTTGACGAAAAGTGAACTAAGATTAAAACAAAATAATAGAAAAAAAGAACTTAACTTAACTTAAATCGAAAATCAAGAAAACAAGGTAATTTAATTTTTTTTCAAAATTTCTGAGTGACTGTCGCGGGCCACATTCAAAGGATTGGCGGGCCACTTTTGGCCCGCGGGCCACGGTTTGGGAATCACTGCAATAGATCATATGACAACGCACTACACTCCATAATAAATAAAACAAATAGATTACTATAGACCTATAAATGTTGTTTAATGATAAGATGATACTGCAAAAAGTTTCACCACTTGATCTTTCAGAAAAGAATATGAAAAGACAACGCCGCAAAGAGCGAAACAGAAACTCGATGACATCTACAGTTGGAAGCAGCCTGAAATATCAAAGAGACTCTCCAACAAAACAGCTGAACTGGGGAGGAAGAGTAAACTTCCTAAAGCTGGTCTGGAGCACTGGATAAATCCTACCTCCCTCATCCTGCAATGGCAGGGACTAGGGTCGGGTAGCCGGCTCGCAGCAACCCCCGAGAGCAGCTCTAAGACAGTGGAATCATCGAATATATTAACTAAAAGTAGAAAAAACTTTTGTACATATGTTCTCAGAGACCAGGGGCCCGGGAACCTATGGCGCCGAAGGCGCCCATGCTCACACAATTTTGGATCTGTGGCGCCGAGGCAGGCGCTTGCTCACACAACTTTTTGGTCATTAATACAATAAAAAAATAATTTTCGCCTAAATTCTAATAGTGATTAGATAAAAGATGAGCGCCTCTGTCAAACAGAGCCAAAGCTTATGCCGACGAGCTCAATGCACTATAGAAATAACAGTACAGTATTATACAGGCCTAATGGAACCCCCATATATGAGATCGTTGAATGCCAGCCCTGAGTCAGCAAGTTAAGCGACTGTCGTGTCATATTTACAACGATTAATTACTTTCAGACGGTGTCTCACGCCCCTTATCCCATCCTTCTAACCGAATTTCTCCCACGTCCCCAAACAAGCGCGCGACTCCGCCTCTGTAGGTCCAGAGGAAGAGTTAGACTGCAGATTTCCCAGGTCATGACCTAGCTGGATGGTCAGCATGTTGTGGTATAGATGCCAGATGTTGTGGCTCTGTGTGAGTGTGTATTAGCTAGGCTATCGTTTACAGGGCTGCTTTGTCTTAGACCTGATGCGCTGAGGTCGCTTTTGACCTCAAGAGACCTGCAGTCCACAAATAGCCTATAGCAGCCAACCGCGGGGAATGCTCTGCTGGTATTGAGATGGAGTCCTGTAGGATGCGACCTTTGCAGATGCATTAGATATACCATAGTCTGCAAATCAGTATGTTCCATGAAATATTTGTCAAAGTCGCATCCAAGTGCTCAGAGGTACATTTCTCACGAAGTGTCTGTGCAACGTGTTCTTTCTGACATTATTACTCGCTCGTGTCAGGATATTTTAACCGGTTTATTATAACTTTCACTACGTTCGTAGCCAAACATTCACTATACTCACTGTATGCCTACATTTGTGACCGTAGTTCGAAACTTTCGTTCGTCGCCTAACTGTGCTCATCACTACCTTCGCAGCTTAACCGTCGAAGACCTTTGTCAGACAGGTAGGCTAGACTCACATACAAATAAATATTGACAAAGATCAAAGTTTGTGTCAGTAGGCATATAGAGGCATCGGCTTGGTATGATGTCTCATCTGCTTCACCATTGCAAAGAGGGCTGAAAGACGCAGACTTCATCGACTTGCTTGCTCATACTGATTTCTACCCTTCTAGCTCTAAAGCTATTCTTACTCTCCAAACTCTGCCAACCACTACATGTGCAATCGAAAGATCGTGCAGCACTCTGCGTCGTGTGAAAACCTGGCTACGATCTAGGCCTACTATGGCAGACGACAGACTGTCCGGATTGTGCATGATGAGTGTACAGTTGTACACAGAGAGAAAATTAGCAAGAAGAAAAAAGAACATATATATATATATATATATATATATGTTTGACTTGGTTGGCTGACTAGGCTCACCCAACTTTTAAACACTTCCCGGGCCTCTGTCAGAGACAGACACTATTTTAACAACATGTAGACTATAGTTGTATACTGCGTAAGGGGGCCATCATCTTAGTCATGAGTGCTCCCAAAATTCCAATAAACAACAACATAATTATTATGGTCAACATTTAACTTAAGACCGCGCTCTCCATAATTCGCCCTCTGCACTGGTTTCTTGTACGACTGCCCTGGCTATGCCCTGGTTAGAAAAAGTGTCTGGCGCCGCCTCTGCTGCGCTTAGCTTTAGATTAGCGCTTTAGAAACTAGAGTTTATGATTACGATTAGGTTCGGTCCCAGGTCAAGATCCAAAGGTCAGGCTGCTACAGTAGATAGGGCCTATATGAGGCTATATTGTCTTGAATTCGAGCAACCTAGAGGGAACGATAAGGGAGAAAAACCAAGAGTTCGGCTAAGCGGGTTGAAATAGTGTTCATTAGGCAATTGACAACTGTATCGTAATCGTAAAGCCTGCATTTTCTTCAGTGCCGTATAAATAGTTGCAGGGGCGTAACTTTGGTCTAAAAAGTGGGGGACCAATTTCTTACGTACACGAAGCAAGGCGGAGACTGCGATCTCTGGAAAGGCGCAATTATAAAATATTGATTGGCACTGTTCAAAAAGTAGGGGGTACGGTACCCCAGTCCAAAAAGTGGGGGTACGGGTACCCCTCGTACCCCCAGAAATTACGCCTATGAATAGTTGTGTATTGCTGGTGAAGCGCTATAAAATGACAGCTGTAAAATAGCGTACACATAATTTTGACGTAACCGGAGCCTTGGCGGGCTGCGTTGTTTCTTCAATCTTTGTACAATTTGTGAAATTTGTGATTTTAATTCACTTATTTTTGGCTAAAATTCGCTTTATAGGGAAAAATGGAAGGACTTCCGAAATGCTTTTTTGATATCGACATCGGTGGCACGCACGCTGGCCGGATCGTCATGGAGGTGAAACGGCGTTTTTAGAATCTGTAGCCTAAAAAAGTTTAATTTAGTGCGCACTCGCGGTATATAAGAAGAAGTAGGGTTACCATACGTCCGGGTTTCCCCGGACATGTCCTCTTTTTGGGCCCCTGTCCGGGCGTCCGGGCGGTTTTCCAGAAGATGGGCATTTGTCCGGGTTTTCCACTCAACAATTTCTAACACGGAACCCTGTACGGTGCACCCATACTTTTTTACTGACTTACTTGCAGCCGAGAAAAGCGACATAACCAGAAACGCGCCAACTTGTATTTGTTAGCTCATATGCCATTGAGTCCAGCACCGCATTCCGTTCAGACGGTTGTAGAAGCAATAAGTCATGTACGTTACTGTGGTGTTGCTACAGACGGTAGTACTCGTGGGTCTGTGAAGTTATTTCCTATCTATTCTAATTCAATACTTTGATTGGAAGAATGGTGGTTTACAGTCGAAACACATTGACGTGCACACTGCACAGCACTCCAAATGAAACTGCAGACACCATTTCGAGATGCATAAAGTACAGCTTGGACAGGCATCATTTATTTCAGAGGTGTATAGGCTTTGCAGAGACTATTGCAAAAATTTTTCGGAGGTGTTCAACGTAGAGCTGATGGCAATAATGTGTTTGCTAATTTAAAGAAGATGAAAAGGCAAAGCAGTGGAGCTTTAGTTGGTATTGGTTGCCCAGCTCATGTTTTGAATAACACCTTGCACCATGGCGTTGACACGCTTGATCTTGACATTGAGTCAATTACATGGAAAATTTACAACTATTGCTCAATTTACACGGTTAGAACTAAACACCTGAGTAGGCCCTACTGCGAATTTGTTGCAGTTGAGTATCGTAAGCTACTTTATCACAGCAAAACTCGATGGCTGTCTCTATTTCCTGGTATTCAGCGGTTGCTGCAGATGTTTCCAGCCTTGAAGTCTTTTTTCTTGTCTCAAAAAAGCCACCTACTGTAAATCTGTTTTGTTTTGTGTGCGCGCTCATTGACTAAAAGTCTTAAGCCATTTACATTACTTTTCTGCAGTTCAAATTTAGACAGTATAAAATAAATCATAGCGGCGTAACCGCCAGGTAGGCCTTGCGTATACCGTAGGCCTATACGCCAATACGATTTTGATTTTTTGTCCTCTTTTTCCTCTGCGGAAATATGGTAACCCTAAGAAGAAGAGCCTTTCCTTGAGCTAGCCTGAGAGGCAGCTATGGGTATGAAGTGTTAGCGACTTCATTTTCTTGGCCTCGGCATATGATGGTGGTGTCTTCCTCGCCGTCTGATCGTCCCACAGACAATGTACGGTCAGTGTGCTGATTACAGTTGAGTTGACTAGGGGGCGCAGGTGAAGCAGAAATCTCGAACTAAATTTCTGCTCTGGTTGGCATTTGAACCCCGACCTCTCGAGTGACAGTCCAGCACGCCGGCCACAACACTATCCCGCACCACATGAATGAAGAAACAAAAAGTTGCAAAATTATGCGCAGACTGTATTAGTGAAGTGACAAAAGTGTCTGACTAACTTAAGTTTTATTAGTGTCTAATTTATAATAGGGACTTTGTAAGAGTTTGAGGCGAGGCCTGAAATGAATAACAAATGCCTCATGTGATGGCAAAAATGTTTTCAGGCTCCTAAAAGTATAAAGTTAGAGTGAGCGCACATTGGTTACAGTTTATAACATAGCGTTTGATGAGGAGTTGCTGTTATTTTAAATGTAATTTTAAGTAATGTGATTTTAATTAGCTGCCTAGGTAGGTTTTTGTTATATTTCTGTTCAATTATCTTAATTGCAGTTGAGGTCTGACGTAGTTCCGAAAACCGTGGGTAAGTCTTCCATTAAAACAACTTCTGTTTAACTAACCTGACCCGATGATGCCTCTTAGCATTGCTTTACTTTGCTACTCTACCTATATACTTGACCCAACTTTACTGTTCTAAACCTTGCCATGCTTTATGAAAGTCGTTAACGACATGGACTGGTGTGTGCAAATGGCAGTGAAATTGACCAAGGTAAACGAGATCTTGTCCCAGGCCTATTGTAAAAAGTAAATCCCTATATCTCCATAGTGGAACATGGAGGAGGAGTTCACTGTCCACTTTTCAGCCCTTCAACATGCAGTGGAGGAATCCCTAGGTACTGGACACTGGCCAGGGCATCACAGGATTTGCAGTTTACTTCCCAGCTAACACCAGTTCAGAATTATACTGCTTGGCAACAAAGGCATGTGTGAGATAAGAAAAATGTCTCTGACAAGTCTCTGGAAGAGGCTGTATACTAATCTGTGATTAAGTTACAGCTTACTTCAGGTCGTCAGAGTCTGCTAAGCAGGCACAAAATCACAACCGTTAGTTTGCAGACCCAGTGTGAAAACCAATCAGACTATTGAGTTGACTCCACAGGCAATGTTTTACTCGGTAAATATGATAAACTGTTCGGTCGGATACCCACGAACTGTTCCTCGTATGCATACTGCTACAGCTCTCAGTCCAGAAGCTTTGCCTATGTTGGACCCACCAGCTGGAATCGCCTTTCTCAAGAGCTGCGGCTTGAGGTCCTCAGTTTGTCCCTTCCACAGTTTCGCAAGTGCCTGATGTTTGCATTATTCGACAGTGATTTCACTGGTTTGGGTTGGGAGTGCCACTGATGAGTTTCTTCTTGGAGTGGTACTTTATGAATGTCAGATTACAATTGCAGAGCTGCATTTCTTTTGTGTAAATGCAGGATTTCTTTGTTTCGTTTGTCGCAGAGAATTTCCGTGCGCTGTGCACTGGCGAGAAAGGTTTCGGCTACAAAGGCAGCTCGTTCCATCGCATCATTCCGAAGTTCATGTGCCAGGGAGGGGACTTCACTCGTGGAGACGGAACCGGAGGAAGGAGCATCTACGGGGACAAGTTCGCGGATGAGAATTTCACCCTCAAGCACAACGCGCCGGGTAGGCCGACCAAGTCTTGGTTATATATTGCATGCAGTGGCCCAGTGGTTAGCATGCAGGACCACCAATCTTGGGGTTCAAGGTTCAAATACCCGCGTGACAGAAAGACATTCCAGGATTTGTTGAATTTTTAGTTAATTTTTGCATAAAAACCAACGTTCAACTATCTGTATATTTTTTTCAATTTTATTTATAACTTATTTTTGCTTTATTTTATATCACTTTGCTTCTGTTTTATACTAAAACCTTTCTTATAGTTTCGTTGCAATTTTTAGAATGTTGTAAAATGTTATTTCTAACCTAAATTTCATTTGATTTATGTAATGCAGGAACCCTGTCCATGGCAAATGCTGGCAAAAACACAAATGGCTCTCAGTTTTTCATCTGTACTGCCAAGACCAAGTGGTAAGTAGTCTCACTTGAATAGGCACTAATTAGATTGGTTGTTACAAGTGTTGCTGTGGTTGGCCCATCTTCATAGAGTAAGTTACCTAACAACCTGCAACATGAACTCCTCAGCCTCTCTTTGTCTATTTTCCACAAGTGCTTGAAGACCATTCTGTTCAATCATTGTGTTAAATCGGGAGCGCCTCTGAGGAGGCTGTCAAAGTGTTGCTATATAAATTTGCAATTAAACTTACAATTGCAAAATTATGAAGACCTCTTGTGAAAAACAAGATCTACCCGCACAAAAGTGGGGACACAAAGTTCCAGTTCAGGCTGTCTTCCACTTATGATGCACTTTCCCCCCATGAAATGGATGATTGGGTGACCTCCCACAAAGCAATTCACTAAGGGAAGTAAGTAATTAGGAGACAAACACATATTTACAAAGGTGAAATGTTAACTTTTAGTTGGTCAAAAATTATATGAACAATAAACAATGAACAGAATACCTATGTGGTCCAGAACTAGAACTCCTAATTACTGTAGTGAATTGTATCGTGAGAGGTCGCTGGTAGTTAGCAGTGCTCTACTCTATCGAAGTCTGGGGTGGCCCTATTGTTTACATGGTAGGGATGTTTACAATTACCCATATATAGCTTATAGATGCGGTGCTGTATAACAGGTTGCAAATGTATGATGTACAGAATCAAGCAGGGCCTAAGATAGTGTTTTCTGACAAAGTGTGCAGTTGACATTGCCGAGTGTGCTGTTGATTTATCTGGAGTGTACAGTGTGTAGTATGAATTTTTTAGAGATTAGCTCAAGTCAACTACACACGATTTCATTCTAATACCTGAAGTTTTACTTACCAGTTCAAGCACAGTTTGACAGTTTGAGGAAGAGTGTGCAGTTGACATTTATGAGTACTTTAGGCACTGAAAGCAGTGAAACAGTGTATGCATACAATACAATACAACTTTATTTGATATTGCCCTCCTTCCAAGGTTCAGAACTGCACACACGACCATACGACAGAACATCGATGGCAATGAGCAGTTGTGAGTGAAGGACTTGCTCAAGGTCCCTACACACTAACTGCTTCGGGCGAGGGTGGAACTCCACGTTACCGGTCAAACACTCGAACCAATAGGCCACGGTGCCACACATGAAATGCATGCATGAAACACAAAACAGTATGTATTGAAACACAAGTTTGCAATGTTTTCTGGTCGTTTGTAGGCTTGATGACAAGCACGTCGTGTTTGGATCCATTGTCCAAGGAATGGATGTTGTTAAGAAGATGGAGGCTCTTGGCACTGAATCTGGAAAGCCCTCGAAGAAGGTGACCATCTCCAACTCTGGCCAACTCATGTGAAGGACATCCGTCCGTCCATTTCGTTTCGGATGCCGCAATGTCGGACTTCTTGTTACAGTTTCCGAAGCTTAGATAAGTGTTGTTGTTGATTGAACACTGCTTCTGCCCCAGATAGGTTTCGTTCGGACTGTTCCGAGTATGCGATGGAGCAGGCAAATGCTGTCTTGTAAGTTGAGCGTGGGGAGTGGACTGTCCGTGAGGCACTCTAGTCCTCACTGGTCTGTCCCTGACAGTCCAATCACTTATGGTAGGTTTACGCACTGTAGCCCAACATATAGTTTCCCTGATGCATTACATTTTGACTGGGCTTGTCCAGTGAATTGTGATTTTCTACTATGTATGTACATATGAAGAAACACATTTAGGTACCTCCAAAGCGCTCACTCGAAACATTTGGTTGAGTTGATGCCGTGTTGCATTGTGATAATAGGACTGGGATTTGGTAGATTAGATGTCTACAGTGACCACAAACAAGTCCTTTGTGCCAATATCCGTTGATTGGCACCAGCGCTAGATAGTAGTGCTATACAAGTGCTGAAGAAAATAGTAGTAATGCTTTTGCAGAAATGAAAAAACTGTTGTGTCATATCAGTTGTTAGTTTGTACTTACTGACTTGTTACAATGAGTTTGGACAGTTGATGTGAAACTTCAGTTGCTGTATTTAGAAGCCTTCACGTGACTGGTCAAATAACCTTCACACTATGCAAGAAAATGTTCAGTTTCATTGCTATTGTTGTCTGTGTGCTTCAGCCCTTGGTTACTTAAAACCCAGAAACACATAATTGTAATTGTAATTAGTAACTTCTATTGTGCCGGTGTCAAATGCACAAGGCCTATAGATGGCACACCAAAACCAAGCCATAATCAGTTCAACATCCAGAAGATCAGTCTGTAAGACAGTCAGCCTATGGTGGACAAGCAATTTGAAAAAGGTAAGTTTGAAGTTGAGAACGAAATGACATATAAGCGACTGAGCAGAGCACACAGACACAGGGAGAGATTTCCAAAAAGTAGGTCCAGCAACTAAAAAAGCTCATGAATCACAAAGAGTTTTACAGTAATTGCAAGATGCCAATTGAATATTTACTGCGTTATACAAATATTAGAAGGACTCTGTTCGTAGAAACCTCCAAGTACAGTCTGAAAACACTATAAAGAACAAGTTCCGGGAAATGTAATGTCATATAAAGCTCCAAAATGTTACAGTGCTACCCAAAAGACCACCTGGCAGAATAGCAGAAAGTCTGCTATTCTGCCAGGTGGTCATTACACGTTTATTAAGCGCCACTATCTAATGACCAAGCATCGAATGATGGTGCTGAGCAATTGTGAATGAAGGACTTGCTCGAGGTACCTACACAGTAACCGTCTCCGGGCAGGCTTGAACTCATACACTACGTGTTACAAGGCGAGCATTCTTTAGGTCACATAAGTGTCTCAAATTAACAGATAACTTTACAGTTAGAAACCTAAAATTTCCTTGTAACTGCAAGTTGGTTCAAATGTCAAATTGGTCAACTTTTCAAATCGGTATTTTGAAAATGCTACACTGTTAGGTAACACTTGAACAAATATTAAACAACAAATCACTGCTGTACGTAGTTTTTTCAAAATGGCAAGTAAAGAAATATCGTGACTGAAACTCAAACTACCACAAAAACGCACTGCTTCACACTGTTTTATAATAAATTTCAACTCAAAATTTAGAAAACCAGCTCAAGCTCAACTTTAAATGCTGGTAGATGCTAGATACATATACCATCTAACTATTCTAACATGACAATAGAACTATACAAACGAAAATAATTATGCTGCAAATGAGTCCATCAACTTTGTACAATTATAGTCCTGAATCTAAAAGAACAGCATTCTGAAGTTGATTTTACGCCTATTAGAACAAATTCTAAAGTTTGTCTAATTTCTAATTTGGACAAACCTAACATCGTCTAATGCATACCACAAACACATTCTGCACAGTTCTGCTTTTGTGATCGGAATTTTACAGCTAATTGAAGAAATAGAGACAACAACTCAATATACAATCGATGAGCATTTTGACACCTGCTAAATGGAGCTGACCATCCCTTTGTCATATCTACGCATAATAACAGTAGCTGTGCATCCCTTTAGAAAAACTCACAAGAGTATCAAGCTCTTCTGTTGCAGGTTCATCATTAATATCTGGTTCTACCACCCATCTCTGCAGAATTAACATTTTCAATCTGACTAACATGTTTTTGGTCATAATAAAGAATTGGAAAAACAACACTAATATCAACACAATATCAAACAATAACAACATTATCACACCGAAAACTTTATCGTAACCGTGAACTGTGCATATCTACAGCATCCAAGTCACTGTACATCAAGATATTGGCTGGAAACAAAATATATAAACGGAATTGGTCATATACAGGATAAAAAGTAAAATTCTAAAGGAGAGACGACACAAATTGTGGAATGTCTAGGAGGAAGAAGATGAGAAATGGTCAAATCAAGAATGGAAGTATAACAACACACCAAATTAAAAGAATCTACAGCATTCAAAAACAACGGAACACGCAAACGAAACCCGTTCCAGATCCGACATAAAGTTAGTCAATAACTCACAGCGGAATTTACAGAGTTTTTTCAGGCCCAACCAGTTCTTAAGCCTGGTTCTGAAGTTCAGTTCTATGATTTTCGTAGGTAGATATTAAGGTTCATTTCGTGTCGAATGTTCCATTAAAAAATCACAGATATGTATCTGATCTACCAATTCTCTTCTTTCTCCAATCAAATCATACCTAGAAACCATCAAACTACACCCCATTCATTCAGAATACTCGTACAATGTTCATCTCTCCAAGACTCAGAGGTGCTCCAAGCCCTGTCCTGGTGAAATAAAAAAGTTTTCAAGTGCTTGAAGAAGGTGCATGCGGCATACCCGGCACATCCAAAAGGAGGGTGTTCAACCACGAAAACGAAAACCCCACCATCATCAAAACCGCGAGCAGTCCTTGGACAAAAAATATAGAAAAGAACTCAGGAACGCCTTCTATCAAGTATCATTTTTCCACACGAAAGGTCGAAATCGCACGTTCTACGTTGACAACCTACACGACTAACTCTCAGACGACTAAACAATGATGACATTGACAGCAACGGCGGCTTTCCAACGACCGAAAAGACCGTCTAACTTAGGACTTCGATCCGCGCGGGACTGCGGGAGCTCGGGCCGGGGAACGGCACGGGCCGTTGGCTACACTGCTTCCCGAGGAACATGCGGGTTGGGGTTTCGCGGCCGGACGTTTGGCCGACAGACAAAGCTCCTTCATCTGACGGAAGCTCGACTCGAGCGTCGCGCAAAAGTGGCTCGAAACGGTTCCTTCGCACGACTTGAAGGATGAAATGCAGACGAGGATGTAGTTGGGATGCGGATTGTAGCAGGCTCCGTAGCCGTCTGGAACGACTGGACCATAGCACATGAATGCGTCCATTGTTGTTGGAACCTAAACAATGCCCACAATAATCATTGTACGTATATATTGTAATTGAACATTATGTAGCACCAATTCAAGAGCCAACAGTAGAGTGCTTGGCATGTAACACGGAGATTATGGGGTTCGAGCCTCAACTGCGGTCACTGTGTAGGGACCTTGAGCAAGTCCTTCACTCACAGCTGCTCAGTGCTATCGATGTTCTGCTGTATGGTTGTATGTGCACTTGTGAACTTAGGAAGTAGGGCAATAACAAATACAGTTGTATTGTATAATTAATGACTGTTATAGGGCTATTTTAACAGGATAATCAACTTCCATTGTTTAGCTTCCTTTGTTTAACTTCCATTGTTTAACTTCCTTAACTGTTATAGGGTTCTTTTAACAGGGTATTAACTTCCATTGTTTAACTTCCTTAACTTCCATTGTTTAACTTCCATTGTATAACGTCCATTGTTGTTGTAACGTAAAGTGCCAAAATAATTACTGTATGTATTGTAATGTATGTTATGGCTATTTTTGTAAGACAGCAATTTCAAATCTCATTCATAATGTATTGTATTCCAACCAGCGGGTCTGAAGCAGACATTCGCCATGTCTGGCCCAAAAGAATGCCCTGCTTGTTATGGTTCAGAGATATCGCTGGAGTGCTTTCGAAGGACATTAGCAGCTGCTTAAGCGAATCTGCGGTGCATTTAGTTACATCAATAATGTAACGTGCCAGCCACAATACTACTTAAAATCAGGTCCAGACTTTAACCGGTTACTCTTCATTAAACCTTTGTTGTATGTTTAATTGTCCTAGCAGGTTTTATGTATACAAATCCTGGCGCCTCAATTATACCCACCTGGCTGGTTGAGAGGGTGAAATGGTTGGACATCTTGTACGACTCATCGCGGAACAGCTCTGGAACGTCCATCGACAATTCCTTGGCGATTTGGCGTAGACCGAGCAAGTGGTTATCGATGCCATGGCCGAGAATAGCCTACAGATGACACCCACAAAACAGACATTAAAGTGTTGCTTGATTGTAGGAATAATTAATAACAATAATAAAAATGGGACATGATAGCTGATTGGTTACATCGCTCGCCTTGTAATGCGGAGAGTACGGGTTTGATACTCCTACTCTGAGATGGTTACTGTGTAGGGACCTTGAGCAAGTCCTTCACTCGCAATTGCTCAACATCGACTGATGCTTGGTCATTAGATAGTTGCGCTTAATAAATGCATAATACCACTAACACTGGGGTGAGCGATAGTGTAGTGGTTAGTGTGCTGGGCTGTCAACTGAGAGGTCAGGGGTTCAAACCCCACCAGGGCAGAAATCAGCTTTGAGAGTTCGGCTACCTCTGCACACCTATCCAGCTCAGCTACGATGAGTACACCAACCATACACTGCGGGTGGGAAGATGAGGCGGTAACAGACAGGACTGGCCACCCGCCTCCATGTGTCAAGGCTGAGAAAGCAAAGTTGCTAAAATTAATTTCTATAAATATTTCTTTAATAAATTCAAATAGTGCTGTTAACTAAACATAACATTGCAGCCGAATACATATTTCAAATCAGACTTTATCCGTCAGTGTTATCACTGCATCCAGATCACCCAATTGTCTTTCTCTAAGCATAATGAAGACTAGAAGCATTACTGAAACAGCTTTTTCAGTTCAGTTTCGGGCCCAAAATTTTTTAACTCTCCCTGTAACCATTCATTCCACTCTGCCTCTGTTCTCAACTTATTATCACTCATTTATGTAGCACCAGTTTCCAATGACCAAACGTCAGTCGATGGCGCTGAGCCATTGTGAGCGAAGGACCTGCTCAAGGTCCCTACACAGTAACCAACTCAGAGGAAGAGCCTAGAACCAACTTGAAACATTGGTTGATTGTGCATTGACAATGGCACTACACAAGTTACTAATTAGTAATAATTAGCTGTTGCTCAGACCTGGACAAGGATCTCTGTTTGGTGTTTGACGGCTTTACGTAGCAACTGCATTTTCTCCTCAGCCTACAGTCAACATCACCACATACATTCAAACAATAATCATAATTATTAAAAACAACAGGAATACTAATATTTACAGTAACTATAAATTAAAAAGATAGTAATAATAGTAGCATTTAATTAATAACTACATTAATACAAAAAACCAACAATAATAACAATTATAATAACTGATAGCAATAATAGTGATGATAGCAGCAGTAGAAATAGCGGCATTAGTAACAATAGTACCACAACATCCATAGTCTAGCCTAGAGCGCCTTGGACTTGTTCTGCTCTTTGAGTGGCTCTACATAAATGTTCAATTAAAATTGCAATCACAAACAATCATAGTAATAACATACAAATACATGTAGGTTCTAAGTGTGGACCTGATTACAATTTCATGCTGTGCCCCATCAGATGATGCCTTGTGCAATAGAAACAGATCTGATCAAATTCATTTACACTAGAAATGGTAACAGGTACTGGAAAGGCACTATGATGTCTATTATTATTATTACTGATATTATTTTTTCCCCGAGGTATCTCAGATCCCTCAGGAATTAAAAATATTATCTGGAGAATACAAAAAGCATTTTGAGATGGCTAGATATCGTCAAGACACGGCGGAGCAAAAGTGCCTCGGAAAGCAATGACGTTAAAGCATTGGGTTATTCTAATAACTATTACTATTATTATTACTATTGTTTATTATTATTATTATTATTATTATTATTATTATTATTATTATTATTATTATTATTATTATTATTATTATTATTATTATTATTATTATTATTATTATTATTATTATTATTATTATTATAATTACTACTACTTTTTTGCCTCGATGTAAAAATGATCCTTCAAGGACTTCAACACTATTTAAAGCCAAGGAATTATTATTATTATATTATTATTATTGTTATTATTATAAATTAGTAACTTCTATTGCTTTGACCTGAATGTGAACTATACATACAGAAATTTCGGCCTTGGATGTCATGGCCTTACACCACTCAAGCGCCTCCATGGAACAGGCGCGAATGTTGTCCACACGACCGAGATGGAAGCGCCGAATCGAAGCGCTTTCGTAGGTCGACACCAGATGGCCATGAACTCTGTTAATGTAACGAAACATAAAATAACATGATAATGTAGCAGTCAACACAAAAGTTAACATAACAGTCACGTGAAAAGCATCGTCACAAATCATCTTCGTTGTAAAGTAAATACTCTCGAAACAAATTTAACCAGATGAAAAATCCCAAAAGCCAAATAATAAAAGACATGAATTTGAAGGAAAAGGTAAGAAGAAGAAGAAGAATTGGAAACGTTTTTCACACCTATGTGTAAAGCGATGACATTGTATCCGAGTGGTTTGAACGCTTATAATAATAATAATAATAATCTTTTCTTTATTTAAGCGCAGGCTGCAAACCGCACTGCGCTGTACAGTGAACATACATATAGTAGAAACAGCAGCCACACAGGGCGCCTTACATACATGCATACAGTAGAAGCACATCGGTTGCAGCTGTTGTAGTTGCTTCCGAGACCGTGGATCATCTGAAGAGCGAGGCTCACGTCATCACGGCGACAGTTTTACAGGAGTCGAATACAACTGTATTTAAGCGGCAGCCACACGGCGCCAACATGGCCTACTATTCATTTAACCACCGCCACCTAGCGAGTGGAAGGCTGAAAAAACCTTACGAAGGTCTACGGGGTTCGATCTTGGTACCTTCAGCTCTTCACGCCAGTGTGTTATCCATTACTCTACAGACTTGCCTTGTAACACCAAGAGTATGGGTTCGAACCCCGTCTTCAGAGACGGATACTGTGTACGCACCTGAAGCAAAAGTCCTTCATTCACAACAAACAAAGCACCATCGACTGATGCTTGGTCATTAGATAGTGGTGCATCATAAATGCATAATAATAATAATGATGATAGTAATAATAATGTTCAATAATAATAATGTAAAATAAAACACTGACCTGTAGTAGGCCAGTTGAAGGGCAAGCTGGATGTATGCATCTGGACTCATGTTCTGCGACTTTGGAAACTCCTTCCCGTAATCCATAAATCGCAGAACGTACAGATCCAGGTTCTCAATCCTCCTACAATCACAGATCACACCATTTGACGAAAGAAAGATCACGGTTCTTGATCATTCTATAATCGCAGATCATACCATTCGATGAAAAAAAAGATCGAGGTTCTTGATTATTCTACAATCACAGAAAGCAATCCAGAGATCACGGGAACCAAAATGTAAAAGTTCAGGTTCTCGATCCATCTACGCTCACAGAAAATAATAGATGATTACAATTACGATTACAATTGCCATTACAATAACGATTACAGGCAAAAGACAAAGTTAAAAGCACCCGACCAACCTGTCGAGGGACTGTGCCACGTTTGTTATCTCTGCTTTCACATCAGCCGGAACGTTCCATTTCAGCTGGCGAGGGTGGGCAAGATCGCACAGCGACTGCATACGAGGTAGTTTTCTTCTGCGCAGCTCCTCCCTGTAACAGAATTCAACAGAGCTACGACTGAAAATGGTGTGTGGCTGATGTGCGATTATTAACTTACCTTAATTCACATCACCTTACCATATTTGGCCTTGTCATAACTTACCTTATCCTACCTCACCTCATCTGACCCTATCTAACCCTCTGCCCTGCCCTACCTTACCTAATCACCACTATCTAATAAGCAAGCATCAATCGATGGCACTGAGCAATTGTGAGCAAAGGACTTGCTCAAGGTCCCTACACAGAAGTGCCTCAGGGAAGGAGGCTTGAACCCAACTGCCATGTCACAGAGCGAGTGCTCATAGACAATCGGCTACCAGGTCAGACACTCATTACAATGACCTAATTACAATGACCTAATTACAATGACCTAATTACTACTGACAGTGACCTAATTGCTAATTACAATTACTCAATTACTAATTACAAGTACCTAATGACTAATTAAATTACATAATTACAAATTACAGTAACCTAATTACTAATTACAATTAGCTAATTACAAATTACAATACTTAATTAGTAATTACTAATTACACTACCAGACCCACCATTCATTCGACACATCGTCGCCTGAGAATTATCTTAGCGTATCTCCATTTTCCAAAATTCCGAGATAAACGAGGTAGAAGTTTGGGCCGCATTTTGCGGAAAAATGAGAAATTCAATGCAATAAGTAGGGCACTGTCAAATTACAGTTCACAACCAGACGTCATATTAAAACATCAACATTACATAAAGATATTGCATTTAAAAAATTAACAATTATAGTTGTTTTTCTTAAATTTGTGAAAATTTTGTATAAAATGGATTTACAAATATTACAAATCATCTCTCTGAAAACAAAGACATGAAATGATTAAATTAAGCAACGACCAATTATTACAGAGTGTTTTCGTTAAAATATTCATTTACATAGTCCGGATTTTTAAAAGAAAAACTTTTAATTGTCTGGATATGCGACACTATAGTCCAGCTAAGCGCACAGGTTTATACTATTGTATCTCCTGCGCGTCCAATCAGCGACGAGCTTTCTGTGGACTTACAACAACAGAGACTGCTACACTATGAATGCTGTATGGAGATACGATAAAATGTTTCTGAAAACAGGACATACGACAGTATATTTTTTTGAATATCTTTAAAACGACCTATCGTATCTCCTAGCCATTGAAACTGAAGAAAGATAAAAAAAATTCTGCTACAAATCAACCCTTAACTACTTTTCGAAAAAAAGTGGAGATACGACAAGATAATTCTCAGGCGACGACATGTCCATGTCGTAAACTTACATGTAGTTGAGGAGATGTTCGATCAACTGGACTACTGCGATTCCCTCGGACGGAGAATGTTCATAGCACAGACCACACGCTCCATCCTCAGCAATCACAAACTGACAACACACAAGAGACAGCATAATCGAATCATAATTGTAAACAGTGCATTGGTAAACAATTCATTGGTAAACAATGCACTGGTAAACAATGCGTTGGTAAACAATGCGTTGGTAAACAATGCATTGGTAAACAAGGCGTTGGTAAACAATGCGTTGGTACACAATGCATTGGTAAACAATGCGTTGGTAAACAACAATGAAAACACAGCACTATGTAATCATTGTGAGTAAAAAAATTAGCAACAACCCAAAAAGCTTCTTAATAACCTGCATTCAAAATTCATTACTAACAATTAAATCTCGAATGAAACTTTGAAAACATCCAATGCATCACATCACCATTCACTGATGTCTTGGATGTTATGATAACAGCACTATGACTAGATTGGACTGGATCAGATTGGATCAGATTGGATCAGATTGGATCAGATTGTCTCTCCAACCTATCGAAGCAACTCTGAACACAATGCCATCTTCAACTGTTGATGGGCATCTGTTCCTTGGGCTCTACAAGAGTGCGTGGGCCTCCGCTGGCAACTCTTCTAGTTTACTCTGCCATGCTTTGCTGATGTAATCCTAATTCGCAATGACATTTAACATCATATCGTCTACTGCAGATTAGTCTTGCTCTTTGAGCAGCACTATATAAATGTCCAATTACCACTACCACTAGATTATATATACTCCGAGTTACAGGCCAAGCACTCTAGCGGAAAAGAAGAAATTTCGAAGGAGGTCGAACCTGCATCGTCTTCTCGAACCATCGGTTGCAGCTGTTGTAGTTGCTTCCGAGACCGTGGATCATCTGAAGAGCGAGGCTGACGTCGTCACGGCGACTGTTCAGCGTTTCGTCAACGCTGTCCTGATGGTTGAAGGACAATGGCATGGCCTTGTCCAGGCAGAGGACAAAGATGCAACGCTCGATTGCCTCCAGGCTGCTACGGTTCATTGGATCTAAATGCAACATATAGTCCGATCAAAAAACACTAAAGGTAAATCTCGACCTAATCTGACCTAATCTGACCTCTGACCCAACCTGACCCGTTAACTGATCTGTTCATTGATTACCGTAATTTGTTACACGTTTCGTGTCGGAACTAAAGGTACTGTACGGTTGGGCTAGGTAACCTAACCTAACCAGGCCCTTCACCAACCTGACGTGTTTACCAACGTTTACCATCAGGTAAACTGGAAAGGTAAACATTGACCTCGCTTGATCCTTGACCTTACCTGACCCGTTTACCGTTACGATCTGTTTATAATTTGGATAAAGGTAAAACGAGTCAGATAAGGTATAATAACCAGGTAAACAATGACTGAACCTGACTCTTGACCTAACCTGAATCTCAAGTTCAAGATTAGGTCAAGGGTCAGGTTAGGTGAATGTTCACCTGTTTACCTAACCTTACCTTGCTCATTTCTTACAGGCCAATATGCCGGTAAGCATAAATTCTTTTTGGGACACACCCGCTGATGATCAAGAGCTAAACTTTGATTGAAACCGTGGGGTAAGGTAGCTGATTGGTTCGAGTACTTGGCCTGCATCGTGGAGAGTATAGGTTCAAGCCTCCTTCCCTGAAACAGTTACTGCACAAGTCCTTCACACACAATTGCTCAGCGCCATCGATGTTCTGTCGTATGGTCTTGTGTACACTTTTGAAATTTAGGAGGGCATTATCAAAAGCAGTTGTTGTATAGACAAGTCCCCTCTGCCCTAAATGGATTAGCACCCCTGGAAGAAATATCCCCATATCAATGAAGTGCAACCTTCGCGAAGCCTTGCACGAAGTTTCGCCCAGCAGTCGCGTGGCGCTCCCGTCAGGATTCCGACAGTGTCAGCATCCGCTTCTCCCTCGTCTGCCATCTGACAACATCGCTTCAACTGACAGTAGATGTTGTCATCGCTAAGTCGGATGGAGTTAGCGACCACCTCAACCACAAAGAACTACAAAAGAAGAACAACAGAAGAAGGATAAGGAACTCATGGCACATACACGTCGACAGAGAAAGAAGTTGGTCTCCATAGCTTTTAAAAAGGTCAAGTCATGATAAGGTCAGAGTCCACAGGTTTTAACGAGGTCGTGTCATAATTAGGTCACTCTACAACTTTTATAAAGGTCATGTCATATTAAGGTCACTCTCCACAGCTTTTAACAAGGTCATGTCATAATTAATGTCACTCTGCACAGCTTTTAACAAGGTCCTGTCATAATGAGGTCACTCTCCACAGCTTTTAATGAGGTCATGTCATTATAACATCATTCTCCATAGAATTTAACAAGGTCACGTCATACCGAGGTCACTCTCCATAGCTTTTAATGAGGTCATGTCATAATAACATCATTCTCCATAGAATTTAACAAGGTCATGTCATGATGAGGTCACTCTCCATAGCTGAACTACGTTTGTGAACTAAATCCCTCACCTTCTTGCAGCAGAAAATCCTATCACACAAAAGCATGTCAAAAAGTGTCCAGTGTACATACACTGAGATACGAAATATAAAAACGTTACACATTTTATCAGAAGGTGACACCCTACTTCTTGTACCTGGTTCTTGCAGGCGACGATTATATGTTCTGGTTCCACGTTCTCCACACTGCATGACGTTGTCAGGTTGTCCTTGTCGACACCAGGGTACCGGTACGATGTGAACAGACGGTAGTACTGTTCCATGCAAAACGGTTGACCTTTCTCACGTGACCTTGCGCGATCGACCGGCAAGAGACGCCTTCAGAAACCAAAACCAGACATGTAATGTAATGATGTACGTTACAGGGCTGCGGAGAGGTCCTAAACTGGCACTATATAAATGCTGCAATACACAAGTACAAACTTGCATACACACATAATACATATACCGGTATGTATACACAGATAAATGCATATAATATATGCATTTTTATGTGTATATTTTTGTATGTATGCATGTTTGTATATTATACATACATGCATACATACAAAAATATACACATAAAAATTCATATATACATAAATGTATACATATATATACACACATAGTGTCACATACATACATACAAACCCACATACATTCACACATACACACATGCACGTACATGATTACATGCATGCATACATACATACATACACACATGCATACATACGTGCATACATATACAGACTTGCATAAGCACACACAATTGAGACCTTATACCTATGACCATTACATCGATAAATGCAAGAATATATCTGATCAGCAATGGTCAATGGCAGAATGATCTAATCTCAAGGTGTTAATCTAATCCAAACTGATCTAATCACTTACGAGTCAATGATAACCTTGTAGTCTAGGATTCCGGATATGAAACGGGCGGCATATCTGAAACGAACAAAACAACGGTTCCTGAATCACAGTGTTATGCAAACCTCTTATCAGCTAGAAATTATTATTATTATTATCATTATCAAAGTTATTAATATCATTATTATTATTATCATCATTAGGCCTATTATGCATTTACTAAGTGCCACTATTTCATGACCAAGCATCAGTCGATGGCACTGAGCAATTTAGAGTAAAGAACTTGCTCAAGGTCCTTACACAGTAACCATCTACGAGAAGAATTGAACCCAAGCTCTTCACGGTCATGTCATAACGAGGTCACTATCCATAGCTTTTAACGATGAAGAACTCGTGGCACATACATGTCAACAGATAACGAAGTTGGTCTCCATACAAAGCTAATTGCAGGGCACCAGCTTATTCATGAGCACTAAAGAACTGCACTGTAGTATCAGATATGGACTTCATCAGCGTTATCTCTTTAAATGTGCAACCTGGTTTCCAAGCTGTATTATTAAAGGCATGCCCCCTGATGACTTCGCCTTAAGGAGTCTATACTGTACGTTATGTTGCTGGAGAAATTTCTGAAAGCATCATACCGTAGCTGGGTGTTTTGGTCCTCGAAAAACTGGCGTGGAAAGACCATTCCGGGATTGGAGTTGACAGGAAGAGGTAGTTTCACGTACATGTACATGTCATCCAACCAGAACTGATACACCTACACAACACAGATCATCAACTATTAATTAATTAATTAATTAATTAATTTACATATTTATCATCTGTTTGTTAAACTTCACTGTCTAATGACCAAGCATCGATCAATGGTGTTGAGCATTGTGAGTGAAGGACTTGCTCTCCCTACACAGTACGCTAACCATCTCAGGGAAGGAGGCTTGAACCTGTACTCTCCGCATTACAAGGCGAGCACTCATACCAATTGGCTACCATTAACCAACTCCACGGGTTTGGTTCTATGAAAGCGCAAGTGCCTACTTGCGGGGAGTTTTCCGGCTGTTTGAGAATCATATGCACACAGATAAGGTTTATTCTGAGCACGATATTGCAACATTCGGATCATCAGTAAGAGATTCTTAGAAGGTGGTAGATGATTGTCTATATAACTAATTCTGAAAGTTCTTGAAAAACATTCTGTTTCATCAAGGTTTGTTCCGTTATCCCAGAAGCACCACTGAGCAGTTCATAAGAATTGGGACTATATAAATTTCCAATTCCAGTTATACTTTCCCATGTATGATTTCAACTCATGCTGGAATCTGGTAAACAGAAATTTTTGTCATTACCACGTAACCTGTGTAGAAAGTCTTCTCAAGGGTGTGAAGACTGTAATATCTGAACACTTGTATAACACATTTTTGGAACCTTACAAAGGTGATGACATCTTGAAACTTTGTGCATTCACGCAATGTTTTCAACTCAGAAAATTAATGTTAAAGTTTTATATTTATCAAAAATTATGAGTTATTAAACTCCTTTAACAGAAAAATACAATAAGATAAATTTTGAAAAGCTTTGCACAACTAGGCCTAGCAGATTATAGTTAAGCCAGTTTCTGCTTCAGGTCATACAATAATAAAAAAGTTTGACTTCTTTCGAGTGAAATATGCTACAGAATTTGAGTAGTGAAACCCAGTTCCACACAAAAAGGCAAAATAAGTTTTTAAAAATGGCCACATTCTAGATATTACAGTGCTATATGAAATAGAAAATATATGGACATCAATTTTATTTCGATCGAGAACATTAATTATTATTTATGGCTCAAGAAATCGATCGGTGATTTATGACATTTTGTGCCGAAATACGCACCCAGTTGTCCTTCGTCTCGGCGTATTCGACGAGTTTCCTCTGCAGATACTCGCCAAGCCCATCCTTCTTGGCAAACTCGTCCACCAGGCGACAGGTCTGTTCGTACTGCTCGGCTGAGACGGTCGGACGGACGCACTGGAGATACTTGTCCAACGTCTCCCTCAGGTCGGGCACGGGGAGCTTCGGCAGGGGCCTCTGCACGCGCAAAGAAAGCACGGGAATATTAAACAGACACAGATGAAAAACAGACCCACGACGGATTAACGTCGAATTGCGACGTGTCTCGACTAACCAAACGAAGTTGCGGCGCTTTTGTTCGCGAATTTCTCGACAAATATCGACAAAAATCATAATAAATTTATCAGACGACGGCGCAAGCGCCATCCGGCGAAAGCGTCGTCTATTGATTTCCTGTGCAAGAGCGCCATCTTGGGAATACGCTGCTGAACAAAATTAAAACAAAAATTAATCTGATTTTTGTCTGTAGAACCTCGACAGTCTTATCACAGCACTCGAGAATTTTTAATCGATCTATGGTTACTTTAATAAAACTGTCGAACAGCAAGTTTCTGGAATTCAGTCCAGCTGCCAAAATGTAAGTTGTAGCGCTATAGTATATTTTCTAAATCGCAGATGTGACGTTGCATTCATTGCCAACCCGCATAATAATTAAATTTTCATTTGAACCAAATTTAATGTCTTTCTGCGCTGCAAGTTGAAATATTGATTTTAGCATATGAAAAATAATTGCATTTTGCGATATCGCAGTACCTGGTGTGCAATTTCATGGTAGACGTTAAATGAATTCTGCAAAGAAACTTGTTTTAGTGGCCGTGAGCGAAAATAGGTTAAACAACACAACTGACGCGAGTCTGGACACAGCCATGGGATGGATTTCACTGGTGTTTCGTATAAAGGGGTCATACGTGCTTTCAGAACAATATAGGTCAAATTCGAAAGCCTGGTAGGGATTTTACAGTTACACCATACCTTGACGAAAAAGCAGAACTCCATTTCGATTTCGTGTTTAAGTCATTCCCTTGACACTAATGTTTCACCCTCCGAAACCCCCTCTGTGACGGCGTAACGGACTTCTAATTATAACTAGGGGTACCAAGGTCAAGTTCCGATTTGGGGGAATAATGAAAACTTGAGATTGTTTAGTCAATATTCAACTCCAAGAATTTGAGCTTTTGGCAAGTAACAATATTATTGTGTTTCTGAGTTTTTGTCGAAATTGACACACTGTGGGAAAGCGTTCTTACCAACACTTGCCCTCTAAACTCCGACTGGCAGAGAGACGAATACACAAGTACTTTTAGACAGACAGTAATGTAGGCAATCAGCGAAGGCTCTATCTTTTCGATGCAATAACCTATTTTGTCTGTAGACTTGCGACATTAGGACTGACAATTCAGGCGTACACTAGTGTACAGAAACTCATACATTGTGTGTTCAGCATTATCCCGCCTGCGTTCGATGAATGCTAATTGTGTTCATCTAGATCTCTCTCCTCTGCCCATTCTGTTTGTCTGGGTGTCCTTCCCCTGCGCATTCTGTCCGTCTGATTGTCGTTCAAGTTTGCCTATTCCCTCCCATTGTCTGCCTGCGCGTCCTCGTATTGCTCCCAGCGGCACCATCGGAACTAAATCATCTCCGAAATTGTTCCTTTTGATCAGCAATTCCACCAGAAATCAGCTTCATCGATCGGCGGACCACAGATGAAGAAGAAGACGAAGAAGAAGAAGATACAACGACGCAATAAAACCCATCGCCTTCTCGTTCGTCTCAGATTCCGACGATATTTCTGATTGATCCGCGGCGCAGCCGGCCAGTCCGACAAAGGGGAAGGAACACCGAATCTTCTGTTTCTCCCCTTCCCTCGGACGCTCCCTCCCCTGCCCGCGGATCTTCTCTTTCCCCCTTCCCTCTAAATCTCCCTTTCCTTCCCGCGGATCTCTCTATCTCCCCTTCCATCTGACTATCCCTGTCCTTCTCGCGGATCCCTCAATCTCCCCTTCCCTTCTACTCTCCCTGTCTTTCCCGCGGACCCCCCTGTTTCTTCCCTTCCATGGGATTCCTTCTCTTCTGCCCGTGGACTTTCATTGCGGCCGGTATACACGGTGGACGGTTTTTCTTATCAGTTTCCAGTCCCTGCCCCGCGACGTGACACAGACAGTTCGACTCAAAACGAATCAAGTCCGCGTCTTCATCTCAAAATCCCAAGTCATCCGATAATCCCATAGTTTACTCCGTCTTGTCTTGTCCGTTCCAGTCTTTCTTTGTCCTATCGTTCGCCTGCCTGCGTCTCTCTGTCCTTCCGTTCAGCTTACAAGCATCAATCCTGCCCTACATCCGTCCCAGAATCAGATCTGCCATCGTCGTTCATCCTTTATTCGTCCGACTATCCATCTATCCATTTATCCACATGTGCATCTGACCATCCATCTTTTTATCCACCCATCTATCCAATCATCATATATCCATTTATCCAGCTATCCACATTTGCATTTGCCCATCCATCCTTCCATCCACACATCTATCCATTTTTCTAGCTATCCACATATGCATCTGCCCATCCTTCTATCCACCCATCTATCCAATCATCTTCTATCTATTCACCCAGAAATCTATCCGTCCAAACATCCTTGAAATACTATGTAATACAATAACTGCAATTTATCGATCACCGTCACGACCCACTTCTGAGGAGCTTAACAATGTGAACAGAGCCAACGCAAGTGCCAAGAGTTACATGGTAGAAACGATTTCAACTGTTTTTATACATTTAATAACACATTCGACCTCGGCAATACAAATGCTGGAGACTGTTCCACGCGCGTTCCAGCGACCGGAGAGGCCCTATCGTCCTTATTACTCTCAGCTGCTGGCACAAAATTCATAGGCAGAGTTTGATCCCAACCACAGTCGGTTAACGTCATCATTATAGATAACAGCTTCAGTGCGATATGCGAGATAACGCGGTGGGCAGTAATCCAGACATTTCCATCTCTACATCCACCCATCGCCTTTGACATGTTCGAAAGAGAGCTTTATTACACATGCTCATATACTAGGGACCTGCGAAGCTTCGATATTCGGTTCGAAAACGAATCGGACGGATGTATTCGATTCGATTATAAGTAAGTAAGTAAGTAAGTATATTCTTTAATAAACGCTAGCAAACGCACGGCGCATTACATACAATATTACACAAAGAGGAAAAATATAACAGCAATGATAACGTTAGATCAAAAATGAAATAATAGCAACAGAGCCTAACTGTGCAGCATCCTACCCAGGAAACCTCGTCGTATTATGACGTCATAATTCAAAAAATGATTAGCCCTTGACGCGCTAAACTGATAGTGTGATTTAGACATTAAAGTGCTGACTAAATTTAATGAACATGGAACGAGAACATAACAGTACCGGGCAATCGGGCATGGTTGGTTTCAATTTTAAAATTTTGTTATTTTAATTCTGTTAATTAACTTAATTTTTTAGTTTAATTGATTTTTACACTGCAGAAAATTTATTAGGACTACATTGAGATAGGCTGTTGATAACTGCATGACTGTGATACGCCTGTGCTATCAAGTACACACCACATGAATAGGGCCTATCAAGCTGATACCCGCTGATTCGATTCGAATTCTAACTTTTACCCCGACTCGATTCGAGATTTGATTCGACCGAAAATTTGTGATTCGCTGGTCCCTATCATATACATTACCCGCCTGTCGATTTTGTTTTGACTGAGCGCCGTGTAATAGGCAAGTTTCCGCGACCTACAGTAGTTCTCTTGGCACTGTAGGAATATCAAGATTACGATACATAGGGGCCTACTCGAATGTCATCCCGTCTAAACCACTACGAGCCATTAAGTGTATCTACTACATAGGCTTTCAGAATTGAATCGCTTCCAAGTTTAATTTTTAGCAGGGTAGTTTTTTCCTACTCTGTTAATCTCTTAGGGACTTGCCTATCCATCCGTTCAGTTATCCAGCCATCCTTTTATCCATCCATTTATGCATATGTCGCATCAACCATTCTTCCATTCATCCGGCATTTTCCCCGTGCACGAATAAAACCAGTATCCACCCACCCATCAGTCCACCAATCTAACCATCCTTTCATTCACATGTCCATCCGTTCATCAGTCCATCAACCCAGCATCCAACGATCCATCCGCTCACCAATCCACTCATGAACGAGCTCGGAGAACGAGGATCATCTGTTGCTGCACCTAGATTTTGGAATCTCCTTCCTCAGGCTTCCTGTACCTGTTCGTTCCGATCAGTGTCATTTCTTTCTTGTTTATCCTCCACATGGGTTGCCTCTCTGTTTTACAGAACTGATCTTCTAGATGTTGACCTGATTACGGCTTTGGTGCATCATCGTTAGATGCCTTGTGCACTAGACACCGGCGCGATAGAAGTTATAAATTACAACTGCATCGTATTATTATGTGACTGGAGTCACAGTAGAGCCGCCTACCGTGAGGTCCCATTCCGGATATTCTCCCAGGTCCTGCGATGCGACACGATCCAGATAGAGACGGACTGGGTGCGTCTTTTCCTTTGGACCCCTTTGCGTCATCAGTCGAGACTTCGATGGGCTCTCGGTCGCGATGCTCATTCCCTGTTTTACAGATACACCAACGCCATCTTTGTAAGCAGAACACATATAAACTCATGGGTTTAGACACCTTTAAAACGCTAGCAAACAATGCTATATAGATATGGGGCACCGTAGCCGATTTAATTCGAATGAAACTATATGTGACAAAGTTAAAGTAAGGTCGAGGTCAAATGCCCTTGCCAGGGGCGTAACTTTGGTCTAAAAAGTGGGGGTACCAATTTCTTACATGCACGAAGCATGGCGGAGACTGCTATCTCTGGGAAGGCACAATAATAAAATATTAATTGGCATTGTTCAAAAAGTGGGGAGTACGGTACACCCCAGTCCAAAAAGTGGGCGTACTGGCACCCCTCGTACCCCCACAAATTACGCCTATGGCACTTGCAGCCATAAGATGTCCTTAAGCACTGGGAACTACTGCTGTCGATTTGTCAGTGCACTTATTAAAGTAAGTAAGTATATTCTTTATTTTAACCAGTTGACAAAACGCACTCTGGTGTACATTACTTGTAAATGTGAATTAGTAGTTTGCAAGTTACAATTTTCGGTTTAATTGAAATACAACATCCTAACCAACAAAGTCTTTCTCATTGAGCTATCAGCTTTGGGTAATATCCGGTCATGTGCTCTTGGCCGAAGGGTATATGCAGTTTCTTTCTTGCCTAATAACGCGGAGAGTATACGGGGTCGAGCATCCTTCCCATGTGATTTTTTTTCTCTGATCATTCCGAAAACAAGAACTGTTCGTGATGAACAGTTTTCGGTTGCTGGACCTAGATTTTGGAACTCTCTCCATGGGTGTGTCGGTTCTGCTCAGTTACTTGTGTCATTTCATTATCGACATTATGTAGACTACCCGTCACTACCCTCTTTTAAGTTGCTTATCCACCATAGGCTGCCTCTCTGTCTTACGGTCTGATCTACTGGATGTGACCTGATTACGGATTGGTTTTGGTGTATCATCGGTTGATACCTTGTGCATTGGACACCGGCGCAATAGATGTTACAAATTATTATTATTGACAGGGTTACTATGTGAGGACCATGAGCAAGTCCTTTGCTCACAAATGCTCTGCGCCATCGATGTTCTGTCGTATGGTCGTGTGTCTGCACTTCAGAACTTTGGAAGGCGGGCAATATCAAATACAGTTGTATTGTATTGTATTGTATTGTACTGCTGGGGTGTTTCAGATTAAAGTTTGTTATTCTATCGTAATAAGTTACTCAGCAGACGATAAATATAACAACAGCAACAAAAACGAAATTGACCTCACACGAGGACAATTTCCTTTTCCAGCACCTTTCCATCTTTACCCGACAATATAATGCCAAAGCATTATTGAGGCGATGTTAGTTAGCGCGCTGGGGTCGGGGGTTCAAATCTCTGTCAGGCAGAAATTTATTGCGGGATTTCTGCTCCACTTGTGCCCTCTGGCCAACTTTGCTATAACGAATACAATGATCGTGCCCTGTCGGTGGGCAAATCAGACGGCGAGTGAGAGGACTAGCCACCTGTCCTCATATGCCGAGGTAGAGAAAACGAAGTCGCTAGCACTTCTTACCAATAGCTGGCTCTTGAGGTTAGAGCTTAAGGAACTGCTCTCCTTCTTTGTCTTCACTTAAAGAACTATCAACTATTACTCAACGTATCTTGTCATCACCACATTCATGAACTCAAGCTACTGCAGCTAAAATTACCGCTAACGAGCAACGTCACGGTGAACAACTCGCCGCTGTCAACTCGAGTTTCGACGCAAAACACTCGACGCCTTTAACTCGTGTACCGAGTCGACCGCTGCGCAGGAAATTGAACTGGCGAGACTGGAGACATGGCGTATCGCGGTTGCGGTCTCGAAATTCGATATAAAACGACGACGAGCAGTTGATTGAGGAAAGTTCTCCAGGGATCGAGTTAGACGCCTCGAGTTCGGCTGCGTAGCGTCTTCGTTCATAAGAGACCGATAAGACTGCATTGGTGTACTGAGCCTGTCTGTCTACCAGTGTGCCTGTCTGTCTGTCTGTCTGTCTGTCTGTCTGTCTGTCTGTCTGTCTGTCTGTCTGTCTGTCTGACTGACTGACTGACTGACTGACTGACTGACTGACTGACTGACTGACCAAACGTTATCTTCCCTGACCTATCCATACCTTACCTTCTCTTACCATACCTTCGCTTACCATCCTTTCTCTGACCATACCTTCCTTTTCCTTTACCATATATTCCCTTGCAATACCTTCCCTTACCATACCTTCCCTTACCATACCTTCCTTTGCCATATCTTCCCTTATCATACCTTCCTTTTCCTACCATATATTCCCTTACCATACCTCCCCTTCCCTTACCTTCCTTTCCCTTACCATACCTTCCCTTGCCATACCCTCCCATACCATACCTTACCATACCTTCCCTTCCCATATCTTCACTTACCATACCTTCCCTTCCTTCCTCTTACCATACCTTCCCTTTCTTTCTCTTACCATACCATCCCTTACCTTATCTTGCTTTACCTTGGATAGAGAGCGCTGTCCTGCTAAGTCGCCATCTTAAGCCGGAGATCCTCGTCTGAGTCGATTGGTGTGGATACTAATGAGGGGCGTTGAGCGGATCAGCGCCTCATGCGTTCAGCCTCCGACGTCGTTCGATCGAGGAGTGGCATTCGGTCGGCGCCTGCGCACTCGTCATTGGCGGGAAAGGCGACGACGGGGCGGAGTGAGAATAATCACACGTCTCGATCGCAAGATGGCGTGTGGGTGGAGCGACCGACGGGTATCGATGCGGTCGGTTGTGGTGACGCAGGGTTTATAAATTATGTGGTGTGGTCTTACTAGGGGTTCTCGTAAATCTCCTTCGTTTGTTTTGGCATTTCCTCCTCCTTCCCATTCCTTCTCCGGCTGATTTCTTCATTTCGTCATTCATTCACAACTTCGTTCATTGGTTCATTCATTCGTTCGTTCATTCATTCATTCATTCGTACGTTCGTCCGTTCGTTCACTCATGCATTCGTGGGTTCATCCGTTCATTCAGTCGTTCGTCACTCATTCGTTCGTTCATTCATTTGTTCGTTCATTTGTTCATCCATTCATTAATTCATTCGTTCGTTCATTCGTTCTTTCGTTCGTTGGTTCATTCACTCGTTCATTCATTCGTCCGTTTATTCGTTCGCTCATTCATTCAGGTGTTCGTTCTCTCGTTCATTCGTTCTTTGCATTGTTTCGTTTTGTATTGTATTGATTTGCATTTTTGTAATGAATTGTATTGTTTTGTATTGATTGTATTGTATCGATTTGTATTGTTTGTATTGATTTGTATTTGTATTGTGTATTATGTTGCATCGCATTGCGTTCTATCGATCGATTTATATAGCGCAGAGACAGTACGTTGACCACTCGTGTGGTCAGCAGAGGATGGACATTGTCCAGACGCCTACCATCTGGACAATGCGATAGCGAGAGATAAGGCAGGGAAGAGGCCTTTCAGCAAAGGTCCTCAGAGGAACAGACGGTCCGCTGGGATTGATCGATGCTTCGGCTGGGGCGCAGGCACGACAATAATAAGCCAAGGATTGAACTACTTTCCCGTTCGGACTGTCGTGTATTGTATTCTATTGCGTTGTCTTATATTGTGCTGTATTACTTTGTATTTTACTGCATTGTACTGTACAGTATTGTATGGCATTTTACTGTATAATATTGTATTGTATTATTAGTGTATTATACTGTATTGTATTGTGTTGTATTATATTGTACTGTACTGTATTGTATTGTATTGTATTGTACTGTATTGTTTTGTATGGATTGTATTGTATTGCGTTTATGGTATTTAATTGGCTTGTACTGTTCATATTGCTTTGTATTGGTCAACTTATACAGCTCTCCTGAAAAACAAGCTAATGCGACGAAATTTACGTAATATTTAAATGTAACGTAGGCCGTAATGTAACGAAAGTTTTGGCTTTACCGTAAATGTCAAGGGTTTAGGGTTAGGGCTAGGGTTAGAGTTAGGGTTATTTCGGCTTTACCGTAAATGTAAAGTAAATGCAATCTCGGATTTATCTGAAATGTAAAGTAAAATGCAATTTTGGCTTTTCCGTAAATAGAAAGTAAAATGTAATCTCGGCTTAGCCGTAAATGTCAAGTAAAATGCAATTTCGTCTTTACCGTAAATGTCAAGCAAAACGCATTTCATCTTTACCGTAAATGTCAAGTAAAAAGCATTTAATCTTTACCGTAAATGTAAAGTAAAATGGAATTTCTTCTTTGCCGTAAATGTAAAGTAAATGCAATTTCGTCTTTACCATAAATGTAAAGTAAATGTAATCTAGACTTTACCGTAAATGTAAAGTAAATGCAACTTCGGCTTTACCCTAAATGTAAAGTAAAATGCAATTTCGGCTTTACCGTAAATGTAAAGTGAAATGCAATTTCGTCTTTACCGTAAATGTCAAGTAAAATGCAATTTCGTCTTTTCAGTAAAATGTAAAGTAAATGCAATTCCGTCTTTACCGTAAATGTAAAGTAAAATGCATTCCGTCCCTACCGTAAATGTTAAGTAAATGCAAATCTGTCTTTGCCGTAAATGTAAATAAATGCAATTCCGTCGTTACCGTAAATGTAAATAATTGCAATCTCGGCTTTACCGTAAATGTAAAGTAGGCTTCAGATTAATACACGCGCCACATAACGAGCCACACTTAATTGCATTCTCCAGGAAAGCCCTGCATTTATATAGCTCCGTCTGTCGTGCTGATCCTCTCCCGAAGTCGGACGCGGGACTTAATAGGGACGCCCGGACTTTCTCAACCCTTAAGAATCCGTCGACAAATTAGTTCAATAGGTCCGGAACGCGTAAATTGGTTCAATCGGCCATCCGACCGGGCCGTCGGATGGCGTCGGCGTCCAATTTGCCGGATTATCTGGACGACGCGGCGCGAATATTGATGGCCGGTCGGCGAACGAGTACTCGGTTCTTGCGATGAACGAGTAGTCGATTCATTCGGTCGGTTACATTGATGTATATATCTCGAAGAGGTTGATTGCGCCGAAGAGGGGATTGCGGCTGGGGGGAGTTGGGGTCGGATTCCTTTTGGTGAATGTCTTTAAAACGGAGCTATGTGAGTTCGCGTTACATTACGCACTTGCCGTCATTGTAGCGTCAGTTCAAGGAAAAGGAACTGGCGAAGCAACGGAGTGACGGACGGATGGAAGGATGGATGGGTGGACGGACGGACGGACAGATATTAGGACGGACGGATACAAGGACAGACGAATAGAAGGGCGGACGCACTAATAGATAGACAGATGGAAAGAAGGAATGACGGACGGATAGAAGGACGGATGGAAAGAAGGGCGGACAGATGAAGAAGGACAGAGGAATAAAAGGACGGATGGACGGATAAGCGGACGGACGGGTAGAAGGACGGATGTACGGATTGATAGAAGGAAGGAACACGGATAGAAAGACGGACGGACGGACACAGAGAGGGATAGATAACAGGACGGAGACAGATGGAAGAACCGACGGATAGAAGGACGGACGGATACAAGAACAGACGAACGGATAAATGAGGAACCGAAAAGAGAAGGACAGAAAGACGGACGGATGGAAGAAGAAAAGAATAGGACGGCTGGTCAGATAGAAGAACTGACAAACAGAGAAGCGTGGGTGGACAGAATGACGGACGGACGAACGGGCGGAGGGGGAGGGATAGAGGAATGAAAAGAACGTCTAATCTGGAATCTTCTGAGCTGATGAGGATTTTGTTTTTCCAGTTGGAGAAGAAAATGTCGTCTTTGAATTTGATGGATTAATCAGACGATATGAGGACGAGATAGAGGAAGGAACGGAATTCCCTAGACAAACAATCCCCCTCTCTCCCCAACCACCCACACTTCTCCACCCCTGTCTTCCTCCTCGCCTCTCTGCATCTCTGCCTTTCTCTCTGTGTCTCTGCATCTTTATCTTTCTCTCACTCTTAATTTGTCTCTCTCCTCTCTGTCTCACTCTGTCTCAGTCTCTGTTTTCTCTGTCTCTCTGTCTCTCCTTCTGTCTCTCCTTCTGTCTGTCTGTCTGTCTGTCTGTCTGTCTGTCTGTCTCTCTCTCTCTTTCTCTATCTGCCTATCTGCCTACCTCATTGCTTCTCTGCATTAGTCTCTCTGCCTCCCTCCGTGCCTCTCTTCCTACGTCCGTACATTCTCCCTCCCTCCGTCCCTCCGTCCCTCCTTCCGCCCTTCCTCCAGTCGTTCGATCCAATCACACAGGAAAAATCAATCAATCAATACGTGCGTTCGATCTGTGTCTTTACGTCCAATATCGGCTGATCGTTAGTCGAACGAGATTGTGGTCATGACCCTATTCTGTCTCCCGTGGCAACTCGCGCCGGCGGCAAGGCAGACATCCCCATCCCCACCCCGCGCCCAGAAGAACACTTGATCGCCGCGTTTTCATTTGAATAATTTATGTATGGCGTTCAGGCTGCAATAGGAAGACACTCCGCCCTCATATGAATAATTTATGTTAGGCTCTTAGGCCACTACTGCATGGGGTCGAGCATAATAGCAGTGTGTTGTTAACCGAAACTTTTTCAAATCTGAGGTAGCGATTTTCTTGAACAATACTATGAATGTTACCTTGTTCTGATTGATCACTTGATTGATTGATTGATTGATTGATTGATTGACTGGCTGACTGATTGATTGGTTGATTAATTGATTGATCGATTGATTGATTGATTGATTGATTGATTGATTGATTGATTGATTGATTGATTGATTGATTGATTGATTGATTGATTGATTGATTGATTGATTGATTGATTGATTGATTGATTGATTGACAGCACCAACGTACTATGATTCTCGACATCGATTTCACTTGAAGCGACTATCTGCATATCATCAAGGCGCTATAGAACTTAGATCAGGTTAGATTGGATTAAATTAGATTAAGCTGGGTTGGGTTGGATTTGATAGGATAGGACAGGATAGTACAGGATAGGATAGGATAGGATAGGATAGGATAGGATAGGATAGGATAGGATAGGGTAAAATTAGATTCAATTTGAATATAGATTAAATTAAAGTAGCGGAACACTTCCACGGCCCCTTATTATTTATGACCTATAGAAGCCCGTGTGACGTCAAAAGAGTTTGATTGTTACGAACGTTTGCCCGACTCTGCCTCTGTTTCGCAGGGTCTCCAGAGAACCAGTCCGTTCGGTCACAGCAGGGCACCAGTCTCCGCATTTCGCAGCCTTGTTGTTTCCGCTGTCCAAGAACAGAATGCACGCAAAACACGACGAAAATTAACATAAGATAACATAACGTAACATCGTAACATAATAAGAGAGCACAATATAACGTAACATAGCAAAACCTGATATAAATTAACATAATGAAGCACACAATAAAACATAAAACAACGTAACATAGCCTCATAACATAAAGTGACAACACAGTAAATTAATGAGTAACTTCTATAGCGTCGGTGTCCAGTGCACAAGGCAACAACCGATGGCGCACCAGAGTCAATCCTGAGTCAGTCAGGTCAATATCCAGAAGATCAGTCCGCTTAGACAAAGAGGCAGCCTATCATGGTGGATAAGCAGTTTCAAAAACATAAGTGTCAAGCCGAGGACGAAACGACATAAGTCACTGAATAGAACGGACAGATAGGCCCTACATGGAGCAAAACGGACAGAAACAGGGAGCAGAACGGACAGAAACAGGGAGCAGAACGGACAGAAACAGGGAGCAGAACGGACAGAAACAGGGAGCAGAACGGGCAGATACATGGAGCAGAACGGACAGATACAGGGAGCAAAACGGACAGATACAGGATAGAGTTCCAAAATCTAAGTCCAGCGTCTGAAACTGTTCACCAGGCACATAGCCTATCTAGTCTTAGGCAGAGAAAAACAATCGTATGACTTGGTTGATTTAACATATCGTAACGTAGAATCGTGATAAATTGTGAAACAGAAATGATAAGAATCGTAGACATCATAAACGAATTAGGATAATTTTTTTAACAGAATCATAGCTCCTCTTCCTCCACTCTCTGGTAACGTCTGGTTTCTCTAGCAACCGTACTAGGATTTTCACTTCATATCTCTGGACAACCCCTCTGACACGACTCAGCGCTTGCGAATTAGCTGGTTCCCTGCACTTAGCTTTAGAGTAACGTACGCTTCATAAATTCAGAGTTCACGATTACGATTTTATTACAACATCGATAGTGTAGTAAAATATTAATTTGTTTATTTATTTGAATATTGTAATAGAAACCAATTAATTAATATTGGGAGAGTTTAAAATATGTAGGCCTACTGTGTCATTGGATTCGGCTCATGAACAGTCCTTTGGAATATCTTCAAAAGGCTTCCTTCACCTTTTAACATTTAGGCCCTAACCTTCGCTGAGATTCGATAGTTGTTTTAAAGGTGTCTTCAAAATGCCTAAAGAGAAAGGGCGTGTAAGAAGTTTACATGCTACAACGAAATAAAACTAACTGGGATTCTGTTTTCATGACCTTCGGATTTAGTTTTCTTTGTCTTCGGTCATGAAGTTTTTAAACCAAACAATATACGTTACGAGTCTATAAATATTTTGCGTCATCCGCACGTTCTGATGACGTCGCCACAATCTGCTTGAAAACAAAATGGCGGCGTACGAATTTGATGCGTCTTGAAAAAGAGTATTTCTATTTCTTTGTCGAATTAATAGTAACCTATCGGTTTGTATGACAGTATGCCTAGCAATTATACGACGTAACAACAGTAGCACTGAATAATTATTTGATTGTATTTAAGTGTATGTAATTATTAAATTGAGTGTAATTGCACGCAATGACAAGCCACAGCAATGTCGCCGAGTCACGTACGCATAAAATCAAACACACTTTCTACTTGTAATTATTTTAATGACTTTGTAACATTTACTAGCAGGCGAACGCAATTTGCCTTCAGAAACAAGAAGTGTCTTAAAATAACACGTTAACATCAGTTTGCAATTAGGATGCAGAATAACCTAAGAAGAATAAAATAAGATATAAAAACGAGACAATACGAAGACGTTAACCACAGTATTTTTCAAACCAGCTACATTGACCCACATGTGGGACTTACAAACTAACTTCTACATGTACACTATGAAAGTCTATGCTGTAGAAAACCTATATGTAAATTTAACTGTATATAATTTTTATAATTTTAATGTATATAGATAAAAAACATGATACATGTATATATTGACCTAGTATAGTGACTTCTATGCCTACAGCACTCGTGGATAATCTGGTGCCCTGTTCTTAGGTTTAGAGCAGCGCTTTAGAAATTTGCAAATTAAGGGTCTATGATTACGATTTTATTACAATATCAATATTAATTTTTTAGTAAATATTAATTGATCTATTAATGTTACTATTGCAATAGAAACCCTGGAATTAATTCACATATTAGAAACTTAATAACTGACATATTAATACGGAATTAAATTTATATTGGTGTTATTACTACTACACCTACTACTGCTACTACTACTGCTACTGCTACTACTATTATTATTATTATCATCGTCGTCGTCGTCGTCATCACCGTTGCTATCAAATTACCGAGTTGCAAAGTCTGCGTTTTACAGTTGCCTAAATTACTATGTACACAATGTAATACTACTTTACACAGTCGACTGCGTAATGTATGTCCAACAAACGACATCTACACAACACACAACCTTAGTGTAATGCTAGCATCTTCATATAGCGCCAGTCAACTGGGATTATTCAGAGGCGCAAGCAACCTTTCTACATGCACGGTCAAGCCATACAATTAACAGACACCTATGGTAAGTGTAGGTAAAGTAAGGTAATGTAAGCTGTGTAAATATAACACATCTGATACCTTATGGTAAGGTAACCTAAGGTAGGATTTAAGGTAACACAACTTAAGGCATGCCCAGAAAAGGTTAGATATGATAGCATAAGGCAAGGTAGGGCAATGCAAAGTGAATTAGGTAAGGCAGGATGAGGTATCTTGAGGTAAGGGAAGGTAAGCCAAGGTAAAGATGAAGTAAGTTATCGTAAGGTAAGGTATTAGACATGGTGTAACAGGATTAGTAAGACAGTAATTGGAAAGTAAGATAATTGTAATTGCAATTATACAACGATCTATATAGTACCTTTTCAAATTAAGGTAAGGTAAGGTTATTAGGTCTAGTAACATAAAGTAAATTAGGCAAAGTAAGGTATGATATGGATAACATTAATTAATTAATTATTTTAAAATTCAATTTCTAACGTGCGTACGGTCACACCAAAAAGTGAATCTGAGGTAAGGTGGTATTCAGGTGTGGTAAGGCAAGATAGTAGAAACAAAAAAAGGTAATACTGTCGAGGAACTGTATTGGATCAGCCGTAAAGTATTACAACGTAAATCTCTTAGCAACGTGTAATTGAGTAACTATGGCAACCAGCTAAATACGGTCAACAAATAAGCGACATCTATTAGACCTCAACGAATGCTACAGACAATGAACAATTATTTACACATATCTGTGAAAGATGGCGTGTGGTAGCCTGCACCAGATGGCAGTCATACATGGTGGAAATCAATTGCATTCATGCAGGCTAGGACATATACACTTCTCAATTGAAAAGAAGATGTTTGCCCCTACTTTTACACTTCTCCTTTGAAAAGAAGATGTTTACTCCTACTTGTACACTTTTCTTTTGAAAAGAAGATGTTTGCTCATAGTTCGATTACAAGATTAATTATCCTGTCTTGCGTCAGTGCCACATAACTCCGTTTCTTAAAAAAATCTAAATGTTTGCTTCCCCTTTCAAAACAACACACATATTCCATGTAGAAACATTATATATATATGTATGTATGTGTATATATATATATATATATATATATATTCATGCTTTTGAAACAAGAAACGAAAGATATATCTGCCTACAGCTACTCTGAAAACCAGATGTATATATTTATATTTTAAAACCAGATATAGACCTTTGAAAAGAAGATCTATAGGACCTACTTCTCCTCTGAAAACAAGATAGAGTCATACTTTTAGACAATATATAGACTTCTTTGAAGAGAATATGTTTGCTCTTTTTAAATAGTTTTAATTTTAAGCAAGCCGTAGACTTCTCCTTTGAAATAAAGATATATTATTGTCCTTAGAAAACAGGACATATACTCCTACTTTTAAACAGTACTCATCCTACAAACCGAGAAATGAACTCATTCATTTCGAGATATTATACTTCTTATTCAAAAGAACCATTTCCTAGGTTGAAACAAGTTGGGATACACACCCTTCAGTCAATCCAAAGTAATATTGCACAATGTTTACTTTCATACAAACTAAGATATATACTCCATCTGAATCATAATTTTGGAATACAATACAAAAGTAGAGACAGCAAAAACATAGGCTAGAATGGTAGCGCTCAAGAGATGTCACGCGATACAGGAATGAGATGTCACGTGATACAGACAATGTTTCGTGCCGCCAGTAGTTTCAACAAATCTCCGTAAATTTGGTAACTCAGAGAATTTTCGTAACTTAACACTTTCTCAAACGTATTTCATTTCATGACGTGATAGCATATTTAAACATTTACCCAACATATCATCTGCGCGGACCCAGTCTAGCGTCCTGATTCAGAAAAATCACGTGACACTAGGGACCTGCGAAGCTTCGATATTCGATTCGAAAACGAATCGGACGGCGGTATTCGATTCGATTCGAAAATGATGTCATGATTCGAAAAATTTCGAATACTTTTTCGAAAAAATGATTAGTCCTTGAGGCACTTTGTTGTAAACTAAGTTTTAATTGTTTCCCGCGCGTGGATTGGTTGTTGAATTTCTGGGTGCAACGGCGGCACACGACAACAGCAACCCCTCTGGAAAGAAAAAGGGTCTAAGGCGCGGTCGACCTCTAGAGCTTTTGTGTACAGCTGTACAGCGTATTTTGTGTATCGATTCGTATAGCTGCATATAATTAGTGACGTTACAAATGATGTCACGCGGCGTGAGGTGTCGACTGCACTGGCGGCGATCTTGTTTGACAGGTGGGGGGGGGGTGACACAGGACACTTTAGAACTGATTTGGTCAAAAAAGAGGTGAAAAATTTGTTCACCTTTCTTTGATGTTTCTTCAAAGTTTGGGGAGACAACTGTATACTCTGTCCCCCACCCCCACTCTTAAAGGTAGGCGTCTTGTCCCCCTCGACCCACGGGATCGCGGCCCATGGTCGACCGTGTTGTCATGGCCAATCATATTGCACGAAATTAGAGTGATCACTCGATTAGGTCACGGCGCGCATTCACCGCTGCCTCAAGTGAGTTAATTAATGTAAATTAGGTAAATAAAACAATGGCCTGACCCCAGTTCCGTCTATCGTCTTTGAGTTTAACTTAAACTCATCGAGCGACGACCGACGGTGCGACGCCTTCGGCTAGGCGAGCGATTAACCGCTCGCCCGTACTATACCTTTGCAAGACGAGCGACCAAGGAGAGCGATCGATCGCTCGCCTCAAGTGAGTAGCTCTGGTTATACTCCGCTTAGATGTATGTACACCAAAGTGCGGTTATGCAGTTGGTACAATAAAAAATATACCTACTTACTTACTTAACTCATAAATTATTTGTGTTATTTTTATTCTGTTGGTTAGCTTAATTAATGTTTAGTTTAATTGATTTTAAACTGCAGAAAAGTTATTGATATATTAATACTGTGGTACGCTTGTGCAATCAAGCTTCATGAAAATCAAATTGGTACCCGCTGATTCGATTCGAGATTCGATTCGAGATTCGATTCGAATTCGAATCTTTACCCCCGATTCGAATCGAGATTCGATTCGACTGAAAATTTGTGATTCGCAGGTCCCTACGTGACACAGACGTGAACGAAATACGGGAATTCTCCGCGAACTCTTCAAGTCCAGCCTTTAAGCTTATATTTGCAAAACTCTGGAATCTAGGTGATTCCAGTTCAAAACACAATCGATATGAGGCATTGCGGAAACACATTGCACTTCACAGTCCCCGAACAACCCAACGAAACTTTCCTCTCTAGTTTAATGAGATCGACCACAGTAGTAGATGTCTGTGTTCCTGCTTGACGTAAAGCAAACGGATTTGATTTCGTAAACAAGTAAAAATTGTATGCAGGGTTTAGTTTTAATAAATAGACAGTACGACAATTGCATTAACTGTAAATGTAAACTAAATGAATAAGAAAGGGGAGTAACTCGTTATGCAAAAGCTTGAGATTAATTTGTTATGTGACGCTATAGAGTCGGAGGTGATATGCGTCCAATTTTTCGAAACAGGAATTTTTATTACGACATAGAGTTCACCTCTAGTACAATGATCTCTACGGTAAAACGTTTTGGAAAACTACTGATTATGATCAATGAGGCCTTATACAGGCCTATGACTATTTTTTAAAACATAAAGCAGTTTAGAAATAGTCTTAACACTGCGGTTGAATACAGGGAACGTTTCTCGTCATTAAAGTAGAGAACTATATACCGGGAAGAAAAATAAATGAAATAAGTTTGGTGCTGTTGACGGAATGACTTTTAGTAAGGGAGCCTTGTTCTGAAAGTTGGCAAACACTGCACTAGACAGTCGATATATCTTGAGGTATATCTTGAGGTTATATGGCGCCTCTATGCGACTGAGCAAAAAATTTCCCCGTAAATAATCCTAAGATATTCAGTTGGATCTAACCAAGTAAAAAAACTCCAATTTAAACATCGAAACACCGTTTTACAGCGCTTCAAAAGTTGCGCACTCGCTACGGTTGACCGGTTTCGCTCATTTCAAACCAGCGTTTCGTCACTCTTCGCTGCATTCTGGGGTTGCGGAATGACCTTTAGAGTTACAGCCGCCGCTGTCGCCGCTGTTTCTGACCTTTAACCCCGCCTGAGGTCAGCGTCAGTGGTACGTGCGGAACTCCGTCGCATCGTCGGACGAATCGCGCGAGTAGTTCCTGCCGACGCGAACGAACTTCCGGTTGACGCCGTCCTCCGCTGTCGGCACTTCCGCCGGAGCCGGAAGTCCGTCGGTGGCAGTCCCGTTTCCGGTCTGGATCTTGCTCATCATGTACGATCGGTCGTTGGCGATCGACGCCGAGATGGCCTTCTCTTCCGGACATCCGCCGCCGCCCCCGCCGAAGTCCCCAGACTCCTCTTCCTCGTTTTCGAACGGTTTGTACTTGTAGACGTTGCGAAGGAACATCAGGAGTGGCGCGTAGATGACGTTGCTCAGACAGATGCCGACGTTCAGCCAGAAGAACCCGATGGACTGGTAGATGCCGTCGGCTACGATCGGTCCGAACGCGTACGCCAGCGAGTAGGAGATGTCGGCGATGGCGTAGACGCTTCCGTAGACGGAGGTGTGGCGGACGTCGACGAGGTGGGCCAGGGTCGGCAGGATGGCCGTGTCGACGAGAGCAATCCCAAAGCAGTCGATCATCAACGGTATGATGACCATACCGAAGTTGGAGCAGAATGGAATGATGAGACAGCTGAGACCTTCGAGGGTCAGTCCGACTGCGGTCACCAGCCACTGGTGTTTCGGGAACATCCTGGCCAGCTTGACGGTCAGGTATACTCCGAATACGTGTGGGATGAAGGCCGGCAGCCACACCGCTCCGATCTGGAACTCATTCGCTTTCATCGTCTCGTTCATCCATCTTGCGATCGTCGGCTCGAGAAAAGCCAGCGAAACGTTCGCCATGACCAGAGCCCCGGCGCAGATCGCAATGTAGGGATCTAGTATCAGTCGATATATCGGCGTGCTCTTGATGGGCTCCACTCGAGCCGCCCTCTCCTTCCTAACCGGGTTCATGACAAAACGTAACATAATACCGTCGATCAGAGCGATCAGAGACAACATCAGGAACGGCACCGCCTTGCCGGCGTACGTGTAAAAGAAACCGCCAAACGGGGGCGCAAAGAGACAGCCGAAGCTGATGAAAGCGAGGGCGATGCCCTGCGCCTTTGACCGCGCCGCTTCCTCCTTGTACCGGTCGGCGATCATCGCCAGACCGGCGGTGTCCGCAAACGCCGAACCGACGCCCTGGAGGCTGCGCGCGATGAACAGAACCGTGTAGCTTCTTCCGAAAGCGAAGATGGTCGTCGAAAGGAAGATGATAGAAAGCCCGATGATCATCGGAGTCTCGTAACCGATTCGATCAATGACCGTACCGGAAATGGGACTTATCATCAACTGGATCAAAGCCTTGGAAGCGAACAGGATCCCGACGCGGGAGTCCATCTGCTTGTCCCCCGTGTACTTAGGGAGCAGCGGAATCGGTCCCTTCTGTAGAGTATCGTCTTCGATCGAGGAGACCTCTGTGGAGTTCCAGTCGACCAAGGCCGCCGTGGTCGACCTCGGTAATAGGGTCAGTCGCGTCGATTGAGTGGCCTGTTCCAGCTGGTCGGCAACCTCCTCTTTCTGCAGCTCGTCCAGGTAGATTGGAATGATCGGAACGATTACCATGTACAGCATGTTGTCGAGGAGAAGCGCAATGCAGACGATGACGAGCACGAGGCGACGCTGCGACTCCGGGTTTTGGATCTTCTCGTTCAGAGCCACTATGAACCGATTCTCCAAGATGGCGTCGATGAACGGGATCTGGACCATTTTGACGAAATTAATTAATTAGGTAACTAGATGACTCCACGACAGTTTGTCAGACTTAAACGGACAGGCTCTAACTCCTCTAGGATTTATCTTGATTTAGATGGACTTTTTAGGCAAGATCTAAATGGGAATTTCCTGCCTTGGCGCCGCGATCTGAGCTTCAATGTAGAATTCAATTCCAGATGTGGCCAGTGAATCTTTAGCTGAGAGAATAGCTTTCGATTTTGTTTGTCTGAATCTTACGTCCATAGGATGATTTTCGAGTTCTATTCGCCAGGAATGGAATTCAGTTCCGGACCTGGTGGAGAAATCTTCGCAGGGAATAGTTCTTGCTGAAGGAATTAGAATTTTAAGTTTTGAAGAACCGTTCCTGACTTGGTAAAGAGCTCTTCAGCTGCAGGAATATTTCTTGCTGACGGAGTTACGAAAGGAATCTTAAGCTTAGAGTACAATTTCTGACTTAGTGAAGGAAACTTTAGCTGAAATAATTCCTGCTGAGGTAACCGATGTCTTAAAGCTCAAATACGATTCCTGCTGAAGGAACTACTTAGTAGAAAGCTCAAAGTACGGTTCCTGAGTGGGCAAAATGAATCTTTAGTTGAAGAAATAACGATTCCTAACTTGACAAAGAGATCTTCCACTGAGATACTTCCTTGCTGAAACACTTATTGAAGCAATATCAAGCTCAAAGTGCGATTCCTGACGTGGCGATGGAATTTTTCGCTGATAAAACAATTCCTGTCTAAACAGAGGAATCTCAGCCACGGTAAACAGTTCCTGAATTGGCCAAGGGACCTTTGCACTTCTCGATACCCACGCGGTGGCGTTGCAGAACTCTCTGTAACTACTCAGCAAAAGCACTCGTCCGTGCTCGTAGTCTGAAGAGCTCTCCCTGTCATCACGGCCGACTCATCAATTATATAGCGCCCTCGCTCGATGCCTAAGTGACGTGTCGATAACGCGCCTTTCCCGGAATGACAACAGGTTTATTTTATTGGTGCTTCTCTTGCTGTAACGGATGCAGGTGATGATGACGAATGAGCTCAGCAACTCTTCGACGATGCTAATAGCTTTACGGAGTCACTTAACAATGAGTAATGCTCTCCTTTAAGAGGTGAAGACAAACAGTTGATGAATGTGTCTGTTCGTATCTATAAATAGATCAGGGTCACGTGTGCGTCGACACGCACTTGAACTCCGACGACACCGGAAGTCTTCGTCTTGCACGTGACTCCGTTTTGATGACTGTTTCCTGGCTGTTTCGATGCTGAAACCTTAAACTAGTTCACGTTTCGGCGTGCGTTCGGACGGTCGATTGTGTGGTTGCAGTTAGCGCTCCTATTATCGCCCACTCGGTCACGTGCATCCGGTCACTTTGTCAGACTTCCCAGAATTCCACGTGCCTTCAACAGACAGCAGAGACAGACGAAACTTAGAAACCAGTCAAGGCCCGATTAGGCAAAAATCTTGGGCGTAGGTCTATAGCAACGGCCAACCGATTTGTGCGGAAAAATCGTTGCTAGGTTTAAACCTAGCAAAATAATTGTAGAGAAATGCGGAAGAAAACTGTAGAAAAATGCGAAATAATTGTAGAGAAATGCGAAAAATTGTAGAAAAATGCGAAATAATTGTAGAGAAATGCGAAAAAATTGTAGAAAAATGCGAAATAATTGTAGAGAAATGCGAAGGTTTCTTAATGAAATTAAAAGAAATTTTCGCAACTATCTGTTTTTGAAATTTGAAAATGGGGTACAAGAGGAAGGCCGCGTTTGCAAACTCTGACGCCATGACCGAATGCCAACATGCCGGTTTAACTGTTTTATTCGTCAATTAATAAATTATCAATTAATAATAATTTGTTTACAAGAAGAATAGGCCTATGCCAAGTTAACGGATACACATTGTGCACTGAGTGTCAGTTGAATTCTTAAATATAAATTAACTATTAGTATTAACTCATTTTTAACACAAACAACAACGTTGACCTTCCCATATAATTATAGACATACCGAAATGAGAAGTCAGTCGGTATTAATATTATTATTATTATTTTATTATTATTATTAAATGGTTTACGACATAAACAGCATAAATAAACCTCAACAGATAAACGTTTAGTATAGCTGAAAAACCTACAACATGTCAAACATTTATCAATTTATACAACGCCCCACTTCAATAGGTTGTGTTCCGTCGCACTTTTGAATTATGGTATACCTTCTGTGCGCTTAAGACGAGAAAGCTCTAGCACTGAATGAAAATGGCAAGGACTCGCAGTACCCAGCACAGAGTGAGGCTCTTGGGCTTTCTCGGTGGCTGGTCCAAGCTTTGGAATTCACTGTCCGGTTCTGCTCTGGCCCAAAACTTCAAGCGACCATGGATTGATCCTTGTGCATTAGAATGTGTCATCAAGTAAGAGCAGATTATAAAGGGCATGGGTGGATGTGTCGATCGATGGGTGGATGAGTGTTTGGGTGGGTGGATGAGTGGAGTGGGTGGATGAGAGTGGGTGGGTGGGTGGATGAGAGGGTGGAAGGATGGGCCAATCATTGGAGAATCAATATCTGTCGGGTTTAACTGGAAGAGGCCTTCGATTTATGACTGATGATGTAAGATTACGGCGCTACATAAGTGTTTAGGTTATATTAGATCAGATTAGACAAAGATGGCTGTCTTGTCTCGCCGTGTAACCTACTTTCCGTCTGTCTGTGTCGGTCTCTGTCTTGTGCTTTCTCTCTTTCGGTTGTTCTCTTTGTCTTACTGTGAGGGTCTGTCTCCTTTCTGTTTATATTGCTCTGTATTACTCTGTCCTTGTTTCTCGGTAGCTGTGCCTTTTGCTATGTCTGTTTTAAACCACCCAGCCACTATGTTTGTCTTTTTCTCAGTCTCTTTCCGTTTCATTCACTGTCTCTGTCTGTCTGTCTCTCTGCTTGTCTTGTCTCTTTCTCTGATTGTCTGACTGTCTATCTGTCTTGTCTCAGACTGTTTGTCAGAATGTCTGTCTCTCCCCTTCCTCTCTGCCTGTATCTCTTTGTCTCTCTCTTTGTCTGTATGTCTCTCTGACTGTGTCTCTGTCTGTCTGTCTGTGTCTGTGTCTGTGTCTGTGTCTGTGTCTGTCTGTGTCTGTCTGTCTGTCTGTCTGTCTGTCTGTCTGTCTGTCTCTGTCTCTGTCTCTGTCTCTGTCTCTGTCTCTGTCTCTGTCTCTGTCTCTGTCTGTCTGTCTGTCTGTCTGTCTGTCTGTCTGTCTGTCTCTCTCTCTCTCTCTCTCTCTCTCTCTCTCTCTCTCTCTCTCTCTCTCTCTCTCTCTCTCTCCTCTCTCTCTCTCTCTCTCTCTCTCTCTCTCTCTCCGTTTCCCTCACAGTCTCACACGTATTACATTAGGTTCCGTTGAACCACATCACATGATTCAAACGTCACGTTAAATCATACATGGAATTAAATCAGACGTCACATTAAATCACATTCTGATTGTTTCAGCACCATACCCCGAGGCCCTGAACAAGAAACCATCCACCCTCTCCCCCATCGTAAGCCCCACCTCTTTAACTGTAACCCTGGCGCAATATAACTGGATTACGGCCCTTTCCCTTAGTCTGATTCGGCTAAGTTTCTCGGAAACAGGATCATAACTTTTGTTCCAGGTTCCGTTTGAGCTATGCGTTCGATTTCGTCGAGGATAGGAACACGTGCGGAACAGCGTAACCTTAGAACAGCATTCAATGTTGACATATACGATATTTATTTGTTTGAGTATTAATTTATTTATTTACGATGTAATTTATCCATGGTTATCGCTTGAGCGATGCTGCCAGCGAGATGCGATATCGCTTAAGCGACCAGGTCGTGAGTTAATTACCAGAAATAGGTGATGTAGCAAACATTGTTATTGACATAATTGTCTGTTACTAAAGCACAGTCGGTGTGGCCCATACAACCAGGTGTTACTGTGTGCTTTGCGATATCGCGTTAATTGTAATTAGTAACTTCTGCAGCGCCGCTGTCTAATGCACAAGGTATCAACCGACAGGGGCGTCTACACCATAGAAACCTTGAAGCAAATGCTCCAACCAAGAAATAGGGGGAGATCTGTCAGTGTGTGTGTGCCACCATTTTTGGGGGAAGGAATGGGGAGGGGGAAGAAGAGGGGGAAAGGACGTTGCTCCAATGACTTAGGGGGGATAGACGCCCCTGTCAACCGATAGCGCACAAAAAACAAGTCGTAATCAGGTTCATATTCAGAAGATCAGTCCGTAAGACAGAGAGGTGGTGGATAAGCAATTTGAAACAGATAGGTCTTGAGTTGAGAACGAAGTGACATAAGCGACTGAGCAGAACGAACAGACAAAGGGAGAGACTGAGATAGCAGAACGGACAGAAATATGATGCGTATTATCGATTACAGGGATTACTTAGTTCGAAATATCTAGGGCCAGCAGTAAAAATAAGCTCGTTCACCAAGATCAGTCCTTGTTTTGGCAAGACCAAAGGACAGAATCATATGAAGGAATGATGATTGGTGTGAGGAATGAGAACTGATTTTAAACACCGTGGTTGGCCAGAATCCAGAGCCTTATAAACTACGTCTCTTAGTACCTACTTAGACACACGTATTTGACTGTGTCTTACAATCAGTGGTTAAGTTGATCATCCAGGGAAGGCGGATCGCCAAATTCTTGTAAAGCACAAACATAAGTCTTTCTGGCTAATCTGTAACTGATATCGCTTTTCGCTATTCTGATAAAACTGAAAGTGCATGAAATATGATGCGTATTATCGATTACTGCAACCAAAGACATATTTATGTGACGGGTCTCAAACCAAATGTGGATCTCAGATCCGGCGGGATCCGGCTGAAATTTGCCACTGCTTAGAGCAGCGGTTCTCAACCTGTGGTCCGCGGACCACTGGTGGTCCGCGGCCATCTTCCTGGTGGTCCGCAAGCAAGGCCTACAATTTACACTTTTTACAAGAAAAAGCATGCAAACAGACAAATTTTGTCAATTAAAATTTAAAAAAAAATATTTATTAAAATTAATAGTAGGCTAAATAATAAGTAAAATACTTAATCTTATCAAATTTCTTACTTTACACTACAATTTTATATAAATTTATAATTTTATAGGGTCGCATATGTGCACCAGTGACACAATTTTTAGTGGTGGTCCGCGACCGAGACACAAAATTTATAAGTGGTCCTTGAGTCTCAAAAGGTTGAGAACCGCTGGCTTAGAGTACATGCATACCAATACCAATACTATTGTGAGACATGCTTGTGTTCTCGCCACAATATTAATTGCCTTAGCAGACATTTACGAGTACGTGCATAGATCAACGAAATCCGATCCAAGATCAACATTCCCTCGTTATAACACGATCCGCAAACGCAATCTCTGCGTCTTTGCTAAACCATTTTACAGGACGTTGTAAATTTACGATAAGCGGAACCAAAGTAGTTACGTATTATGTCATGTCATGTCGCCGTCGTCGCTTTGCGATGGTAGGCTACATGAATGGGTCAACATTGTCCAGCATTTCCTATCTCGTATTGCAGCCATTAGTCTGGTTCCAGATAGTCCAATCCATTTTATAATGTTGTCAATCCAGGATATTCTTGGTCTGCCGCAGTTGCGAATCCCTTCTATACAAGACCCGTCATCAGGCTGATTTCGATGTTGTCCTTCGGCTGCCTCATGATGTGTCCGAAGTACCTTAGCTTGCGGGTTCGGACGTGGTTCAGCAGTTCGCGTTTGGTCCTCGCCAGCTTGTATATTTGTTCGCTGGTCATCCTTTTTGTCCAGGGAATTGTTAGCAACTTTCTGACGCACTTGTTCTCGAATGCTTGGATGCGTTTCTCTTCTTCTTTCTTTAACGTCCAAGCCTCACATCCATTTATTCGTTCACTCGTCCGTCCATCCATCCATTCACCCAAAACCATCCATAAACTAACCCATCCATCCATCTTTATCTCCACTCATTCATCGATCCATCCACGTACCCATACATCCATCCATCTCTTCGTCTGTCCATCCATCCATTAACCCATGCGTCAGTTCATCCATCCATCCAGATAATATACTTATCGCCAATTCAAAGACGTCCAGCACTGCACAATCTATTTTATAGACACGACAGAAAAGGCGCACCGGACGCAGTAATAGCCTGGGATTCCGAGGATTTACACAACCTCCACCAACCCCTCCCCACTTACTTCCCAACCCCTCCCTCAACTCCACCGCCAACTCTCGACTGTCTCTATAATCAGGAACACGTCTAAATAGGGAGCGCGACCCACCACCGGCCGCCACAATAATGTTTGTCAGTGCAGGGTAACGATATCTCTGTTGGACTTTCACTGGCTAATATTTCGAAGCTTCAGTCTGTTCTTAATTGTAATTGCAATTAGTAACTTCTGATGCGACGGTGTCTAATGCACAAGGCACCAACCGATGACGCACCAAAACCAAGGCTTAGTCATGTCAATATCCAGAAGACCAGTCCTTAAGCAAATGTCGCTGCCCGTCTTATAGGAGATATCCTCAAGTTTGGTCATGTAGGTTCCTTTATGTGGGATAGTTTGCACTGGCTACCCGTCCAGCAGCTTGTTCTTTTTAGCGCTCTTGTTAGTGTTCATGTTTGTTCTCTTGTTAGTGTTCTTGTTAGCGTTCTTCTTAGCGTTCTTCTTAGCATTCTCGTTAGCGCCCCCCAGCGGCAAGTGCTCTGGTCAGTGGACCGGCATCTGTGTAATTCACTTAAGCGCCTTCAGATGCGTTTGTTCAGCAGATCATGGCAACTATTTGCTGTTTCAATTTGTGTCGGCGTCTCTGCTTGCCAGCGCCCTGCAGTCGATGGCTTGGCAATCTTGCCTCGCCTCTCCGACTCGTCTTTCGGACGGCTCAAATTTAATAACTCGAGAACGACCAACGAACGGAAAATCCCGGGCGCGACGACCGTAGACACGAGTTCGGTCAGAGGAGTATTTGTTCGGGAATTTCCTGTATGCGCATAGAAAGTGTACAAAGAAAAACGAGTCAACTGATGCGAGTCGAGTCAGACTCGAATGAGACAACTTGGCTCATGCGTAACCAGACTCTGCTTCGGTCTCAGTTTGTTTAGCACCATTACAACTGACACATAGTGTGCAATGCAACTATATGCAATACAATACCATGTGCTCTTTATATAAACAGTACTATACCATGCTACCATTATACAAAACACAGTACTATGCCGTACTATGATATACTTACTATTCTATGCTATGATGTGTAATACTAAACTATACTGTACTATACTACAGTGTTTAATATGCTATACTATACTATGCTACTCGATACCACACCATATCACAACACACTGCACTATACTATACCATACTATGCTATACTATACTATGCTATGCTATGCTATGCTATACTATACTATACTATACTATACTATACTATACTATACTATACTATACTGCACTATACTGCACTATTCTATACCGTACCGTGCAGTACCAAATATATTATACCGTACCGTACCGTACCATACCATACTATACATTACAATGCCATATTATAACATTTTCTACCATAATATACCATACTATGCTATACTATGCCATGCTATTCTATATACTATACTATACCATACTATTCTATATATACTATACTGTACTATACTATATTATCCTATTGGCTATACCAAACTATACGATATAGGATTCTAACCCGATTGGCATGGCAATTGGTCAGTGCGCTGTCCACTCTGCCACACATGTGGTTGAGTGGAAGGAGTGGAAGTAGATGCCAGCTGGAGTGTTTGTCGAGGTCCTTCCAGGCGAGTGGTTTATGGAGGGCTGTGGAGAGCAGAGGCAACCGGAGAACCTCTGGCAATCACTTCATCATCGAATGTTCGTCTGAAGGACATGGAAGCCTCAGATGAAGCCCACATGCAGAGGGAACCCACACCAATCTAATCTTATCTAATCTTGTCGCTATTTTAATCTAATCTTATCCAATAACTTCTATGGACCCGTTATCACTAAGTATAAAGTGTTGATAAGGCTTCCATAGGCTAGATATAGGGATCCTTCATTCCTGAAAGGGTCAGATACTATACTGCATGAATGTATGTATGTATGTATGTATGTATGTATGTATGTTTGTATGTATGTATGTATGTATGTATGTATGTATGTATGTATGTATGTATGTATGTATGTATGTATGTATGTATGTATGTATGTATGTATGTATGTATGTATGCATGTATGCATGTAAGTCGGACACAGAGAGGCAGAGAGAGAGAGACAGACAGAGACAGAGAGATAGAGAGACAGACAGAGACAGAGAGATAGACAGTGGGACAAATACAGAGAGATAGACAAAGATATTGACAGAGATATGAGAGACAGAGACAGACAGAGAGATAGTCAAAGACAGACAGACAGAGAGACAGACAGAGAGGCAGATAGATAGACAGACAGATAAACAGAGAGATGGAGAGAGAGAGAGACAGACAGACAGACAGACAGACAGAGACGAATATAGTCGTGTAAATACATGATAGATATGTATTTTTATGTGTGTATATATTTAGCCCAAAGACTTGTATACAGTAGAGGATCGGTCAGCCTGGCCACAGACTTGTATGAAGCAGAGCGGCAGAGCAACGCATCTGGCGATTGAAGGAAATTGTCTAATGAAGCATTCCATGAGTGGTCAACGCTGGTCAGTGAAAA
>OY744611.1:53028157-53058157 GCA_963556255.1 Allolobophora icterica | reverse complement strand
ATGGTTGGATGGATGGATGGATGGATGGATGGATGGATGGATGGTTGGATGGATGGATGGATGGTGGATGGATGGATGTGATGGATGGATGGATGGATGGATGGATGGATTGATGGATGGATGGATGGATGGATTGATGGTTGATGGATGGATGGTTGGATGGATGGATGGATTGGATGGATGGTTGGATGGATGGATGGATGGATGATGGATTGATGGATGGATGGATGGATGGATGGATGGATTGATGGATGGATGGATGGATTGATGGATGGATGGATGGATGGTTGGATGGATGGATGGATGGTTGGATGGATGGTGATGGATGGTGATGGATGGATGGATGGATGGATGGATGGATGGATGGATGGATGGTGGATGGTGGATGGTTGGATGGTTGGATGGATGGTGGATGGGTTGATGGTTGGATGGATGGATGGATTGATGGTGGATGGTGGATGGATGGATGGATGGATGGTTGGGTGGGATGGATGGATGGATGGTTGGATGGATGGTTGATGGATGGATGGATGGTGTGGATGGATGGATTGATGGTGGATGGATGGTGGATGGATGGATTGATGGAGTGATGGATGGATGGATGGATGGATGGATGGATTGATGGATGGTTGGATGGTTGATGGTGGGATGGATGGATGGTTGGATGGATGGATGGTGGTTGGATGGATGGGTGGTGGATGGTTGGTGGATGGTTGGTGGATGGATGGATGGATGGATGGATGGATGGATGGATGGATGGATGGATGGATGGATGGATGGATGGATGGATGGATGGATTGATGGATGGATGGATGGATGGATTGATGGATTGATGGATGGATGGATGGATGGATGGATGGATGGATGGATGGATGGATGGATGGATGGATAGAAATTCTGTGCTCCTGTTAACTAGACTTTCTGACAATTTTTATCTTGCCTTAGGGTTCGTGTTTATAGATTTCTTTGAGCGACGACAATATCGATTATTATTTGATGTTCAATAAACGTCAAACCACAATGCATTTATATATATGTATTATATATGTATATATATAAGGCCTATATATGTGCGTACATACATTTATATATATATATATATATATATATATATATATATATATATATGTATGTACGCACATATTACGTAGGCCCTATATATGGGTGTGTGTATGGGTGTGTTTGTGTATGGGTGGGTGGGTGGGTGTATGCATGGAGTGTGTATTGAGTGTATGGATAGGTCTTGTGCGATGATTTCGGTGCAGTTCTACTTGGCACAAATAGGCGCAGACGACCCTCAATTATCGCCCATCGTTTGCCAAATTATAGACTCGTGGCGTGGTCGAAAACAACGACCGCTACGCGTCGCCACATTCGCTATTGCAGATAATGGCCGTCGATGAGCGGAAAAGATGCAGCAGCGCCCTCTAGGAGTAGGTGCTGACGGGAGGAGGGATGAATGGAGGGAAAGGGAGATGGAGGAAGGAGGAGGAGGGAGTATAAGAGTGTGGATGAGGATGGAGGAGGAGAAGGAGTGAGGAGGAGGAAGAGGACGGAGGAGGTGCAGGGGCGAGGAAGACGAAGACAAGGAAGAGCAGGATTGAGGAAGAGGAAGAGGAGGAGGAGGAGCAGGGGCGAGGAAGATGGAAAATGAGGATGGAGGAGAAAGAAGAGGAAGAGGAGAGGGAAGGAAGGGGAGGAGGATTGAAGTCGTGTGGAGGATGAAGAAGGTATACGAATGAGGAAGAGTGGGAAAATGAAGAGGAGGCAGAAGAGGTTGAGGAAGTGGAAAAGGAAGAAGAGGAAGAGGAGAAGGAAAAAATGGAAGAATATGAGGAAGAGGATGAGAAAGAGGATGAGGAGGAAGACGATGATTAAGAAGAAAAAGAAGAGAAAGACTCTGAGGAAGAAGATGAGGAGGGGGAAGAGGAGGACGCGGAGGAAGAGGAGGAGGAGGAGTGGGAGGCGGACAAAGACGAGTCGGTTTTAAAGAATGTGCAATATGAGGAAGCACAATATGATGAAAAAGAAGTAGCAGAACGATGGAACGGGATTTCGAAAGGCCCCTGGGAGAAATATAAATAAGGAATTAGGGAAGAGGTGGAGGAGTAAATGTGGAAGATATGCGGGTCATCGACTAGTGAGGGTGAATGAAATTGAGTAGGATAAGAAGAACACGGAAGAACAAGAGAGAAGAGAAAGGAAAAGTAGGCAAACGGAAGTGGCAGAATGCACTCATTTCGGGACCGACAAAAGAACGAGGAGGGCACAAGAAAGAACAGGAAAGAAGAGACCGGAAGTCGGAGGGAAGATAAGAGACGAATCGAATCGTTTCCGGTCCATAATGCACAGCGCGTGCGACATCAACGCGACACTGCCATCTGCGATTAGTTCACCGTCGGAATGCGCATGCGCGTGGCGGTAACCGGAAGTGAACGAGTGGATTAACTCCGCCACTGCCCGTACTCTCCATGGTAGTGCCAGTCCGAAGCCTGGATGAAGGAGGAGGGCGACGCTAATCATCTTTGTAACGACATAGCTTCGTTACACAACAACTAACCAACTATGATGCTCACTCCGCCACTACGCATACTCTGGTAGTGCCAGTCCGAAGCCTGGAGAAGGAGGAGGGCGAAGCTAATCAACTTCGTTAGGACACAGCGTCGTTAAACAGCAGCCTTTTAACCAATCGACTGGATTTTGCCGACGAAACAGAGAAGGCTCTTGTCAACCAGGAGTGCCATAAAGCGCCTTGAAGAGCGGACAGTCCTAAACAGGACGTGGCCCTGTCGAAGAGGCTGAGTAGTGTAGAGTATCCGGTGGTCGGAAGGACGTGGCACTCCAAGCCCCGCAACTGGACACCGCACAAAAGCCGATTACAAGAGTCCCGCCGGGCGTTTCCATCGTCACCCCCCCCCCTGCCGCGACTACTTATCAAAATGGAAGCTCTTCTGCCCCTATTTCTGGTCTCTCTGGTAACCGGACTCGGATCTTCCCTTGACATCTATGGACAACCCCTCTGATGCGACGCAGCGCTCGTGAATAAGCTGGTGCCCTGCGCTTAGCCTTATAAAATTTGGAGTTTACGATTACTATTCGTACATTTCGCGGAAGACTTCAGAGAATGAGGAGTGGCCGCACGGACAAACATGGCCGACTCTTTGAGGTATTTAGCAAATGGGCTCCGACCTGGTATACTAACGCAATGGGTGACAGCGACGTTGTCATGGTGACCGTATGAGACAGGTTTTCCTTTCTTCAGCTCCAATGTAGTCACCATCATTATTAATGTCATCACCATCGATGTGAGACAAGGTAGCAGATTGGTTTTGAGTGTTCGCCTTGTGACACGGAGAGTACGGGTTCGAGCCTCCTCCTCCTCTGAGACGGTTACTGTGTAGGGACCTTGAGCAAGTCCTTCACTAGGATGCGTGTATTGATATCTTGCGAAACGCCAATCCACCAACTAATTGTCTGTCGGTTTGTCTTGTTGTCAGTCTGTTTGTCTGTCTGACTGTCTGTCTGTCTGTCCCTATGTCTGTGACTATGTCTTTAAGACTTTATGTATGTATGTGTTTAAGTACTGTTTCACGACTGTATTTGTGAGTATGTACATGTATGTGTTTAAGTCCTGTTGCCTATCTGGATTAGAGTATGTGTGTATGTATAGATGTGCGTGGAGATGCAACGTAAGTCCTTCTTTGTATCTGACCGTCCGTCCGTCTGTCTGTCTCTGTCTGATTCTTTGTCTGTTCATCCGTCCCTTCGTTGTTGTTCTTATGTATTCGGCGTGTCTGCGTTGACCTAGGCCTGTACCGAGCGTGGGAGTCTGCGCAGCGTATCGTTGTCCCCGAGGGAATCCTTTATCTCGTAGAGCCAGCCGGTCCTGGGAGACACAGCCACCTGGCCAACCATTGGTGGTCCTTCTAAGTCCCTCAGAGGCCCAGGGGGTCGGTCCGAACGAAAGAGACACGACATCTGGCGAGGAAAAGGACGGGAGTGGCGCTGGGGGAGTCGATCCCCCTGAGGTCTCGAAGGACGCAAAGTAGCTTGATCTCTGTGGTTGCTTAGGATGCCTCCGGACTGCGGACGGCTTCAACACGTATCGGAAATGTATTGCGACGTTGGTGTGATATTGATGCGATGTTAATGTGATGTTAATGCGATGTTTAAGTATTATTGTGCAATGTATTGTAATGTAGTGAAGTAAGTAAGTAAGTAGCCTTTGATTAATGTATGTGTGTATGTATGTATGTAAGAGAACACTTGCATAGCGCCCTTGAAGTAACTCACAAGGGCGCTCTGTCTAGGTTACCTATGAATCACCACACACGTGTGTCTTAGGTCAAACAGAAAACGTTCCTACAGTATAATTAAAGATGCTAGTGATCGTATTGTTTGTTTTAACCGTATTAACGTAAGACAAACTTTTTACAAAATAGACAGTTGATGTAAAATGCTACTGTTGCTCAGCTATTAGCAGCTGCTATGAGCGCTTCTAACGCTCGCCTCAAGATGCTAAACTGTTCGAAGAATGGCGAGTTCATTGGTAGCCGATGATGAAAAGTCCACATACTTGAAGTGCAGTGCCAGATAAGGCTGCACCCACGATATTATTTTCAACAGATGTTGCATTGCTGAGATTTTTATAGTCCAGTTCTGAAGTCTTACGGGAGAAGCACGTGGAAATTCCGGACTGTTCGTTTTTAGTTGTTACCAACCACGTGGTGCATGGCTGCCATGCGGTATTGATTATAGGCAATAATAGACGAGATATTTCCAATCAAACGGCTTAAAAACCCAATAAAAAGTAGGGCCACATATTCTGTCCGAACGAAAGTTTCCGGCGACTGGATGTGCTGCTAGCGAGATGCCGAGTGTAGCCTAGTACTATGTATTGTATTGTGGGCTGTACTGTGTATTGCATTATGTATTGTATTGTGCATTGTATTGTTTATTGTGTTGTGGTTCAGTTATTGAGGTATAGTGTCGTGAAGTATATTACACTGTATTGTACCGCATTTTATTGTATTATTGTTAGTTAGTTACTGTTTAATGACACTGTGTCATGACAAAGATGATTAACGTCGCCCTCCTCCCTTAAAAAGTCTTGGGACTGGCACCACACGAAAAGAGCAGTGGCCTAGTTTCTGCTTTACGACGGTAAAATGTGCTCATGGCCTACCGGCGCCCTCCTTCTTTCTGCAGGCTTCGGACTGGCACTTCCAGAGTACTTGCAGACGCCGAGTTTATTGAGACAATGGTCTTTTATGAGACAATTCGTTTTGACTGACAGGCGATTCAATTTGATTGACAGGCGACCTGGCATGCCTTCATTTCAAAGCCCATCTTACGCAACGGCCAAGAACCGGAAACTCCTGGAAATGCATTGTCCCGGTCGCCTTCGTGTCTGGCGCGCCCCTAGCGGCGACATTCAAAGACGCGAGTCGTCGGCGGTCGACCGTTTTCGTGCTACCTACTTGACACGACTCTTGTGCGGCGTGAAACAAGCGCAGGTGGTACTGTGAAGAAGCTGCGATTCTATTAGAACGTCCGCGCCTGGCGAATCGCCTCAAGTATCTTGGCAAGATCGAAGAAGTGCTTTGTGCGCTGGCAATGTGGAAGGCGGGAAGGAGGGAGGGAGGGAGGGAAGCGCGGTTCTTGGAACGGCCGAGTGAATGAGAGGTGGGAGGATGTCGGAATGGCGGAGACAAAGGAGAGAGTTGAGAATGCGCAAGTGCATTGCCTTTATATCAAATGATGCCTGTGCGGGTCTATTTACTCGGATAAACAGACAGACAGACAGACAGACAGACAGACAGACAGACAGACAGACAGACAGACAGACAGACAGACAGACAGACAGACAGACAGACAGACAGACTGACTGACAGACAGACAGACAGAAAGACAGACAGCATAGAGATTGACAAACTGACACACACAGACAGTGAGATGTAAAGACACAAATACGGAGAGATTGAAAGAGATTTTGAGACAGAGCGATAGAAATACCGAGGCTTCAGGATTACCACAATTAATATTAATATTACCACTATTAATATTAATATTACCACTATTAATATTAATATTACCACTAATAATATTAATATTACCACCATTACTATTATTATTGCCACTATTACTATTAATATTACCACTCTCACTATTAATATTACTACTCTTACTATTGATATTGCTATCACCATATATGTAGGACCTCTACACGAAAACTACTCTGGGGCCCTCGGTACCTGACAATAGAAGACCGCGATTGAATAAACTGGTGTTCAATCCGTGGCGAAATAGTGGTATACAGAGAAAAGATAGGATCGCAGATTTCCTTATGTTCTTCGATATTTTATTTCATGTTCTCCTATGTTTTCTTTAATGTTCTGCAACATATTTCTTTTCTAAGGTATTACATTTTCACTTACGTTCACCGATATTTTTCTTGATGTTCTTTAAAGTTCTGCTTTGTTCAGAATATTTTTTAAAATTAGTTTTACCTTATTGCTTTTACGGCGTACGTTTAAGCCACGTCAGTGGCTATAAAGTGTGGCATGAAATGGAAACACACAATGGTTAAACTAAACTTTGTAAGTAAGGAACTGATTTTTCTTACAAGGAAGCTAAGTACCAGGGAACTAATTTTATCTTAGAAGGAAGCCAAGTTTCCAGTAGGAAACTAGTGTTTTGTAAGAAGGGAGCGACAAACCCAGAAGACCAGGGAACTAATTTTGCAAGAAGGACTCTAATTTTCAACCAGGGAACTAATTTCGTAAGAAGGAAACCCGAAACCGAGAGCTAGCCACGTTTCTGTAACAGTCCGATGTCATCTCTGTAGCCACACTGGCGCCACCTGTCATAATCCTCCATCTTTACGACAGTCTATTTGTCCAAATGTCTGTGGACCATGCGTTTGCATTCAACGCACACGAGAACCTCGCAATCTATAACGCGCGTGGCAAAGTGTATCGCCCGCAAAGCGACACACCCAGAAGACTAATTTCAAAGTAATATCCTCGTCCGACGATTGATTTCTCATGCTATCGACGCCCGCGGTCGATCATGTGGACATTTGCTCTGCGCCTATCGTCGATTTTTTTGGCCCGCTGCGTAAAGGAAATTATGTCCGCCTGCGCGCGGCGTAAGAATCGCGCGCGTCCCATCGAGGCGGCCGCAGGAAGTTCCGCGCGTACGGCGTGCTCCGTATAATTACTCGCACGACTATTTTCGGAAGATTGCGTTCTGCTCGTTTAAGAACGCACGCTGCCGTGTTTGAACAGTAATCGATTGAAGAAGGAAGGGCTGATGTCGATTTTACCGAACTTGATTTCGACGGTGGGTAAGTAAGTAAGCGTGCTGACGCCCGACTGATGATTTGCATCACGCTAATTTTTGTGCGTTGCACTGATGTATCTCTGAACATCCAAACTCATTTTAGGAAGCGCAAATTGTGATTGTAAACTCCAGATTTCTAAAGCTCTATAATCGAAAGGTAAGCGCTTGAGACAGCAGCTTATTCACGAGCGCTGCGTCATGTTAGAAAGGTTGTCCAGAGATGATCCGAGTCAAGTGTCAGAGAGAAGAGAGAGGAGTATGAGGCAGGGCAGCTGCCAAGGTACAATTAAGTACAGTTACGCATTAAACATCGATGCCAAGCTCTGAGCAAAGCACTCGTCTCAAAGTCGATGTAGAGTCATTACAGATCGTCAGATTACAATTACAATTACAAAATTATAATTACAATTTAAAAATTTCAATTACTACTGACTCCTGCGTACTTCTATGACTAGAGGGGTCTGCATTCGATGCTGGGCACCATGGGTTTCAAAAATAGAAGCATTGGTTCTGAATCCGTTCCTTTAACAAGAGAACCTGAGACAAAGGATAAAATAATCTGCATTAGATGTCGTAACATAATATTTTGATACACGAGCATAGTGACTTTAACACGGCGACGTTGAAGTATGCAGTTCATACCGTGACTACAAAATGGCGGCGTTTAGGTATAATGCCTAACAGTGCAACTCGGAAATGATACCTTAAAGATCTATGTGACCGCAAAATGGCGGCAGTGATAAATCCACAGAGCAACCCGACTCGAAAATTGCAGCTTCAATTGCGACGGCTCTTTATGTAACGGTCGCGAGAGGTCAGGCAGTGACCTGACCCGTTTTAGATCGGGTCAGGTCATAGGTCATAATCGGCGCAGACGACACATCGCTTTTATTCTGACAAAATATCGGCGATGGCGATTTCTCGAAATTATTTTGCAATTGGCCGAGATGTTAGGTGCTTTGTAACGCCGACATAGATTTGTCCCACCACCAGCGCGATGCCCCACCACCATCCGGCTGCCCCGCCACCTTCCTTCCGATCGACCCGCCACACAATGACCACCGGTTCGGTCGTTCGTCGCAAGGGGGAGCCATTATTACGACGAAGCCAATGGCGCGCTCTAGCGACAGAAACGTGAACGACGGGCACCTGGTTATTTCGCGGATTCGTTGAATGGCGTGATGACTGGGCTGGATATTGGAATCGACGACTGTGGGATTCCGACGAGGATTGCTTTTGTACCACACATGTAGGCCTATACAGCACGCCTCAAAGGCCTACCCCAACTGTTGTTATTGCTCTCATTGCCACTACCATGGTTATTACCACTATAACTAGTACTATTACTATTATTACTAATACTATCAGTATTACTGTAACAAATAATTTCACTAGTACTATTACTGTTATTACTAGCACTACTACTATTATTGAGACAAATACTATATAGTACTATTATTATAATTATTGTTGTTGTTATTCTTACTACTACTACTACTACTGCTGCTGCTGCTGCTGCTGCTGCTGCTGCTGCTGCTGCTGCTGCTGCTGCTGCTGCTGCTGCTGCTGCTGCTGCTGCTGCTGCTGCTGCTGCTACTGCTACTTCTACTACTACTACTACTACTACTACTACTACTACTACTACTACTACTACTACTACTACTACTACTACTACTACTACTACTACTACTACTACTACTCCCATCACTACCATCACTAATCTGCCACTACCCCTACCATTATTACTATTAGAAAAAATACAATACATTTTAATACAATGCAATACAATAATAATAATAATAATCTTCGTTTAATATCTTCAAACTGACAATTACGCAGTATGATTACAAATCAGTATGAACGGATGATCACAAGTTATTACAGAAGTCGAATTTAACTGTATACGGCAGCCTTGCAAGGCGCCCATCACGTCCTACATCTCATTTTCACAAACGCGCCATCTCGCGAATGATAGGCTGAGTGGACCTTGAGAGGGTTACGGGAAGCGATCCCGCTACCTACTGCTCTTCAGTCTTCACGCCAGTGATGTTACCACTACTCTATGGACCCCCAATACGATACGACGAAAAGGACACGAATAGATTGCCTGGACTGGTGTAGATTGGACAAGATTAGATGAGATAAGAATGGATGAGATGAGATTGTAATAGATAAAACAGGGAAAGACGTGAAGTAAGGCGGCGCAGAGGCGGCATAATCAAAGCCCGACCACCCACGTTGCATCATCGCAACTTCAAAGGATGCCGACTTTAGTCGATAATTGGATTATTATCGCCGCACAATCATGCAGCGATAATTTCGGACAAATTGTTGCGTCCTGCGAAACCACAGAAGAGCTCAATTCCGCAACAGAGAGACAGAGACAGACACAGACAGACAGACAGACAGACAGACAGACAGACAGACAGACAGACAGTTAGACAGACAGACAGACAGACTGAAAAAGGTAGACACAGGGAGAGAGACACAGAAACAGCGAGAAAGGGAGAGAGACAAATAGAGACACACAAAGACAGATACAGAGAGAGAGCGATAGATGACAGAGATATACAGATAGAGACAGACAGAGACAGACAGACAGAGATACATTGTGAGTTTGAAAGAAAGGGATGGAGAGAGGGAGACAGAGACAGAAAGAGGGAGGGAGAAAGAGAGAGGGAGATAGACAGAAAGAGGGAGACAGACAGACAGACAGACAGACAGACAGACAGACAGAGCCAGAGAGACAGAGACAGAGACAGAGACAGAGAGGCTTTCGGTGAGTCGTGGGTTCCAAGCTTTAAACCGTTAGCAGTCTGGGAAGAAGTGGAGCAAGGATAAGCAGTGTGACACAAGACTGCAAAGTCCTTACGTAACATCGTGTGACTATTTGGAGCGCGGCCCTCTGGCGGACAGGAAGGCATCGATTCTTCTTTGCGTAATAGATACATTCTGTTTATTATAATTATGAGCGAAAATCGACGAACAATTACATTGTAGAGTGAAACCATCGTCTGTGGAAATTTAAAATATGGTATTAAATATCCGGCGTAAAACTGATGGGGCGACATCTATGGGAGAGGAAGCAACCGGGCATACAATTAGTTTCTTAAGAAGGAAGGAAAGGCGAGGGGTGGAGGAAGGCAGGTGGAAAAACGGAACGAGTGGTGTGCTATGAATGGAAAAATTTAAAAGTTAAGATGGAAGAGTATTCGTGGAATAGCGTGAATGGAAAGTAATGAATAGGAAGCCTTGTTTCATTTTAGTCATAAGCGTAATCGTATTTGTTATCACCATGGCATGATAAGCGCAATTGTAATCACCATATATTGGATGTATAAGGGTTGGAACAAACTCAGATAACACTAGATTAATATTACAATAATATTATTTTATAATTAAAATTATTTACATTACTTTACCAAAGTTATTTTACTTCACTTATTATTGCCCTATCTTTGCTCTGCCTCACTTTACTTTATGGTATCCTACATTATATTAACTCACTTAATCTCCTGGTCCATATACTCGACTACCATGTTGGGAAGTAATAAGCAATAGGGGGACTCGCTCTAGCGGGACACCATCCCTTCTGGGTCTCCCTTTGTGACCTATTATTAATATTTCCGAGCTTTATCATTCAGGTTTCTTTTCTTTTATTGAAAAACAGTCTCAGCACTAAAGAATGATATTAATTTAATGATCATATATTATTGCTCTGAAAATTTGTGAATTTTATGTATTAAAATAAACATGTTAATAAGATAAGTTAAATTAGTTCTGTGTATCGTTGTGTAATACAAACAATGGTTTATTAAAATAGTATCTGTTAAACGATAAATGAGTCTGTAACTGATAAGACAACCTGATGTTAAAGGAATGTATGTAATTCAAATGTGTGGACCAATAACAAACGTTCTGTTCTGTTCTGTTATTATTGTAACTATAATCGTGATCGTATTCATCATCGTAATCGTAATCGTGATTACAATATTACCAGTGGTTTATTTCTAGAAAAAAAGGTTCCGGAACGGAACAATAGGTGCCGGAACGCAACAATTATGGGCGGGCTAAAATCACGAGAAAAACTGGATTGGGGGTTGGGAGGAGTCTCAATAAACACTGAAAACAGTTCAAAAACACTTAAATTAAATTAAAATGACTAAATTATTGCTTTAATTATTAAAATAAATTAATTAATTTTTAGGAGCTGAAAAAGGTGCCGGAACGCCGTACCGGCGCGTTCCGGCTGAAAAAAAACCCTGAATATTACAATAGTAATTCTAGTTGTAATTGTTATTCCAACTGTAGTTGTAGTTGTAACTGTAAGCGATGGATAGATAGCCTTTCCGGAAAGTACTAAAAAATTAAAAACTAATGAATCATTAATTAAAAATATAAAAAAATTAAATGAATTCAACAGATTTAGAACATCGGACGCTAAGGCAAGATGCCGACGCTTCATGTGTACCACTTGTGTGATGGGGGACTTTGGCAGTGGCGGATTTAGCCATAGGCCCGGGGGCGGTTCGCCCCCCCGCGCCCCTCTTGGTTGTATGACGGCGCCCCTCCAGATCAGACGCGCCTGTTATGGTGGGCTTCCAGAACGGGCCTGGCATGACCGATGTTTAGCTAAAGTCAGTCGGCCAGGTCTACTTTCATCTGTGCTTCCCCAAGTATTGCTGTTCTGTCTATCTTTACGTATATAGTAGGGAGGGGGTAGATAGACAGACAGCACAGGCAGGACATGGAAGATTGGCATGACCCTGAACTGACCCTCACTCTCCATGTGAGCAAAGTGTCTCAGGAGGTAGGCTATGTTCCAAAGTCCAACAGAGTCCTACACACATACCACATGCGTGCAGTCATCCTCAATATGAGTCATATGATACTCTTCTCCCAAATCTCCAGTACCAGCATCAGACAAGCTTAAACATATCCATCATCAAGCTAGCATACATTCCGGCTGTCCAGGACTCCCAAAAGTGTATAGTATATCAAATTGCAGTCGGCATCTATACCCAAATGACAGGGCCTATTGGATATTTAACATTACCAATTCTCTATAAGTCGATTTCGGATTGGCGATCCGCGATTTGGATTAAACTGCCATGACACTAAGAATATAATGGTATTTATAAAATCAATTCACTTTCCTGAAATAAACAACATTACCTTAAAATTGTGATAAATTGAATATAATTATAAATTGTATACTGATGGTTGACTTTGAACTACTAAACGCAAACCCGCAGAAAAGTGTCTCAGGAGGTAGGCTATGTGAGCAAAGTGTCTCAGGAGGTAGGCTATGTTCCAAAGTCCAACAGAGTCCTACACACATACCACATGCGTGCAGTCATCCTCAATATGAGTCATATGATACTCTTCTCCCAAATCTCCAGTACCAGCATCAGACAAGCTTAAACATATCCATCATCAAGCTAGCATACATTCCGGCTGTCCAGGACTCCCAAAAGTGTATAGTATATCAAATTGCAGTCGGCATCTATACCCAAATGACACGGCCTATTGGATATTTAACATTACCAATTCTCTATAAGTCGATTTCGGATTGGCGATCCGCGATTTGGATTAAACTGCCATGACACTAAGAATATAATGGTATTTATAAAATCAATTCACTTTCCTGAAATAAACAACATTACCTTAAAATTGTGATAAATTGAATATAATTATAAATTGTATACTGATGGTTGACTTTGAACTACTAAACGCAAACCCGCAGAAAACTGACGCCAAGTGCAAAAGAATAGGAGGAGGAGGAGGAGGAGGAGGAGGAGGAGGAGGAGGAGGAGGAGGAGGAGGAGGAGATGGAGGAGGAGGAGGAGATGGAGGAGATGGAGAAGGAAGAGGAGGAGGAGGAGTCCCTTAAGCTAGCCCTGAGGCAGCCATGGGTACGGTGTTAGCGACGTCTTTTCTTAGCCTCGGCATATGAAGGTTGGTGGCCAGTCCTCTCCCTTGCCGTCTCATCTTTCCACCGACAGTGTTTGATCAGTGTACTAATTACAGATGAGTTGGCTAGGGGATGCAGGTGGAGCAGAAATCTCGAAGCAAATTTCTCCTTGACGGGTATTTGAACCTCCACTCCCCAGAGCTATTGAAAAGGACGATTCCTGTGACGTTATTTTATTTTAGTAAACAATGGCCATCATTCAGAGAACACCGAGAACATTCTTGCATAGTTGAGAATAAAAACACTGGGAATTTTCTTGAACTATTAGATAAGTCTGCTCAGTTCTTCCCCTTAATTGTTCACTCGATAATTGATATATCTAGAACCGATCAGATGTCAGATGTCATGAGTTTCCTTAACCGTTTTCCTATCCTCAATATCCTATTCCCATTGAAAATATCCATGGTAAGGGACATAGGATAGGAAACATTTCGTCACTTTTAAACAGTTTTATATATGAGATAGTATAGGCCTATATACTAGTGGTCTACTACACATGGCATCATTTCAAATATACATGTAGGCCCTACTATCATTTAAAGTTGATTACCAATATACCCAGAACGTGGCGCCCCTCGAGATAAACCTCTGCCCCCCCCACGCAAGAAAACCTGGATCCGCCACTGGACTTTGGCAAAGTCCCCCATCACACAAGTGTCTCGTTATTATCAGACATATGTTGCAATTCGTTCCCTGCAGGCGCACAAAATGACGGATGGGTCGGTTTTTATGTCTTTTCATACGAAAGAATTCAGAACATAGACAGAGAAGTATTCGCAATTTATTCGCTCAATCTGATTTCGCCCGCGTGCAATATTATCGATTTCAAGCTCGTTTATTACTCTGATAAAAATCGTGATCTGAGCATTTGATGAAGATATAGATACGGCTGGTCTTATACAATACAATACTTGGAAATTAATTACACGTGTAATTTTGTAATTAGTAACTTCTATATCGCCGGTGTCTAATAACGTGGCGCCCATTCAAACGGAAAACTGAATTGTGGTGACGCCCATTCAAACGGGGACCTGAATTGTGGGTGACGCCCATTCAAAATGGGACCTAAATTGTCATGGTGCGCATTCAAACAGTCAGCTACACCTTCCTTTTTCCACAAAGTGCTTAAAGTCTGTTTTGTTTTATCGTGGGTCCTCCTGCTTGGTCGGGAGCGCTGATGATGAATTTTTCTGGCAATTGCGCTTTAACAATTTTCAGTTATATTATGTTGTGTTATAAGAGACGAAACACAATAAACTGAAACAAATGAGCGATGTCGAGGTTATGGAAAATTCAGAAAAAATTGGCCATAGAAAATATGCATACGAATCTTTGCAGCGAAATCTTCGACTTTCTGACCTTGTATGGCGGGGCAAATCTTCCTATGCACACTCCTCCATTCGTTTGAAGGCCGGGTCATGAACTGTGACATCTTTGTCGTCTAGTCACGTGACCTCCGTCTTGTTCCTTTCGGAAAAGGTCTGTCATATGAAGTGATCTCTTTTTGACAAGGAATTCGTCCGTCTGTCTGTCCATCCATCCCAGAATCCTTTTCTTTATCCCTCCCTTCTTCCATCTCTTTGTCCGTCCATCTTTCCACCAATCCATTCATCTTTGCATGAATCTCTCTTTCAGTCGTTCATTAATTCATCCACTCATCTTCCATCCATCCATCTATCCATCCATTCATCCATCCATCCATCCACACATCCATCCACACATCCATCCATGCATGCATGCATGCATCCATCCATCAATCCATCCACCCACCCATCCACCTTTTCGTCCATCCATCCTTCCATTCTTTCATTCCTCCATCCATCCAACCATCCATCCATCCATCCATCCATCCATCCATCCATCCATCCATCCATCCATCCATCCATCCATCCATCCATCCATCCATCCATCCATCCATTCATTCATTCTGCCTTTCTCTCTTTCCCTTTCCTTCGTTCCTCGATCCTTTCAACTAATTAAATCATATATAGCATCTATCTTTACATCTAGTATATTACTCATCTGCGGAAAACAGATCGTATCGTGTACGTAATCGAGATTTTTTCCCAGGCTTTCTCTTTCAATAAATATAGGTCGGATCACGAACTCGACGAACCCATATCATCCAATCACAGTCGATCAAGATCTCCCTTCAATGTGTTATCTCTTGCCGAACTCAGTCCGGAAGTGTGTCTTATCACAGCGCATAATCCAGGGCCTTTGCGGCAACCTTGTTATCCGCACAGGCGCACATCCTTCTTCGTCAGTTACCCTACCCAATGTGTTCTGAATATGGTATTTAGATCTTAGTGTCCTACCCCTCTTTCAAGCCCTTCCCTCTGCTTACATGTCGTTTTTGGACATGGTAGCTAATTGGTCAGAGAGCTGTGGCCTTGTACGGGTGTGACAAATGTGCGTGAAGGGATTTGCTCAAGGTCCGGACACAGTAACCGTCTCAGATAAGTTACGAACCGGTATCCTTCGCGTTACAAGGCCAGTGCTCTAACCAATCGGCTACCGTGTCCCACAACTAGAGATTACTGTTTTTTTAAACAGATTAGACAAAACTGTATGCGTACTGACGGTGGACAACGAGTGTGGTTTGTTAGCAGACGTTTTGTGTTGGCAAAAGCTCTGGAGACAACAATATCTCCAGCTCTCAGACAATAAATATTCGTGCGACGGATGGGCCCTAGATCACATCGTCTTATAAATCCGCCTTCAGAACATCGCTCCTATCTTTGTTCTTATTATCATTATTATTATTTAGTTACGATTACTGTGATTACTGCAGTCGTAATTAATATCGTTAAAAGTTGCAGGGAAAATGAGAATTCCAAATTGTAAAAATTGAATACAAGAGTATCTTTAGTCCGAAAATTTCGTACAGTTAACTAGGGCTGTACCGAATATTCGCTTCGTATTCGCTTCGGGGCCGAATAGTGGGCCAAATAGCTATTCGGTATTCGGCCGAATAGTAGCGGTAGGACCGAATACGAATAGTGGCCACGTGACATCTGTTTCTGCATATGCGGCTGCTATAGCGAGTGGAGTGAGCGTTAAGTAAGTTGCCTATTTCTAAGTTTAGTTAAATTAGTACCATTCCTAGTTTACACAGACTGGCAGAAGGATGCAAAAAATTACATGTAGTTAACTGTTTACTTTTAGTTTATGTATTAAATTTTTCGGAACTGAAACTTTTGCTTACATTTGAAAATTTGAATGTTGTCGGTAGACCTATTTTGTACACTATTGGCATTCGTATTCGTTTTCGGCCGAATAGTTGGTCAAATTATTCGTATTCGGCCGAATAGTGATCACCTATTCGGTACAGCCTTACAATTAACGGAGAATTACTTTGCTCGAGAAAATCGAATGAGAAGTACGTGCAGTTGAGGGAGAATTTCAGTTCAACAGAAACAGTGGAGGAGAATTTAGATACAGCACAACATTGTAAAGAGAGTTTCAATGCAGCAGAACGTAATCTAATGTAAATTGATGGAAACTTTCAATGTAGTTATGGAACACGTTAGTCAATTAGTTATAGCGTTTGCCTTGTAACGCGGAGTGTATGGGTTCGAGCCTCCTCCTCCTCTGAGACGGTTACTGTGTAGGGACCTTGAGAAAGTCCTTCACTCACAATTGCTCAGCGCCATCGATTGATGCTTGGTCATTTGCACAACGCTTTTTAGATGCGTTCTATACATACATATACGTGCGTACATACATTGTACAGTGGAGCTTAATAAATGCGCAATAGTCCTAAAATAATAAAGTGCGAAATATGATAGAGAATTTCAGAGCCATACGACAACTGACGGAGAAATAAGGAGATATTTAGCCCAGCAGAAGAATTTCCGGAGAATTTCAATTCCAAGCGACAGTCCGCGAAAAATAAAAGCCGTGTTTCTGAACTAGAAACCGAATCTCTCTGTAGTATAAACTGTATAAAAATCCCCCCACTAGATAATTTTCCATCCTTCCAATAAAACTCTACTCACTTACCGTCTACGAAGCGGTCTTTCTCGTCGGCAGGTGGCAGTGGTAGGTCGAGACGGCTTAGTTCTCGAGAAGGTCCTACGTCTCAAGCGGGTCACAAGAAACCTCGCCAATGCAACGATGGAAGTTTCAGTCTGCGACACTTGAAAAGTAGTCCGGCTTGGCCGCAGCACGCGCGTAGGAGTACCTGCAGTCGATGATTGACAGGTCGCAGCACCACTCGCTGTGTGCTAGTCTGCGACGGAAAAGGGAAACAGTAAATAATAATTGTAGTAGTACTACTACTACTACTGCTACTACTACTACTGCTGCTGCTGCTACTGCTGCTGCTGCTGCTGCTGCTGCTGCTGCTGCTGCTGCTGCTGCTACTACTACTACTACTACTACTACTACTACTACTACTACTACTACTACTACTAATAATAATAATAATAATAATAATAATAATACGACTATTACTACTACGACTACAGCTGATAAAAATTATAATACTACTACTACTAATAATAACAAATAAATAAATAGTTATAATAATAATCTTAGAGTTTCTGTAGCGCCCAGTGGTGTAGCTATATCAGATGCGTAAGGTACCACGCACCTCTGTCATATTCTGCTGTAATCTTTCTGATGCAGTAAAAATTTGTAATAGAATCTCATTTTGTGAACAACGTTAATTAAGGAGTTGCCGCCTGAATTCTACAGAAGAACAGTTTACATTCTGTTCTTTGACGGTATTGTGATGCAGTTGAACGAAAGATCTTGTCCATCAGCGAAATACAGTCACACGACTCCAAGCTTTACTTCCTCCATGAAGCATTGCGTTCAGTTACACGAAGCAACCAGCTCAAGAGTGTTGCGGAAGCTGTTACTACGGATCTGCCACTGATACAGTAAAAAATTGTCTGATGCGACTCAGCGCTCGTGAATAAGCTGGTGCCTTGCGCTTATACAGTATATATCTTTAGAGTAGCGCTTTAGAAATTTGAAGTTTACGATTGCGATACGATTACGATTACGAATCCTTGACTCTAGCTCAGACCTGACCTCGAAGATGTATAAGTCAACTTTGTGAGGTGGAAATCTCGTTGGGAGAACGTGTCAAAGGCGGAAAGAACTACTGACTGTTTGCAGACAATATCGGCGTGCGATAAAAAATGTTTCCACACATTAGCGATCTCCTTATCATAATTATTTGGTACATTACCTGTAACAACGGCATCTCTAGAGCGTACCTTTTCAGCCATGAACATACTTAAAACTTATCTACGCTCAAGAATGACCGCCGGCAATATGCAGAGATTGGCTTACATTAAAAAAGGACAACCAGTGTTGGTGACATTGATCGATTCCGAACAAAAAGTCGACGGCTAAAGCTCTCCTGAGCCAGAGAAACCTAAACTGTTGTTGTTGCTTTGCCTTTTAAGTAGCCTGTAAGTAATTGCTTAACTGCGTGAAGCATTGCGTTAATGCGTTTGATTTAAGCCTTAAACGCAACGCCGTGAATCTATCAAAATAAGAAAGTAGTGTGGATACCGCGATTGTCTAAAACACTGTGCCTCTCTCCGGCCAGCTCTGTCATCGATTGATTCTTACATGGGGGTCTGGGGGGCCTTATCTAGCGGCACTTAGGTTCCTTGAAGGTCTCCTGTTGAACCACTGTTCAGTTACACTTATTCTAACAGGATGTGCACTGTATACTGGTAATTCGTTGCTTACTTCTCATGTGATTGACTGGCTGACTGATTGATTGATTGATTGATTGATTGATTGATTGACTGATTGATTGATTGATTGATTGATTGATTGTTCGATTGATTGATATCACCACATAAGCCACATTTTCATTTTCTTTTTATTTTTTGGTGCCATCTTATTACTGTGTTACAAATAGGCAGCCCTAAATAAGCGGGACCTATGTCCCTTTTGGGCTTTCCCTATTGTATCTCGAATGTTTTTTACATTCCGATTGGTGCCTACTGTACTTTTGTATTGAATTCGGATCAATAAAGTTGAATTGAATTGAATTGAAGCCCACCTCTAGATCCTCTGCAAACTACAGTTACGCAGTACGCACCCTCTATGGCAAATAATAATAATAATAATAATAATAATAATAATAATAATAATAATAATCTAACATTTATAGCGCGCCTAAATAAGATAACAAATTGCACGAAAGCGCGTAACAATACAGAAAGTCTAATTATAGTACATTTTAAAAAGATAAGTTTTAAGGTTAGTTTTGAAAGTTAATGGTGTTGAGGATTTGCGAATATAGTCTGGCAGTTTATTCCATTCTAGTGAAAATGCTCGGTTTCCAAATTCCCTGACGGAACGAGTGACAGCAAAATCACCTTGCATGAGAGGATGATCGTAGTCCTTGTCTGGATTGAAGAGAAGAACATGGTGTGACTAGTGAAGAAATGTATGAGGGAGATGAGTTTGTATATACTCGATACATTAGGAGGCAGATTTTGAACTTTATGCGAGCTTGTATGGGGAGCCAATGAAGCTCGCGAAGGGCCGGGGTAACGTGATCAAAGGGAGTGAGGCTTTTTACTAGCTTAGAAACAAAATCCGAGCTATTGCCACTGATATAGCCAATGAAGAACCGGTAAAGGTATCGGAGTCTGGTCGTTGTTACATGAGTTGTTATGCACGCCAATGCAGGGTGAGTCCGGTAGAAAGCCAAGAAGGAAATTCGGGAAGATACGGGAAAGCCGAGAAGATACGGAAACAGCCGACAAGACACGGAAAGAGCCGACGGAGGAAATGAGTCCGGGAAAGGTTCGCCTTAAAGCCCTAGGTTTTAGGTTTGGCGGTTTCCCTCGTAGAATGAAGTGACCAACGACTGTAGGCGGTTCAAGTAAGCATCTGTCGGCCAATGGGCGTTGATTTCATTTTGGTTTACACATCTTACAAGCATAGGCTGCTGAATTTAATTATATGCATAGCCTAGGCAACATCGTCCGCTTTGTGGAATGGAGGCGAGGCGCAGGGACGGTCGGTCGATCGGTGGTAGCCCCCACCCTAGGCCCTTCACCCTCCCTCTGGCCTACCCCGATCAATTGACCACTTGTATATATAACCGAGCTTTGGGTCGTAAACCTGTATATAAATGCCAGCTGTTGATGCTGTCACCGTTGCCTTAATGCACCCTACACAGTAGAATAACCGTAAGAGCTGTGACAATATTGTATGATACACTAAAATCAAACATATCAGTGCTACATAACCATCAACCGTCATTACACATAACCACCTTAGCATTCTGCTGTCTACTCTGCTTGACCTCCCCGGATTTTGGCCTGGCATAGGACAGAGAGATGTGTGGCAGAGCTGATGTGTGGCAGAGCTGACTGCTATCACACGCGTCCACAGGTGGCGGATAGTGGAACGACCTCTAGAAATAGAGGTCAGCTGCGAAATAAGCAGGGTTATATCTGACGAATAAGCAGTCGCGGACCAACAGCGGCAAGGCTAGTAGGGCACACTGTAGAAAAAGAGTGGCATTTTGCTTGACAACTAAAAGCTGCAAATATCCAATAACAGCCTTGTGACATGGGAGCACATGACTCAATTTAAATAAGCCTGATGACCCTCTGCCTAGCGGGCATGTGTTCATCACCAAGACTAGGTCCACAGCGGAAAACTGTGGTTGATGCCACGAAGGGCATCCGATCTGTAACAAGATGCTCCAATCTGTATAAAAATGAATCTGTGGCTTACCCCCCCTCAACGAGGTCCTAATCCAAGCAAGAAAAAAAGAAGATTGAACGGACAAGGGACTGTGGCCATTGCAAAATTGATTTGACATAGCACTTATGAAAAACCTAGTCTCCGTAACGTGGTTTTCGTGTGGCGCCGAGCAATTGAGGGCAATTCAGGTTTAAATCCACCTCTGAGTAGGAATCTTGAAGAGGCGCTATATAAATTTAAAATGGGGGAATGTTATGTTACATTGAATCATAGCTATGACAGGTGTACATAAGCAGCTCACAATCGATAAAATTCTGCTTTATGTCAGAAAGTAAGTGTACAATAAAAATCTCTCTGTCTAAACAAAGTCCGGCGAATTATCCAAAGTATCAATGTTACTCCCACTTGTGGCCCATGTAAGGCGTGCCTGTTGGATTCGGATACAACGATCTCACTTTTCGCACTACGCAATCTGGCATTATTTCCCGCATGTGAAGTACACCGTTCGATTCCGTTAGTTTCTTGGCCAGATATAATGGGCTCGTCCACCCACCCAAGTTGCAAATGATCTTCCAATATTTTCCATAAATTACTCTTCGTATTGGACTGTTAGCTGCATGCGCTGCTTGTCCTCCGCCAAGCCAACCTGGAGATGCAGAACCCACGCACGGAGAGAGAAAACAAAGAGGACAGGCGCCTTCCGATTGATGATTTTCACCCTGCAGCTGCAAATGATCAGCTGACACTTGAATGTCATGACTGTTTTGAGCCTCAATTTCTGACTCTGTACTATTTCCATTGGACGCGACCAAGACCTCCTTCGAAGCGGCATCCATACAAGATTTTCTTCTCTTTGGTGGTTCCAACTCTGCAATTGGAACAAAGGCAGTTTCGATTGGTTGGAGATATATTTATAATGTCATCAACATACAATTAGCTCTTTCGACTTGACTTGAACGACAGCTTAGCTGGGTTATGCATATGTTTATTGTCTTATTACATATCGTAATAATAATAATCATGGTAATTTTAATAATTACATTTTTAATTGGCCATTTATTATCATTACTGCTGTTACTGCTGTTCACATCAGTTGTCATTATACTAACATTGCTGATGTTATTATTACTATGTATTTCTATAGCATGGTTTGAGCTAAATATTTGCAAGGATAATAAATGCAATTTAATTTAATATTTATAAATCTTAGTTCAATCTTATTTGCGCACGTATAGCGCTACCTGAAGAACAATAGGGCCTACTTGTACAGGGTTCACCACACAAAACAATTTATACAATTTCAGTATATATATATATATATATATATATATATATATATATATATATATATATATATATATATATATATATATATATATATATATATATACGCATCGTCTTCATAATTACCAATTTTTTCAAAATTCCAGTTGTTGTGAGCAAAAAATGCCCGTATGGCTTCCTCTTGATCGCCATCTACCACAATAGTAAGTTCGTATTTGTTCATGGCAATCTAATCGCATATAGAAACTACAGACTTGTTTCTCAACCCTGTAAGTATCTTCATAGCAATGAACTCCATAGTAATATGAGTGTATGGGGGGGTAAATTTGGATAATTGGAACAACTTGTATACATTCTAGAAGTACAGGTATGACCTCTAGCCAGCTTACCTGGCTTTCGTATACACAAATTAGTCGACCCACAGCTCGGTTATATATATACAAGTGGTCAATTGATCGAGGTAGGGCCTGTACGGGGTATGCCCTGTCGGGTCTAGTCTGCCCTAGCGATGCATCTCCATCCATCCGTCCGACCGCTAGAGGGCCAGAGGGAGGGTGAAGGGCCTAGGGTGGGGGCTACCACCGATCGACCGACCGTCCCTGCGCCTCGCCTCCATTCCACAAAGCGGACGATGTTGCCTAGGCTATGCATATAATTAAATTCAGCAGCCTATGCTTGTAAGATGTGTAAACCAAAATGAAATCAACGCCCATTGGCCGACAGATGCTTACTTGAACCGCCTACAGTCGTTGGTCACTTCATTCTACGAGGGAAACCGCCAAACCTAAAACCTAGGGCTTTAAGTCAAGGTCCATGGCAGACTTTAACAGAGCGAGCGCTTAGCGGAAGAGAATTCCGCAGTACAGAACTGGAGACGGAAAGGGTGCACCTATTAAGAGCTGCCCTTGACCTGGATCTGTATGTCTACCTATCTGCTTAGCTGTGTGTCTATCTGTCTGTCTGTTTCTATATCTGTCTGTCCATTTATCTATCTGTCTGTCTCCCTGTCTGTCAAATTGTCTGTCCATTTGTCTATCTATCTTTCTGCCAGTCTGCATGTTTATATTGTATGTATGTATGTGTGTCTGTCTCTCTTCGTCTTTCTGTGTCTCTGTCTATCTACATATATCTCTCTGTGTCGCTCTCTGCTTCTCACTGATTTTGCATCTGTGTCTGCATCTCTCTCTGTCTTGCACCACACCTTCATCGCCTCAGCCGCGACTGCCTTTATCAGCTCCGTCAGCTTCGTACTGTCGCTCGCTCTCTCTCAGCAACAACAGCAACTACACTTGTTCACGCTTTCGTCACATCTCGTCTTGACTATTGCCTATCTCTTTACTCTGGCCTCCCTTCTGCACGCCTAGACTGCCTTGACCGCATCTTGCGCTCTGCTGCACGCCTTATTGGCCAAATACCATATTTTGGCCATGTATCAAATTATATGCTGGAGGTCCTGCATTGGCTCCCTGTACGGCAGCGCATTGAGTACAGGATCGCCTCCTTTGGTTGGCGATGTCAACTGGGTCTCGCACCAAAATACCTTATGGATCTCTTCCGGCCTGTGTCTGCTTCTCGGACTGCTCGAGTCCTCCGCTCGGTGGGGAGGGGGATGCTATCCGTCCCGTTTGCCCGTACTGCTATCATGCAGACCCGCGCTTTCTCGGTGGTTGGCCCGACCATATGGAATGGCCTTCCCCCTGAGCTGCGCCTACATCCCAGGTCTTACTCTGGTACCTTCTATGACCACCTGAAAACTGCTCTTTTTCGCCGTGCTGGAGTCGGGAGCGCCTCTGAGTAGTTCCCTTGAAGTGGCGCTATATAAATTTACGAATGAATGAATGAATGAATGTCTGTCTGTCTGTCTGTCTGTCTCTCTCTCTCTCTCCTTCCGCGTATCTGGCTGCCTATCTATCTCTGACTGTGTGTGTGTGCGTGTCGGTCTTTCGGCGTCTGTGTGTCTCTGTCTCTGTGAATCTGTCTCTGTATATGTATGTCTCTCTGTTTCTCTGTCTCTGTGCCTCTCTCTAACTCTGTTTCTCCTCTCCTGAGACGGTTACTGTGTAGGGACCTTGAGCAAGTCCTTCACTCACAATTGCTCAGCGCCATCGATTGGTCGTTATAAATTCATAATATTATTGTATAAATTTATTACAATAGCGGCGCCGTAGGAGTTTTTCAATTGTAGTTTCGACAAGAAACGATTAATTTCGATTGTTTATTATCAAATCAATTTTACTGTCATTCAAATGAAAATCATTCCTCATTTGTCTGTCAAGAGATTTCAATTCTTAGACTTAACGTCGTCGGCTCGTATTTATTTCGTATTCTCCAATCACTTTTATGAGAGAGAGGAAGAGAGAGAGAGGGAGAGAGACAAACAAACAGACAGAGGGAGAGACAACCAGGCAGGCGGGCAGGAAAAGCAGCAGAGAGAAAGTCAGACAGACAGGCAGTGGGGCAGCAAGTCAATATTACAGACACGAAGCAAAAGATAACAGACAAACAGACTGGCAAAGAGACAAGACAGTAGTTACAGAGATAGCCAGACAGACAAGATAGACAAGACAGACAGACAGGATAGACACGACAGACAAGATAGACAGACAATTCTCAGACAGACACGCCAACAGACAAGCTGGAAGCGAGGCAAGCACACAAGCAGAGAGAAAATAGACACACGATGACAGCCAGACAGAATGACAGCCAGACGGGGGAGAGGCAGACACACAGAGAGAGAGAGGCAGTCAGATAGACAGACAGACAGACAAGATAATAGTCAGACAGACAAGATAGACAAGACAGACAGACAAGATAAGAGTAAGACACACAGATAAGATAGACAAGACAGACAGACAGGATAGACACAACAGACAAGATAATAGTCAGACAGACACAACAGACAGACGAGATAGACAGACAATTCTCAGACAGACACACCAACAGACAAGATAACAGACAAGCTGGAAGCCAGGCAAGCACACAAGCAGAAATAAAATAGACACACGATGATAGCCAGACAGAATTTGACAACCAGACGAGGGAGAAGCAGACAGAGAGAGAGAGGCAGTCAGACAGACAGACAGACAGACAGACAAAAGCGTAGTTCTGCTAAATAGACCGAGCGAAATTGTCACTGCTCTGGGCAGCAACAACATCTAATGGCTGTAATCAAATATAATCAGTCAGCTCGCGTCCTCCCATTGTCGTCCTCTGCTGTTCTTCCGGAAGTCTCCTAACAGCCGCAAGCAACGCAAAGACCGAGGTAGGTAATTGTCGCAGCCACGCTACAAAGCGAACTGGAATTGATGGCGAACGCCAGGAGGCGCTCCACGACAAGTTCCGTGTTTGCCAATCCTGATGGTCGAACGTCGAAGGCATTCAGAAAGTCAACAGAAGACGCTCCTAGCGGCCGTATGACGAAGTAGAGTGCACCGAAGACGAAATATTGATCGGACGCTGATCTGCAGTCGAATTACTTCGAGTCTGGTAAGGCATTTGACAGCGTTGATCGGAAAAATGAAGACTTCCAGACGCCATCTTAAGTCTGTAGACGCGTGGCTCCTTGTAGCAATCGCTCCATGAAAAAGTGTGATGAACACAAATTATTGATTGCAGTGCGATATGCATCCCAATTTTTTGGGATCTTGCTAAGGCCGTTGACAGCGTTGTTCGGGAATATTGACGAGTTTTTGACAGCATCTTTATTCGGTATAAACTGCTTTGTCGTCTAGCGGTCGTTTCATGAACTAAACTGCAGGATTACGAATTAATGATAATAGATGGTTCAGGTCCCTATGATTCTCCTCACGCACTTGAAAGAGTTAATCATGATATAGTACCGGTATTATTGTAGATTTTAGCGACACCTTTTTATATCATCTTAACTGAGTAGAAGCGATGCAGGATCCTACCTTTCGTCTAGTAGACTAAAGTGCAGTAACGACACATTACAAATTGCAGACTGATTTGAATTTATAAAAAAAATTTAATTCATTTGACAGACTTGACCGGAAAACGTTCAACCAAGCACATCTTGACAGCGTTGTACATCAGCTTATATACGCGTAGTAACTTCAAAGCCATTCTGGTATGACTACCGACTTAAGAGTCACACGTTCGCATCAAGAAAATATCAAAACAACTCAATGAAAACAGAAAAGCAGATACAAATACCTTCTAATCTTTTAACTTTACCATAAAATCAGTCTGCCTAATAAATACTGAAAAGCACAGATTTTCTCACAACTTAACAATGCCACTTCAGCACACAACCAGATATAGTTCCGTCGCATATTCTCCACGGGCCACAGTAATATTTAGCTGTACGTGACGACAGTAATTGGGCTTCAAATTAGACATAATCCCTCTGTTTGATTGTATTGTATAGACAAATTCTTTTATGTATATATAAGAATTCGTGTCTTAGAGTATTGTGTTGCTCGGAAGGTCTGGTGTAGATGGCTAATATATACATGTAATACATATGTATTACACACTTGAAGAAGGAGCGCTATATAAATAAGCAATTACAAAATTGAAAATTAGTTTGTACATAAATATTATTAAGTAATTATGTCTTGCGTGTAAAATTAGAAAAGTGTGCTAGATTTTTCGGACCGGAAAAAGAGATCATCAATGTTTGACCGGAGTTGAACGAGTGTTTCTTGGTATGAAGGACTGGAAAATTGGATTGCAGGAAATACAGAAGAAGAGAGGTAGGAAAGGGAGTTGGAAGATAAAATGAGGGAGAGAAAGAGATGGGAAGAGGCGGTGATAAGAAAGGAAGATGGGGGGGGGCGAAGGGAAGGGCATGGGTAGGGAAAAGACAGTCAGAGAAAATGGAACGAGGAAAGGGCGAGAGAAAGAGAGAAGGGAGGGAAAGAGAAAGAGATAGAAAGGGAAACGTAGAGAGACAGACAGACAGACAGACAGAAGAGAGACAGAGACAGAGACAGAGACAGAGAGACAGAGAGAGAGCCAGAGAGAGACAGAGACAGAGAGACAGAGAGACAGAGAGAGACAGAGAGAGAGAGACAGAGAGAGAGAGAGAGAGAGAGAGAGAGAGAGAGAGAGAGAGAGAGAGAGAGAGAGAGAGAGAGAGAGAGAGAGAGAGAGAGAGAAATAAAGGAATATAGAGAGAGGAAGTAGGAAGTAGTAGGCTATACAGGGTAGAGAGAAAACAGAAAGGGAAAGTGTAGGGAGACAGAAGGAGATAGAAAGAGAGAAGAACAGGGAAAGGAAAAGAAGACGGAGATAGGGGTAGATGAACGGAACGAGAGAGAGAGAGAAAGAATGAAAGAAAGAGAGGGCGAAAAGAACACAGAAATGGTGGTAGGTGAACGAAACAGAGGGAGAAGTACACAAATGGACAGAACAAAGAGAATGGTAGAGGGAAGCGGATAGACAGAGACAGAGAGAGAAGGGGAGAGAGAGAAGTAGAGATAGAGAAATCAAGAGGGGCAGGGAGAGGGATGGTCGTTCTTTCTACCTCCCAGCTGGTGCCTTCCCACGCCAGATCCATGCGCAGAATAAAACGGCAACGATTCGCGCGAGGCGGACAATTAAGGCGCTCGGCGTTCGATTGAGATCCGTTCTGTGTGGCCCGGAATGGATCGCATGGCGCCTGATACGAAGCGTCTTATATTAGAGCTGCGACTTATACTCGGGCAGTGGAAGGGTCAACAGGAGAACAGGTCGATCCTTTCGACGACCAACGATAACAGGATGAAATATCAGCCGATACAACATAGTTACATCCGATGTTTACACGGACCGATATCTTTCATGTCCTTTGTTGAATATACTGGTGGTTACAAATAGTATCATATATGTATAGATGTATGTTGCATGTATATATCTACATATGCATGTACGTATGTGCGAATGTTTGTATGTTTCTATGTATGTATATGTGTATGTATGTGTGCATGCATGTATGTATGTATGTATATGTGTATGTATTGTAAGGACACTTAATAGAGCGCAATTCTAAGTACTTCACAACAACACTGTTTACTATCTAACCAAGTGCGTTGTAAGACAGTATATATTATATTGTCCTCATATGCCGCCCTCATATGTCGAGGCTAAGAAAATGAAGTCGCTAACACTTCAAACCCGTATCTCCCTCTCAATCCAGCTTAAGGGACTGCTCTTCTTCTACTATTATAATTATGTAGAATCATGCAAATGTGTATATAGATGTGCGTATACAGATTCAGTGATACACGTGTATATAGATACATATTTGGATATATTATATGTATTTATGTATAGATATGTATATATAAGCATGTATATATTGCGACGACAAGTGAATATTGCGACTGTAGGTTGGGTTCGCTTGTACGATTGAAATCTCGTCTGTCCACTCATCCGGTTAGACCGACCGATGGACTCAGCCGCTGCGGACAGCGAATGGCCACTGAAGATTATCCTCTTCCGCATCGACGATCAAAGACCTAGAATCCTGGAGGACCAAAGACCTAGGATCTTGGAGCATCAAAGGCGTAGGCCGTCATCTTTGATGATCAAAGTCATAGGCTGCCATCTTGAAAAAACCAAAAGGCAAAGACACGTAATTGTTAAATCTAAGGACCTATTGTGCCATCTTCGAAAATCGAAATTTCATAGGACGTCATCGTTGAAAATCGAAAAGCATAGGACGTCATCTTTGAAAATTGAAAGGCATAGGACGTCATCTTTGAAAATTGAAAGGCATAGGACGTCATCTTTGAAAATTGAAAGGCATAGGACGTCATCTTTGAAAATTGAAAGGCATATGACGTCATCTTTGCAAATCAAAAGACATAGGCCGCCATCATAAAAAATCAGAGGCGTAAGTGTAATTCTAGAGGACATATTCCGCCATCTTTGAAAATCGAAAGGCATAGGCCGCCATCTTTAACAATCAAAGGGCCTCCGCCGACATCTTTGAAAATCGAAAGGCATAGGCCGCCATCTTTAACAATCAAAGGGCCTCCGCCTACATCTTTGAAAATCGATAGGCATATGCCGCCATATTTGAGAATCAAAGATGTCTGCGTCGGCGGAAGCGGAGGTAGACCGGACTTCAAAAGAATCCGAATCAGGAATCGTATTATTCCGGTTCAGTCGACAGTCGACCGATGGAGCATACGCTGGTTCCGTTGGAGATCAGTCGACGCTGGTTCCATGGGATCGTTCGTTACGGATACTAGATAAAGAACAAAGCCCTGTGGACGAATATTCACTTGAGACACACATCCCCGCCTTCTTCCTACTCTTACTTCTCCCTCTTCCTCTTTTTCCCTTCCTCTGCGCCTTCCTTTGTTTCTCTTCCCTCCCTTCCTCTTCAGTTTCATCCCCTTCCTTTTCTTCCTCTTCCTTTTCTTCCTCTTCCTTTTCTTCCTCTTCACATTGTTCCTCTTCCCTTTCTTCCTCTTCCCTCCCTTCCTTTTCCCTCTCATCCTCTTCCCTTTCTTCCTCTTCCTTCTCTTCCTCTTCTATTTCATCCTCTTCCGTTTTCCCTCTTCCTATTTTCCTCTACCCTTTCACTCTCTTACGATCTTTCTCATTACTTTCTTCTCAACCCGTTCTCCCTTTACTCTTCCTCTGTCCCTCTGTCCCTCTTCCCTGTATTCCTGTTTCTCTTAGTCACCTACCCTTCCTTCCTCCTCCATTTCTGCCTCTTCCTTTCTTCCTCTTCTCTTTCTTCCTCT
>OY744611.1:52980657-53023157 GCA_963556255.1 Allolobophora icterica | reverse complement strand
AATAATAGCAACTCCTACCTTCCTCCATCTTTGCACCCTTCCTTTCTTTCCTAACCTATACTTTCTTCTTTCGTTCGTTCCTTCCTTCTTTTCTTTCTTCCTTAAATCCGGATATTGTGTATGTAAGTGTATGTCTGTGTGTCTGTCTGTGTCTGTATGTCTGTCACAAAGGACATTTCCTGACATTTCTGAGTGGAGGGAGAGCGTGATGGGGAGGGAGGACGTTGGCCCAAGAGATGGGACGAATCTTAGCCGGCCCTCGACGTCATCAGGGCTTCAAGGCTGGTCTTGAGAGGGGAGGGATGTGGAGAGATGCAGCACTGAATACCATAACACGAGAGCGGATGGGGTGGATGGACAGATCCCAAAGGACTCCTATCAAGATCTGTCCATCTCGTTGATAGAATTAGCAGATAGGAGGAAAGCCACATGGACAGATACAGACAGACAGACAGACAGACAGACAGACAGACAGACAGACAGGCAGGCAGACAGACAGACAGACAGACAGACAGGCAGGCAGGCAGGCAGATAGACAGGCAGACAGACAGACAGACAGACAGGCAGACAGGCAGGCAGATAGACAGGCAGACAGACAGACAGACAGACAGAAGGCGGACACACAGATACAGAGATAGACAGACGAATATTTTGATCAACTATTGAGCGTTTTTTTCGAGTAGATTTAAGATTTGATGACCCGTGTGACGTTTATTTTGAAAGTATGCAGCCAACGCCTAAACCCCCTAAAAGTCATCCGATCCCAAGGAATGTCTCTCAGCAAACTAATGAACATTTTCCAGGCCATTAACTTACGCCCTTCCATCTCGGGGGAGGCTTCCTGTCATCGGAACTGGGTGGAAGAATTTATTCGTTTTTGCGCAGGGCTGGGCGCAGTAACCTCTTGAGGGGTGATAGTTTAACGTTGAGGAAGAATTATGAGATAATTAAACTGAAGATCTTTAACAGTATCAGTCACCCTATCACTGTCTTCGCCAATATTATTACTGCTTGCAAAGCACCTTCGTAAATTCAACTTTAAAAAAGAGGCATAAATTTTGATTTACCATACTTTCTTACACTGCTGCATAAGAAATCCTTCAACATTCGCTCCTTCACCCAGAAACGCTGGGTTAATGCTAGTGCTAATGCCTTCTCCGAGATCTAATCTGTTTCCAATTTCACTGTAGACCCGTGCTTATGTTCTGCCGATGTTAGCTTTTGAGATAGATATAACTTTATATAAATCAGACATTCTGAAACGGTTTATAATAATTATTGCATCTGCTGTTGCACTAATTTACTACTTTTCGCCACTGTATTTACTGTTTGGAAAGTATGACCGTTTGTCTTGTGCTAATAAAAGATTATTTACTTACTTACGTAGACGTACGCGCAGACATACATACATACACTCACATACACACACACAGACGAACACACACACACACACACACACACAAGCACACACTGACACACACACAGACGAACACAAACACACACCGACACATACAGACACACACAAACACACACACACCTACACATACAGACACATACACACATACAAACACACACACAAACACACACATACAAACACACACCTACACGCACACACACACACAAACACACACACACACAACACACGTGTTCTGGCGATATTCGTGACGAACTAATTTCGCATGCGCAACTAAACGGTTTTCCTTCAATAAAGAACTCGACGAAGAGCGACCGCCTTCCCAGAGTTCCTTGCGTTTCCGCCGCGTGATCAGACGCCTTAATTGGCGCAATTTCGGCGATTGTGTTTCGTGGTCAGTTCGAAACTGCCCAGCGTCGTCTCACTGACCACTCTGATTAACCCCGCCACGGCGCTCGCCTCTCCTACACACAAGGACGTCGTGGAATGCTTATGGATGGTAATTGGGCGCGCAATGCAACGCGCTCTCAACAAGGAACGAGAAGAGGAGCAGTCCTTTCAGTTTAAGACTTTAAGCTAATCTGAGAGCAACCATGGATATGAAGTGTTAGCGACATCATTTTCTTAGCCTCGGCATATGAGAGCGTGTGGCCAGTCCTTTCCCTCGCCGTCTCATCTTCCCACCAACAGTGTACGGTCGGTGTACTCATTATGGCTGAATGGCTAGGGGACGCAGGTGGAGCAGAATCTAAACTCATTACTTATAGAGTGCCATCGTAACCTCGTTTGATTGTTTTGGATTTGCCTTCGCCTCAGCTAGAGTTTCCAAGCAATAAAATGCAATGCAATACTGTGAAATGTATTATATTGTATTCATATTCATTGTACTGTTATTTATTGATTGCATTTTATTGTACCGATTGTAATGTACCGTATCGCATTGATTTAATTGTATTGTTTAATTGTATTGTTTTATTGTATTGTTTAATTTTTAGGGGTCAGCCGGAAATCGCCTCGGACATTTGCCTCGGCCGAATATCCAGTTTTTCGGCACTATTCGGAAGTATTCGCCTCGGCAAATACTGTACACACAAATAGTTGCTTGTCTGCCTCATTTGCCGGAATTTGTAGACTCACAATATCAGCCTTGAGCTTCATCTAGCATATTCATTTTGAAGAAGAAAAGTTCAAGTCCACAACGGAAGTCAAGTCCATTTCACTGATTATTTATTTCTAAAATTTAAAATGTATTAATCAGCTATTACAAGTACAGAAATTTATTTCCATAATTTTTAATTAAATGAAAATGTGAAGCTTCGCATATGAAACAAATGATACTCGGTTCGTACCCGGATCCAGCAAATAGTATATCCAAATACTCGGATTCGGTACTCGGTTGAAAATGTCTACCCGGCTGACCCCTATTAATTTTGTTGTTTAATTGTATTGAATTGCATTATTACTATTATTACATGATGATTTACAGAGCGCAAGTTATTATCACTAAACACACAAGTTAGTCTTTATATTGTGTGTTATTGATATTATTACATTTCAATTATACTGTATTGCATTCCATTAATTAGTATCGTATCATATAGCAATGTACTGTGAACGCTATTTTATGCTGAATCGGCACTTTCTTCAAAGAGCTCGATAGTGTAGTGGTCAGCGTGCTGAACTGTCAATCGAGAGGTCGGGGGTTCGAATCCCCGCGAGAGCAGGGATTTGGTTGGATATTTCTGTTCCACCTGCACACCATAGCGAACTCGGCTATAATGAGTACACTGACCGTACACTGTCGGTGGGAAGATGAGACGGCAAGAGAGAGGACTGGCCACCCTTCTTCATATGCCAAGGCTAAGAAAATGACGTCGCTGACACTTCATACACATGGCTGCCTCTGGGCTAGCTTAAGGGACTCCTCTTCCTCTTCTTCCTCTTCCTCCTCCTCCTCTTCTTCTTCCTCTTCTTCTTATTCTCCTTCTTCTTCATCATCATCATCATCCTTTCACTCTGAGTCAGCATAAATCTAGTTTACGGAAAGAATGGAACAGAATGAAGTGCATACAGGGAAAAACAGAATTTACTGTGCGCCAATTACTGACGCGATATTAAGAAAATTTATGTAGCGCCCTGACACGCATCGTCAGTCGTCTCTTACTACAGGTCGCAGTTTTACGTTCAATTGCTGATGTGAAAGGCGTCCACGTCGCCACGACTAATTGCCTCCAGTTGGACTGGACGATCGCCCATAGAACTGGCGAGTGACCAGGGTCATCGGCTGACCACCGGGCGGGTGGGGTGGGTGGAAGAACGGAGGGATGGACCTCGATTCCGGGATATGGAGCGTCTCATTCGAAATTGGATTATCCAGGTCTGTTGGAGCGACGTAGGGACGGGTGGAGCGAGAGACGGGTGGAGCGAGGGACGGGTGGAGTGAGGGAGGGATGGATCGAGGGAGGGATGGAGTGAGGATGTGGACGCCAGCGACGCACAGTGTTGCCACCATCTGGTTTTCTTCTTCCAGTTTCGAACGTGCTCTCCTTTCTTCCTTCCGTTCAATCCTTCCTTCCATCTTTATTTCCTATTTCTTTCCCTTTCTTCACTCCCTCCTTCCTCGATCTCTTTCTTCCTGTTTTCTTTCCCTCCTTCCTTATTTCATTTTTCATTCCTTCCCTATTTGCTTCCTCCTTCTTTCATTGCTTGCATGCTTCCTTCCCTCTCCTTGCTTCTTAACTTGGGTTCTTCCTTCCTGCCTTGTATCCTTCCATCTTTATTTCATTCCCACCATTCCTTCCTGCCTTCCTGCCTGCCTGCCTGCCTGCCTGCCTGCTTTCCTTCCTTCCTTCCTTCCTTCCTTCCTTCCTTCCTTCCTTCCTTCCTTCCTTCCTTCCTTCCTTTCTTCCTTCCTTCCTTCCTTCCTTTCTTCCTTCCTTCCTTCCTTCCTTCCTCCCTCTCTCCATTCCTACTTTCCTTCCTTCCTTCCATCCTTCCATCCTCCCTCCCTCCCTCCCTCCCTCCCCCTGCCTGCCTGCCCCTTCCTTCCTTCTTTCTTTCCTTCCTTCCTTCCTTTCGTTCTTCGTTCCTTCGTTCCTTCGTTCCTTCGTTCCTTCGTTCCTTCGTTCCTTCCTTCGTTCCTTCCTTCCTTCCTTCCTTCCTTCCTTCCTTCCTTCCTTCCTTCCTTCCTTCCTTCCTTCCTTCCCTAGTTCGCATTGTTGGCATGTTCTTTAGTGCGCCTGTAGTGTGTCATTCCTTTCTCGTGGGACGAATGAACGAACGTCATCTACCGACTGAATTCTCATCATCTACGCCATCTCCCGACCGCATCTGTAACTCCCACCAGAAACTACTAAACCGCACGGGGTCTAATAAGAAACAGCACTGCGTACAATTCAAATAAATTAGAACCATCAACCTTCATAGGTTAATCCTTTAACAGATATTCAGATGAAATATATGAATTAAAGTATCTTATCCCACCCGGTGCGATTGTGTCGAGACTTTCCTCAAGGGCCTGCGCTCCAGCCAATCGCTCAGTCTGTCCGTTTTCTTCGAACATAATAGACAACGTCTTCCCGTAGAACCGCTCACACCTGCGGCCCCCGAGTTATCGACTACCATCGAACCCCCTCTGCCCTTTTTCAGTGCACCCAGGGCGAACACGGAGGGAGGAGGAGGAGGAGGAGGGGGGCTAAACTGGTTGCTAAAATGGCGTCACAAAAATCAACTCGCGTCTCAAATGTCTCTGATAGCAGCAAGTTCCAGGTCAATCCGACTAAATTTAAGCTTGTATTCATTCATTCGTTCGTTCTTTAAAATATTTATTAATTGCCCACGCTATGCTATTTCAATCTATTTATTTAAATATAAAAAAAATTTTATTACAAGTTTATAAGATACTTAGGATAATTTTTGGCATGAGATTCTTGTTCTACTTTTCAATTTTCAAGAAATTATCAATCAATACAATCAAACAATATTATAGAAGTATATTCAAACAGCGAGAAAGACATTTCTCTCTAATGCGATACAGACTTGATAATAAAAGAGTATCGCAACTTTACACGATATTTTCAATCTATGAATTTTAATTTTTTAATGCAACGTTACTGATATTTGTCGTACATGTAATTATGACACGAGGTTCTTATCTTATTGGTAAATTTTGACATAAGTAATTAATCAATACAATCAAGTAGTGTTATCGCAATATACACAAACGTCTAAAAAAGGACTATGAAATGTTTACATATTACAGCCCAACGACCAAGAGCCTATATAAAGGCAAACCCAGCCAGAAAGGCCATAAACAGTATTCCATCATAACAGTCTAGTATTATGACAATGTTACACTCGATGCCAATGGACACTTTGCTAACAAATCCTGTTCTCAGCAATTCTCACGGTTCCTATGTGTAATCAGATGACATTGTTTTAAAGGTGTCCAAGCAGCGCGCTTTATTTAACGATTAACGACATCGTCTGGCTGGCTTGGACAGCTTACATCGACCCTACACCGTAATTAGTGATTGACTGGATTACAAGAACTTAACGACATCTTGTGGCATCAAAGGCCGTTGACGACGATGGGGGGAATATTTTATCGATAGGAAAATATCTGTACAATTCTTACTAATTAATTGAATATTGTTTGGTTAGTGGCTGTTTAATAATAATAATAATAATAATAATAATAATAATTTGTTCTTTAATTAAGCGCCTGCAAACGCACTGCGCTGTGCAGTGAACATACATAATTCTAGTAGAAACACCTTGCTTGATATTTGTCATAAACCTACGTGTAGGACCTAATTATGGCATGACTGTTTTATTTTATTAGTAAATGTTTACACATCTAATTAATCACTACAATCAAGCAGTATTATTGCAATATATACAAACGGGTAAAAAGGACTGTAGCACATTTACAACATGAACATTTTACAGGCAAAAGACCAAAAGTCTAGATGAGAGCAAAACCATCCACCAAGGTCCATAAACAGTATTCCATCATAACAGTCTAAAATATTTATGATAATGTTACACCCAATACTACTATTGCACAAGGTATCTTGTTCACAACATGCTCACTGATCCTATGTATAATAACATGGCATTATTTTAAAGGTGTACAAGTGGCGCCCTTTATTTAACGATTAATAACAACGTTGTGGCTGGCTTGGACCGCTTAGATTGGCCCTACCTTACCTAATTTGAAATTGATTAATTAATATCCTAGTTTGTAATTGTAATTGTGATTGTCGGCCTAATTACACTGTAATTACCTTAGAAGTGATTTAATGAACTACAAGAACTTAACGACATCTTGTGGCATCAAAAGTCGTTGACTTCGATAATAAAAAAGTTTTGTACAATTCTGACTAAATAATTAATTAAATATTGTTTGGTGAGTGACTATTTAACGACGCTGTGTCATAACAAAGATGGTTAGTGCTTCCCTCCTTCTTTATTCACGCTTGGGACGGGCACTACAAGAGGGCGGCCATTTACGTAGTTAAGCTTTCCATGACGGATTTGTATACAATTACATTTAACATTAGTATCTAATAGTTAACGACATCTTATGCTGCTTAGGACGTTAACGTCGCCCTCGTTCTTTATTCAAGCTTGGGACTGGCACTGTCTATGTACGAACAGTGGCGAAGTTGAATTTCATTTCAAGAAGTCCAGCAGTTAACGACATTGTTGTAGTTGGGAGAACGAAACAGCCTAATATTAAAGTGAATGGATAAACAGGCACGTAACTAGCCTTTTTCGTTTGGGGGGGCTAAAGCCTTGAACATGGCAACATTTATACAGTGTTCATACGAATTTTAGCCGTAAGCATACAACGGCTTGACTTGTTTGGGGGGCTTCAACTTCGTTTGGGGGGCTTAAGCCCCCCAAGCCCAACGCTAGATACGTCCCTGTGGATAAATATAATATAGTATTGGTGTAACGAGATTTAAAGGTGTCTAAATGAGAAATACATGTGAACACCTTTATTACGCCACACGCGGCAGAAATATCTTCCAAACGATAAAAAAACCCAAATAAGTATAAAGGAGAACACAGAGTGTTAATATTATCATAGTGTACAGCAGATCAGCACATTGTACGCATGCCATCAAATTTGACATACGATTGAGCAATAACATCATGTTTATTCATGAATACCACTGTAAGCATGTTTATTCATGACCACCAATGTTTATTCATGACTACCATGGCAAATCATCGTGATGCTAGTTATCCAGCATTATCCAGCGACATCACGTGGTATGAAATACTTTTGGTTCGATAGCCAAAGCTTCTATTCAGTTTTCCAACCGTAGTTAACTAACACAGTCACCGTTTAAAAGTAGTGTGTGTGTGTGTGTGTGTGTGTGTGTGTGTGTGTGTGTGTGTGTGTGTGTGTGTGTGTGTGTGTGTGTGTGTGTGTGTGTGTGTGTGTGTGTGTGTGTGTGTGTGTGTGTGTGTGTGTGTGTGTGTGTGTGTGTGTGTGTGTGTGTGTGTGTGTGTGTGTGTGTGTGTGTGTGTGTGTGTGTGTGTGTGTGTGTGTGTGTGTGTGTGTGTGTGTGTGTGTGTGTGTGTGTGTGTGTGTGTGTGTGTGTGTGTGTGTGTGTGTGTGTGTGTGTGTGTGTGTGTGTGTGTGTGTGTGTGTGTGTGTGTGTGTGTGTGTGTGTGTGTGTGTGTGTGTGTGTGTGTGTGTAGTTTCTCTTTGACGACGCTGTATCATGACAAAGACAATTAGAGTCGACCTCCTCTTTAACCCATAATTAGGACTGGCACTACCCAGCACGGACAGCGGCGCCGTTAAGGCATCGGTGCGATAATAATAATAATAATACTAATAATAATAATAATAATAATAATAATAATAATAATAATAATAATAATAATAATAATAATAATAATAATAATAATAATAATAATAATAATAACAATAATAATTATAATAATAATAATAATAATAATAGCGGAGGACGAGGACTGATTTTCCGGAAATAACAATAAATAGTCTAATATCTAAGTCCCCGAGTGATCATATGTACCTTGGGGAAAATAATAATAATAATAATAATAATAATAATAATAATAATAATAATAATAATAATAATAATAATAATAACAATAATAATAATAATAATAATAATAATAATAATAATAATAATAATCGCATGTGTGGAACAATTTAAACTGATAAAAATTAAAAAGTTTTGTTAATCGACGTTTTATTCGTCATATTTGGTTGTGCATGTGTGGATTTATAAACTGCTCCTGTTAAAGCCTATTTCAAGGATATATCTATCCTTTGTATACAGTGTCAGATGGAAATAAAGGCTGCTTGCTTACTTCGCTGGATGCCAATAAAGGCTACCTGCTTACTTCCTCAGATGTCAATCAAGGCTGCGTGCTTACTTACTTATGTGAACACAGGCCGTTGAAGTCGGTAGAAACATTTTTGTAAGTTCTCACCGTTCGTTTTGCGTAGCAGATCTACCAGCGCTGGCTACATGTATTATTTTCCAGTTTTAAACGACATCTTATGGCTACCACGGCCATCGACGTAAACAATACCTCACCTGAAATATCTGACAGTATTGACATAAGAGGTTGCCGCTTTTGTTGAATATATAGCATCGTTAAAACTTGTTTCAAAGGTGTCTAAAAATAACTGTTTTAATCAATCAATCAATTTCGTTTAATCATAGACTCAAGCTGACATTGACGCAACTTGTTACTACATAGCAACAATTTATAGGAGAGGAAGTAACTATTAAGCTGGGGTTAAGCTATGGATGAAAGTATTTCAGAATAAGGTTAGTTTTAGATCATGGAGAGTCTATTATGGAGAGTCTATTATTATTATTATTATTATTATTTTCCCCAAGGTACATATGATCACTCGGGGACTTATATCTATATCTATATATCTATATCTATATATCTATATCTATCTATAATAAACTTCTATAGCGCCCCTTCAAGAAATCTACTCAGTGGCGCTCCCGACCCAGGCCCGGTCAAAAAGAAAGGTCTTAAGAAGGCCATAGAAAGTACCTGAGAGGTCTCTAGGGAGAGAGCGAAGGGAGAGGGGGAGGTCGTTCCAAGCGGTAGGACCCACCACGGAGAATGCCCTACGCTGCGCCATAGCAGTACGCGCATAGGGGACAGCAAAATCACCCCGGGAGGCCGAGCGCAAGGCACGGCGTCCCGCACAAGCGGAAGTTAAAGTAAAGAGCTCGCAGAGGTAGGCCGGGGCCCGCCCTAGGACACAATGCCACGCCATGGTGGAGACCCTGTAATGAATGCGATGCTGGACAGGAAGCCAATGGAGAACGTCTCGCATAAATTCAGAGACGTGGTCAAACCTTGAGATACCGCCAACCAAGCGTGCAGCCGACCGCAAAACCCTCTCTAGACAAACAATGCGAGTGTGAGGAAGTCCAACAAAGAGAGAGGAGCAATAATCCAGACGATTGACAATAAATGCATGCACCAGAGTGGAAGCCGCGGAGAATGAAAGAGAGCGGGATACGACACGCAGCTGGCGCAGTTGATAGTAGCAAGCACGAGTCAGTTCATGAATGTGCTTAGAAAAGGAGAGTTCTTGGTCAAGAATGACACCTAGGTCACGAACAGAAGTAGAAAAGGTAAAGGAGGGGAATTCAGTGGCAAGAAACGTCAAATCAAGCTTGGCCAGCTGTTGACGAGTGCCAAACCATATGTACTGAGTCTTCGAAGGATTGAGACGCAGACGATTAGATGACATCCAGGCATTAAGGGTGGAAGTAGCATCAGACATAAGCTGAACAGCAGCAGCAGCCTTAGTTGCAGAGCAGTGAGTGTAAGATTGGAGGTCATCGGCATAGCTGTGACTCGAAAGCGAGCAGGATGCAAGAAGAGAGCCTAGATCAGCTGTGAAGAGAATGTAAAGTAGAGGACCAAGAACAGAGCCTTGAGGGAGGCCAAAAGGAGCAGGAAGCCAGGGGGAACGTGAAGAGCCAAAGACAACAGAGGAGGAACGATCAGAGAGGTAGGATGCGAGCCAGGCTAAAGGTAAGGCTGTGATTCCAAACGATAAAGAAAGGCGGCGCAAGAGAATATCATGATCGACGGAGTCGAAGGCGGCGCTCACGTCGTAAAGGGCCAGAAGAGTAACCTCGGATCTGTCAATGGCACAATAGATATCAGAGAGAAGATGAAGAAGAAGGGTCTCAGTAGAGTGCCCCTTGCGAAAGCCAGATTGGCATGGAGGGAGTAGCTTGTTAGAATCGAGATAGTTAAACAATTGCCTAGCTACCAACTTTTCAACAATTTTAGATATAAAAGTAACGTTAGCTATAGGCCTATAGCTGGATGCCGTAGATGGGTCAAGACCCGACTGCTTGAGAGTAGGCGTGATGATCGATCGTTTCTGCGAGGCCGGAAGAACTCCTTCACGAAGGGATGTATTGCAGAGAAGAGTTAGGAACGGAAGGAGAATGTCGATTAGACTATTTATTGTTATTTCCGGAAAATCAGTCCTCGTCCTCCGCTATTATTATTATTATTGGGGGACCGATAGCGCATTGGATAACATCTGGCGTAGAGTGCGAGAGGTACAGAGATCGAGTCCCGTAGGCGGACATGCTTTGTAGGCTGCAATTTGCGCCGTGTATTGCAGGCTGTCTGTTCTGTTAGTAGTTAAGATTTATCGCATAACATGTACATGTACAGCGCAGTGCGTTTGCAGGCGCTTAATTAAAGAATAAATATTATTATTATATATTATATATTATAGTTTAACTTTAATATTTCAACCGTTTCATTCATTTTTCGATTCTATACTCAGTATCTGGTTTCCAACTAAATTTACTAACGAAAATCACCCCTGGGAATTTAACTTGGTTTTCAAATTTAAATAGGATTCTTGGTCAAACTGAATAGGTTTCGGATGATTATTTCTTTTGGAGAATAGAACTCCAGTTGCTTCAATTAAGCTTATAGGTCTAGATTTCTTAAAATCATTTTCATGACATCAATTTTGGATTAATCGTAATCTCCATACTTTTAAAGCGCCACTCTAAGGCCAAGCGCAGGGTAGCAGTCTATTGACGAGCGCTGCGTCAAATCAGAGGGGTTTTCCAAAGAGTTATGTAGTCCACAAAAGGTCTGTGTCCGGTTACAAGAGGGTCCAGATCAAGAGAGGAGGCAGAGCAGCTGTTAAGGCGGGTGTCGCTTAGGGCGAGAAGAATAATTGGAAGGCGGAGGATCAGATGAGTCAGGGTAGGAGTTCTTGCAAAGGTGAGACTAGTTTTGATTGGAAAGCCCGGAGTGGTAGAAAGAGGAGCATGAGGAAGAGGATGGAGGATGGGTTGCAGTGATGATGATCAATGATTAGATTTATTGATGTCTGAATTTTGTCTTTCAAAGTATTAATATTTCTATGCCCTAAGTAAATGGCACTGTCGTCAGCAAACAGAGACATTCCTACCCCTACCGGGAATAAAGGGATGTTACTAATCGGGAGGAAAAGTAATGACGGTTTAATAGATCTTTGAGGTATGCCCTTCTCATGGACGTATCTCTCAGAGAACTCCAATCCAACTTTGACCCGAAAGGTTCTATGAGACAGAAAATTTTCAATCCAGTTAAAGGGTGTTTCCTACTGTTCCTAATTTTTCAAATTTCCTTAGTAGAGTTGGAACATGTAGGCTAACATGTCGTAGGCTAGTTCAAAATATATAAACATATATCCAACACGCTGTCTTTATTTAAGTTTTCTTGAGGATGGTATCCTGAAATCTCAGAATTTCGTAATTTTCGTCAGTAGCACTTTTAAACTTTCGAAATTCGGATTGGTTTCAGGTTGAATAGGTATGATTTGCGCCCACGTTCTCATAATCTGGTTCTCCCTAGATTTGACTTGCTTACCCGACGAGGTTTCCTGGGTAGGATGCTGTACAGTCGGGCTCTGTTGCTATCATTTCATTTTAGATCTAACGTCATTATTTCTGTTCTATTTCCTTTCCTCTGTGTGTAATGTTGTATGTAAAGCGCTGTACGTTTGCTAGCGTTTATTAAAGAATATACTTACTTGCTTACTTACTGTAGCAAGTCAGGAGGAACGAAATTCTTAGGTTACTTTATTGCAGACAATAATTAAATTAATTATGTCGATAGCAGCCCGGCAGATAATGAGGTAAAATTCAGTTGCACATAACTGATGAGAGTAGTAGTAGTTCCAGAGTTTAATGACATCCTTTGACTGCTAAGGTCGTTGACGTCTCTAATAATTGATGAGAATGCTTCGCACGGTTCCTATGTACAATTAGGCGACATGGTTTTAAAGGTGTCCAAGCAGCGCCCCTTAATAAATGCTCAACTACATCGTCTGGCTACCTGGAATCACTGAGATCGGCCCTATCTGAACTAATTTGAAATTGATTAATTACAATCGTACTCTGTAATTGTAATTGTGCCTGCAATTACATTGCAATTACTTTAGAAGTGATTGGATGAATTACAAGAACTTAACGACATCTTGTGGCATCAACGGTCGTTGACGTCTGTTGGAAAAATATTTGTACAATTCTCACTTATTAAGTAATAAAATATCGTTTGTCGAGTGGCTGTTTAACGACGCTGTGTCATAGCAAAGATGATTAGCGTTGCCCTCCTTTATTCAGGCTTGGGACGGGCACTACCAGAGAACGGGTAGTAACAGAGTAAAGCCATCCATGACGAATATGGATGAAATTACGAAGACTTCCCACCGTTCGTATGGCATAAAACAGCCTTTGTAATCATTTAACCGAATTTGATGAAACTAATCTCGAGTACTGTTCATCAGCAGAGTATTAATTAAGTGAGACTGATGAATCTGATATGGTGTTGTTTTAACGCATTTTAAAGGTGTCTAAAAGAGTAATGCATGGATTACGCCAAATGCGGCAGAAATTGCAAACAAGCAATATAAAAAAAATTAAAAACACAGAGCTCAATTATAATGCACAGCAGATCAGCTAAATGTATACATGTCATCAAACTAACCATACAGTTGAGTAATGGCATCGTGTTTATTCATGAATACCAATGGCATCGTGTTTATTCATGAATACCAATGTCATCGTGTTTATTCATGAATACCAATGGCATCGTGTTTATTCATGAATACCAATGTCATCGTGTTTATTCATGAATACCAATGGCATCGTGTTTATTCATGAATACCAATGACATCGTGTTTGTTCATGAATGTCAAGGCAAATTATCGTTGTGCTTGTTATTCACCATTATCTAGCGACATCTTGCGGTATGAAAGACCGTTGGTTTCGATAGCCAAAAGTTCTTTTCAGTTTTCAACGTAGTTGACTAGCACAGTCACGATTTGAAAAATTCTTCAGCTTTTTGCAACATCCGCCGTTGGCTGCATAGGGCCTACTGGGCATCCTACATTTACAATTACACAAACAGCATACACAATTACACATTGTACAAATCGTAATCGTAATCTAGAGATTTCTACAGCGCCCAAGTAAAACGGAGTCGCGAAAACCAGCTTTTCACGGGCGCTTAGTCAAAACAAATCGATCGGCTGTTTTGGTCAACATCGGCGACAGTTCAAGATCCAAAGGGATTTACCATAGAGATAGCTGACATAGTAGGTTTTGTTGCGCTATTACCAGGGACGTCACTTCGGCTTTTTTTAGGGGGCAGGGATGTCATTTGAGTATTTTTCCGGTAGGAACTTGGCCAGCTTGTTAAGTTTTGTATTTAGTCTACATGTGCAAAACTGTACGCAAAAGCTGCATGGTGTGTACGTATTGTCACTTAATATAATTAGGTTTTTCTGTTTTACTCCTTTCTTCTTCCTGCTTTCCTTGTTCCATCCGTTTCCCTTTTTTTAAAAATCAAGGGGGCAATTGCCCCTGCCCCTAAATGACGTCCCTGGCTATTACACTAAGCGCGCAGCCCCATACGTAATTGAAACTCTGTTTCAATTACTAGCAAAGAAAACGTGAAAATAATGCTAACTTAAATTTTGTCAAACATTTTTGAACATTTCTCACCGTTCGCATTGCATAATAGTCCTACAGCCTATAAGCAACTTTAGGAATTCCATTCCAGTGTTCAACGAAATCTTATGGCTGACAACAAAGTTATCTTTCCTGAGATCATATCCAATTAAAGTTTTTTTTTTTTTTTTTTAACCATCAGTTTAATGACATCTCATGACAACATCGGCCGCTGACGTCATATCAAACATCGTACATTTGCAATTTTACAAACAGCATGCACATTTAAACTATACTGTTCGTTAACATGATTTTCTTTAAACTGTTTCGGTAGCTAACATATTTGAGTCTCGATTTCAGTTACTAGTAATATGTACAAGAACCATTTATGATTATGTTAAACATTTCTAACAGAAATTCAAGTAAACTGTATAAACGTTATTTAGTATAATTATAGGTCTAGGCACAGACCATTAATAAACAAGAATTTTAGTTTGGCGTATAGAAATACGTACATATATGGGCATATACATATACACGAATAGAAGGTTGCATATCTATTTATATGTGGCGTATACAGCAGCGTTTAAGATTATTTACAGCGATGTATTACTTTCAGACAGTGTCACGCTCCCTAACTGTTCCCATCACTCTAACCGAATTTCTCCCACGTCCCTAAACAAGCGCGTGACTCTGCCTCTGTACAACTTTAAACACGATTTTCATTTGTACACAATCTAGTCAGCATAACGCCATTTTACAACATAAGGTCGTTCAAATGTAATAATCGAATGAGTGTCCTATAGCGCTATAGGCTATTGAATTTCTTAGCGTAGCCTGTAATAGGCCCTAATAGTGTTTTGTATGTATGTATGTATGTATGTATGTATGTAGCCTATGCATGCATGCATGCATGTATGTATGTATGTATGTATGTATGTATGTACGTTTGTATGTACAGGGGCATGTATATTCGTTTATATGTTGAGAATGTTAATATACTGCCCGAGAGTTCTTTAAGTGGGTCATTCTCATCAGTCAACATGTCATCGGACTCGTAGCTCCAGCCGAGGTTGTCTACCGACGTCAGCCGAGAGGCAGTGTGAGATTTCCCAGGTCATGACCCAGCCGGTCAGAACGAAGGGGCTGAGCCGGAGTCCTCGGCTGTGCCTGCCGCATGTTGTATGTTGTGGCCCTGTGTTGGTGCTTTGTCTTTGGTCTGGTGCACTTGAGGGTACGTTTGACCTCAGGTGACCTAATGTGTACAAGTATAGTTGTGTGGTATTGAGATGAAGTCCTATACTACAGGATGCGGTCTTTATAGATGCATGCAATCACGCCATATAGCACATTTTGCAAATCAGTGTTACATAAAATATTTTTCAAATTCACATCCAAATGCTTAGAGGCACACTTCTCACGAAGTGTCTGTGCAATGTGTTCTTTCTGACAATGTAGTAGCAGATGTGATGTTGTTTCCTGCACGTTGCACATGTCACATAGGCCAGTGGGATGTATTTTGAGATTGTACAATCTGTTATTTAAATTTACATGTCCCAATCTCAACCTCGTTAATTGCACTTCTTTTTTCTCCGATTGTAGTCTATGTACTTAATGTTAGTGTTAACAGTGGGATATAGTACCTTGTAGAATTGTCCCCTCTGGTCATTTGTGTATTCCGTTTGCCATTTGTTAATTACATAAGAGTCTATCATTAAGTAAACTTCGGACAGTTCTAGGTATTTAGTGGAGTTTATCTGAGTACTGGTAAGAGATTCCTTAGCTAGCCTATCAGCTATTTCATTGCCTTCGATATCCAGATGACTAGGTATCCAGACTACCTCGACCGTACTCAATGCAATGCCATTATACACTCTAATGGTTTCATCAAGCAATGTGGGTCTGGATTTTGATATGGATCTTTTGAGGGATGTTACTACGCTTAATGAATCAGAAAATATTACAAAGTGGCGCTTTTCACTGTCATTTTCAGCGATCCACTGTAGAGCTTCCTTTATCGCCGTCAATTCCGCAGCGTACACACTCGAATAATCGCATAGTCTCATTGTGCCATATACATGCTCGCTGGGTATGACAAAGGCTGCAGCAGCTACATTGCCCGCTTTTGACCCATCTGTGTATATACATGTGTGATGCTGGTATTCTTGTATTGTCTCCATCACTAATTGTTTTATACCATCGGGATGGTCTACCTTTTTGCTTTCTGACTTTCGAAGGCTGGTATTAACCTTTATGGGTTTATTTAACCAGGGTGGAGTATGAGGAAAGGACGGACCTTTGAAAGGCATGTTTAATGATGATAGGCACTCAGAGGTTCGTGTATAGATGGATTTGAATTTGCTATGTCTAGTCTTATATTCATTCGTCCAGTGTGGCTGTAGTGTGTTACTAATTGGGCTGGGTTCACTGCCTTTGATTTTGGTGCTGAATTTCAGAGCGTTCTGCAGGTATCTTAAATGCAGCGGTATTTCCCCACACTCATTTTGTAAAGCAGATGCAGGAGTTCCTTTGGCAGCTCCGCAGCATAGCCTCAGTGCTTCAGTTTGAATGGATGTAAGTTTTGCCAGTGAAGTCTTGTTTGCTGTTGAAAAAGCTATATCACCATACTCCAATATCGGTCGAATTAATGTCCTATAGATAGTCATTAATGTCCTCTTGGACGCTCCCCACGTGTACCCTGACACAGCTCTCATTAGATTGAGTCGTCGTTTGCACTTTTCAACGATATAATTTATGTGTGCATTCCATGTTAACTTGTTGTCGAAAACCACTCCCAGGAATTTAGCCGTCTTCTCAAGTTTTATGGACTTCTTTCCAAGCTTGAGGTCGATTTTCGGTTTAGAGCGTGCATATGAAAAGAGAACTGCCGTGGTTTTATTTATTGAGATTTTGAAGCCGTTTTTGGCACACCACTCATGGATTGCGTTTAGTGACGATTGTATTTTGTCTTCTATAGTTTTAATGTTTCGGTGGCCGACATATAGGCCCCTATGGCACTATTGATGTTACAGGATATGAAAAAGAACCGGAGGTTATGGAAGCAGAGGTAGAATGGGCAATAAAACAACTCAAGGATAATAAGGCGCCGGGTCATGATGAAATACCTATAGAACTGATAAAAGCAGGGGACGATGCAATGATAAAAACAATAACAAAATTATGCAATCAAATATGGACAACTGGAGAATGGCCGAATGATTGGAAGAAGTCGATCTTCATACCGATATTCAAGAAAGGCGACGCGAGGGAATGTGAAAATTACAGGACGATAGCAATAATATCACACACTAGTAAAATATTATTGAAAATAATCCACAAAAGAATGGAAAGCACAATAGAGAGGGAACTTCCGGTGTATCAGGCTGGTTTCAGGAAATCTCGAGGAACTAGAGACCATATTGCCAACCTAAGGTGGATAATGGAACGGCAAAGGGAGTATGGACAAGAGGTGCACATCTGCTTCATTGATTATAGTAAGGCATTCGACTGCATTAACCACGATTTAATGTGGAAAACTCTACTTGAGATGGGAATTCCGAAACACTTGATATGGCTATTAAAGGGACTATATGAAGATCAGATAGCGGTGATAAGAACAGAATACGGAGACACTGATAAATTCAATATTAAGAAAGGGGTGAGACAGGGATGCATTTTGTCTCCATTCCTGTTTAACTTATACGCTGAAAGAATAATGAGAATGGCAGAAATGGAAGGGGCAAAAGAGGGAGTAAAAATTGCGGGAAGGACATTGAATAATCTTAGATATGCAGATGATACAACACTAATGGCAAAAAGAAAAGATGCGCTGATAGAATTAATAAGAAGGGTAAGGAGAGAAAGTGAAAACGCTGGCTTATACTTCAACATAAAGAAGACAAAAGTCATGACAACAGCAGAATGGGATTCTTTTGAGATTGACGGAGAAGAAATAGAGGTGGTAGAAAGCTTCACTTTCCTGGGATCATTGGTTGAAAAAGAAGGAAAATGTGATACAGAAATAAAACGAAGGATTGCGATTGGGAAAACTGCAATGATTGGACTGGAAAAGATATGGAAGGACCAGTGGCGGCGATCTTGTTTGACAGGTGGGGGGGACATTCTTGAACTGATCTGGTCAAAAAAGAGTTTTGAACTGATCTGGTCCAAAAAAAGGTCAAAAAATTTTTTCGCGCTCACGCGCGAACAAATTTCATAACTCTAGCACGAAAAAATTTGATGACCTTTTTTTGGGGTTTCTTCAAAATTTGGGGGGGTCCGATGCATGGCGTGTCCCCCCCACTCTTAAAGGTGGGGGGGTCTTGTCCCCCGCGACCCCCCCGGGATCGCCGCCCATGGGAAGGACAAGCATGTGAGCATAGATACAAAAAAAGGCTTGTGAGAGCCCTAATCTTTCCAACGGTTCTGTATGGTTGTGAGTCGTGGACAATGACAAAGAACATGGAGAAAAAGGTCAACGCATGTGAAATGTGGATATGGAGAAAGATGTTGAGAATATCATGGGCAGAGAAAAGGACGAACGAATCAATACGAGTGGAGATTGGTGTCGAGAATGAAGAGTCATTAAAACAAAAGGCGACAAGACTAAAGCTAGGATTCTTTGGTCATGTTATGCGATCTGATGGGCTAGAAAAGGAAATGATGTTGGCTTGTGGTGAGGGAAAAAAAGACAGGGTCGACCAAGGAAGAAATGGATGGATGAGATTCACGATGTAACTGGCATGAATTTGGAAGAACTAAGGGACCTGACTTCGAATAGGAAGCAATGGAAACGGTGTATCATGACGATCGCTAGAGCTCCAGGAGTTGACAGCACAAGGTGACAAGGTGATGGCACTATCATCAGCAAACAGTGTCATATCAACTCCGTGCAGGCCTGGGGGAATATCGTTTATCATTAGTAAAAATAGTACCGGAGAAATAATGGAACCTTGTGGTGTTCCGTTTTCCTGAATGTATTTATCGGATAGTTCGGCTCCGACTTTCACTTGGAATGTTCGATTAGACAGAAAACTTTTAATCCAGTTAAAGGTGTGACCCGTTATTCCTATATTCTGTAATTTACAGAGGAGTGTGGGTACGTGTAGCATGTCGTATGCTCTTTCGAAGTCAATGAAGACAGCTAGCACGCTTTCCTTATTTTTTTAACTTTTTTAAGATATAGTCATGTAATCGGAGAATGTGATGGACAGTACTTTTGTTTTTTCTGAAGCCAGTTTGATTTTTACTAAGAAGATTATTCCTTTCTAGAAACCACTGCAGACGATTGGTAACCATCTTTTCCATGACTTTGCAAATTGTGGATGTTAATGAGATTGGTCGATATGACTCTGGCAATGATGCATTTTTGGTCGGATTTAGTAACGGTACAATGGTGGCATGGTGCCAGTCGTCTGGTAGGTCACTTTCTTCCCAAATTTTGTTGTAGTATGTTAACAAAAACTGACATATTATAATTTATATTGTATTTTTTCGGCTTTATACCGGTGTTCAACTGCAAACTAACATAATCGTTATCTTTAATTCCCGAGTCGTTCTTTTAATTTCCAACATGTAGTTCCCCAAATTTTTATTTCACTTCAAGAGAGTTAGAAGAATTTTTAAAGAAAACATTCATTGAACTGTAGTTCGAGCCACACTCGAAATCGCCATCCACCAATTTTTTTATCTTGCTTTTCCACTGACATCTGGCGATCAGATTTTACAAATGCATTTAATTTGTTCTGTGCAACGTTAGCGTTTCACACATCTCGCAGTAGTACTTTAAAATCATCACCGAAAGTTAACAATTATCCAAGTAGACGTAATCACTGATAACTTAATGCTCTAACTTATCAGACCTGGACAGGCCCGCCGACAGAAATTCCGGGCCCCTAGGCAGAGCAGTCACGGGCCTCTAGGCATAGCAGTCACGGGCCCCTAGGCAGAGAAGTCACGGGCCTCTAAACTATCTTTAGGCTTAAAGAGAAAAAATTAAACAATTGAAATAATAAAATTGACTGTGCGACCGTACATAATGATAGTTATATATACAACTATGATTTGATTCAGTTCTTAATTTTAAATTTATGCTAATCAAAAAGCAACTTTTCTGGATTTAGCTGCAGCAAAATCATTTATAAAGTTGATTGGGGGCCCTGCCCGGGCCCCTAAAAATCGCCGGGCCCCTGGGCATTTGCCCCCCTTGCCCCTCCCTCTCGGCGGGCCTGGACCTGGAACCGATTGCACCTTCTCGCCGAATTACGTACTCTACATATACAGCCTTAGGTTAAACTTAGATTTAAGCCAACGCTGACAAATGTTAGCGATACAAATAATGATAATAATTAATGCGTTTATCTGACTAGCATTGACGAATGCTAGTGTTAAAAATTGAAATAAACGTTGAAAAATTGTCGTAATTAGGCTTGCTGTTCAAAAATCATAAATATTATTATAGTTACCGCTTTATACCGGTGTTCAACTGGAGACCAAGATAATCCTTATCTTTAATTCAAGAGTCGTATTTTTCAATTTCCATCTTGCGGTTCCCTAAATTACCATTTCCCTTCAACAGATTTGGAAGATTTTTAAAGAAATAAATCGTTAAAACGTAGTTCGAGCGACACACAAAATCGATATTCGCCAATTCTTACTTTTCCTTGTCGTCTGTCATCTAGCGAACGGATTTTCAAATGCATTTAATTTACTCTGAGCCACGTCAGCGCTTCACAAATTTCGTATCAGGACTTCAAAAATCGTCACCGGAAGTATATATATATATATATATATATATATATATATATATATATATATATATATATATATATATATATATATATATATATATATATATATATATATATATATATATATATATCCTGTCTATCAATCTGGCTTCCGCAAAGGTCATTCTACAGAAACCCTTCTCCTTCGCCTCCTCTCTGATTTCTATGGCGCCATTGTTCGCTCCCAAGTCTCCCTTCTTGCACTCTTCGATGTCAGCGCTGCCTTTGACTCGGTCGACCATGACATCCTCCTCAATCGCTTGTCACTATCATTCGGTCTATCTGAAAAGCCCCTTGAGTGGCTAGCCTCCTACCTTTCTGACCGCACCTCATTGGTTGTCTACTGTTCTACCAGGTCCCTCTGGACCCCAGTCCATTTTGGCCTTCCTCAGGGATCAGTTTTGGGTCCCCTCCTCTATATTATCTTCACCTCTGATCTCAGTCGCCTTCTTGCCACTTGTTCTTTGTCCAACCATTTATATGCTGACGATATACAGGCTTACACCCACTGCTTTCCCTCTGACGCCGCCGCTGCAGTCCGCCTCATGTGCCACTCCACTGACTCTTTGACTGCCTGGATGTCTTCCAACCGCCTTCGCTTGAATCCCACTAAGACTCAATATATCTGGCTGGGCACCCCTAGGCAGCTTGCTAAGATTGATCATGCTTGTCTTACTTCTGAGTTCCCCTATATCGTCTTTTCCACCTCCGTCAGAGATCTTGGCGTCATCTTGGATTCAGAACTCACCCTCTCTCCGCATATCTTGCAACTGAGCCGGGCTTGCTACTTTCAGCTACGACAGCTTCGCGTTGTTTCCCGCTCTCTTTCCCCCCAATCTGCTGCTACTCTCGTTCATGCATTCATTACCTGTCGGCTTGACTACTGCTGCTCCCTCTATATTGGGCTTCCCCTCACTCGACTGAACTGTCTGGAACGCGTATTGCGTTCTGCTGCGCGTTTGATTGGGAGCATACCTAAATTTGGCCATGTTTCTGAATACATGCGTGATGTCCTCCACTGGTTACCACTCTCGCAACGCATTGTCTACCGGGTTGCCTCCATTGTCTGGAAATGTCAGCTTGGCTGTGCTCCCTTCTATCTGCGTGAGCTCTGTTCTCGTGCCTCTGTTCCACCTGGTCACCGCTCTCTTCGCTCTACCACCCGTGGTGATCTCTCTGTTCCTTTTGCACGCACCGCTACTATGCAGCAGCGTGCTTTCTCCGTCGTTGGTCCCAAAATTTGGAATGGGCTTCCTTCTGAGCTGCGGTCTCTTCCTCGAAACTCATCCACCGCTTTCTTCTCTGCTCTAAAGACTTTTCTCTTTCGCCGGGGTTGGGCTGGGAGCGCCTCTGAATAGATTCCTTGAAGGGGCGCTATATAAATGTTTGATTGATTGATTGATTGATTGATTGATATATACATATATATATATATATATATATATATATATATATACTTTATTTCGCTCAGAGCAGAAACACAAAGACTGGAAAAACACAAAACGGAAAAAAAACACAAATACAAAAGAACATCGAATACAACAAAAACAGACTCTAGCTAACGCTCCCCCGGAGGCGTAAGCGTTATAAACCTGCAATCAAAACATAAGATCATTAACTAGAATTATTAGATAATTAAACTCGTGACCCATAACCGACTGTCAATGACAGCAAGTTGAGTGTTGGCTACTGTTACTAGAGCCCTGCGCTATCGATAGTGTAGTGGTTAGCGTGCTGGACTGTCAGTCGAGAGGTCGTTGGTTCAAATCCTCGCCAGGACAGAAATTTGAATCGAGACTTCTCCTCCACGTGCGCTCCCAGGCCAACTCAGCTATGATAAGTACACTGACGGTACACTGTCGGTGGGAAGATGAGACGGCGAGGCAGAGGACTGGCCAGTGGCCACCCGCCCTCACATGCCGAGGCTAAGAAAATGAAGTCGTTAACACTTCATACTCACGGCTGCCTCAGGGCTAGCTTACGGGATTGCTGAGAAAATATACATACACATATAGAATGTGTGTATATACAGTATGTTTATATATATATATATATATACACATTATGTATGTAGTAAATGCATATTTGTATACGGTTTTGCATGTGTAGATGCAAGTGTGTATATATGTGTGTGCGTGTGTCCATGTAAGTGTGTGTGTATGTGTATATAGATGCATAAGTGTAAATGCAACCTTAAGGGGATGCTTGATGCCTTGCAACTTATTAATAGAACCAGTTTGTCAGCAGCATAAACGACTAAATGACTAAGTAAATGACAGGACAAAGACAGTTGCATTTAACTAAATGACTTAACTAATAGCCACCTCCTCCTCCCTCTCATCTTCCTCCTTCCCCTGTAGTACAATTATAGTTCAACACTGTTCCAGTCTTGTTGTCCTCGAGACCAAGGTCTTGGTCTCGAGTGCACTCGAGTTCGTTTTTAAGTCTTGGTCTTGGTCTTGGTCTTGAGGTTCAAGGTCTTGGTCTTGGTCTTGAGGTTCAAGGTCTTGGTCTTGGTCTTGAGGTTCAAAGTCTTGGTCTTGGTCTCGCAAGACCAAGACCAAGACCGGCTGTCAATATGAACAGTCATTTAACAGAACTCAAGAATTCTGTATCAAGCCTGCTTGAATCATACGACCAATATCTATGGATGGATACAAGTCTTGTTGGTCATGAAAACTCATTGGCAGCAGCACCAGTTGTTCTGTGTCAGACGGTATGATAAACCATGGGAAGATTTCAAAAGGACTCACTATCTGTACATTTACATCCAGTGCTTGAAAAGCTTCTTTGTGTGTGTCAGCGACTTCAGCACCTGTAGAACGTATTTTTTCACATGGCGGAATTTTTATGAGGCCCACCAGGCACGTCTTGGTCAGAAAATTCTGAGCGAATTGGTTTTTATAAAATACAAAAGGCATTTCGAATAATAGTTTGCATGAAGGACTTTTGAATACAAATTCGGATTTCTCTGCAGTTTGCATTTAAAGTTAATTTGCTTGAATAAAATAAAAGACTCATATGTTTTCATTAAAATAGCGAATATTCCGACTTGACAATTTTAGAAGTCTTGACCTGATTGCGATTTTTTGGGTCTTGGTCTTGGTCTTGGTCTTAAGGTTCAGGGTCTTGGTCTTGGTCTTGGTCTCGAGGTTCAAAGTCTTGGTCTTGGTCTTGGTCTTGAGGTTTAAGGTCTTGGTCTTGGTCTTGAGGTTCAAGGTCTTGGTCTTGGTCTTGGTCTTGAGGTTTAAGGTCTTGACAACAAGACTGAACTGTTCCCCAAAGCACAGTTGCCGCTCTACATGGGTGTACCGCTGAAGTTCATAAGATCACGGCGCATGCGCTCTGAATAGGACGAATTAGGAGTTCACAGCTTTGTGTGCATCCACTTTTCTTGTTCGCAATTCGTCTTCGTCGCACATGGGATGCTTGTATGCGGGTGCGGTCCAAATCTTGATCTGGGCAAGCTCCGAGTTGAGCTTTGAAAAGAGAGGAACAAAATAACGATCACCCGTAAATGCGAAAACTTCATGAACAGATGAACGTGACATTTTCACTTTCTTTACCATTTATTCTTTATCACATTATCTTTTAAGACTACATTAAATTATATTATCATATTATATTATATCATTTTGTTTTGTTGTATTGTATTGTATTGTATTGTATTGTATTGTATTGTATATTTTGTCACGGTTGAGATCGGGTATGCCTGGAAAATCTGTCATAACTAACACAGGTATCGAGATTGAGTGATATTTCGGATTACGCTAAAACGAAGACCACCTTCCGAAATAAGTTGAATAACACTTCCTTATTCCAACAGAGAAAATTACATAGAGGTTTCTATTAATAATACGAATAATCTAATTTAAATCGAGTAAAGTATAATTCTAATACGTATAATATTAATCAATGAAGTAAGATTCAGAATTTTTCCCCATAAAATAATTGGACACTGCATAAGAGAATTTTTACCGTATCACTTTCATCCGGCAATGTTAGTCGAATTCCAGCCAAGAGGATATATGGCAAGGCAGCATATTCACCTTTTAAAAGCAGGAACTAGGTGCTCGATGGTGTAGGGGTTAGCGTGCTGGACTGTCTCTCAATCGAGAGGTCGGGGTTCAAATCCCCGCCAGGGCACAAATTTGATTCGAGATTTCTACTCCACCGGTGGCCCTTATCCAACTCAGCTACGATGAGTTACTGACCGTACACTGTCGGTGGAAAGATGAGACGGTGGTGGAAGCTAAGAAAATGAAGTCGCTAACTCGCGGTTGCCTAATGGTTTGCTTCAGTAATTTATAAAATGCATGTTTACATGTAGATATTATATAGCTATTTACACAGAACTCTCGAAAGCCTACTAAGACGTTTAAGCAGTAGTAGTAGTGGTAGTGGTGGTGTCAGTGGTAGTAGTATTAGCAGCAACAGCTGATGCTGCTGAAGTGTTAGTAGTAGCAGTTGATTCAATACTGATTCAATCCTAAGATTTAGAGCATAGAAGTGTAATGTAGAAATGTAGAAGTACGACTACATCTATCATAGAGACAGGAAGGGTGTCGTTAGATAAGTACGTTGGTTGGCCCCTCTTGCCACCGTTAACACTTCATACTCGTGGTTGCCTCAGGGCAAGCATATGAATGTTTGCATATTTACATGTATGTATTTTCTGGCTATTTACACATAGCTCTCGAAAGCCTACTAAGACACTGGCAGTGTAGTAGGCCTAGTAATATTAATAGTAGTAGTAGCAGTATTATTATTAATAATTTATTATTATTATTTGTAGTAGTAGTATATAGTAGCAGCAGCAGCAGTAGTATTAGCATATATTATAGTAGTTTCAACGGCTGCTACTGCTGCCGTGGTGATAGTTTAAGCAGTGGTTTCCATATTGTTTGAATAAATCCTATGATTTAGGGTATAGAAGCCATTTTGTGTTCATGGGATGTGGAAGTACTTTTATATCATAGACAGACAGGAAGGAAGGGTGTCGTTAGATAAAAACGTGGGCTGTTATGGGCCGCCCTTACATGGTCTTGGCTGGTGCAATAAATTCTTGCTGATCTGGAATTACCATCGGTGAGCCTAGTGATCATTGCTATATACGGCATAATATATAATAATAGGCGGGCATCCCCGTGCAGCTCGAGAAACTTGCACTTGTGAAACTCTCGAGAAACTTCCAGTCGAGAAACTTGCACTCGGGAAAATGTTTCTCCTGAAGCACTCGAGATACTGACACTCGTGATACTTGTTCTCATGCGGCTTACACTCGAGAAACTTGCCAGCATCCGACAGACTCTAACAGCCTTCGTGCCCTTACCCGCGCTCGACACCGATAGTAACACCAAATCATTTTCATCAGATATAATTATTGTCATAGACAGGGAAAGAAAAACTAACAAGAAGACAGTAATTTTCCTGCTGTAAGTTCCTATCTTTAATTAAATTTTGTTGCTTCGCTTGGTCTGACTCGTCTGATTTTATGTCTTTCTGAGGCGATCTCTTCCACGCCATTGGTCAGCTTAAAACGGTAGGCTACGTCATTGTCTGGTTTACGTCATCATAGAATTTACGCCGGATGCTACTGTTAAAACTATTGTTATTACGCTATTATAATTATTATTATTATTATTATTATTATTATTATTATTATTATTATTATTATTATTATTAGCATCAAAGGCTTACGATGATCAGATAACACTATCATGCCCTCAGAAAGACAGGTTTCTGGAAAGATGGTCTGTATAGCCTCCTTTCTGGCGGCATCTATCGGAGGACCAGATGGCTTCACACACTACAGCATCTCAAGGACTTTCTGTCCAATACAACAGACACGGATTTCGTGGAGACTACTACTGACCTAATCAATCTACTATTGAGAGGCGGGCTACCAAAACACATTGCAGAGATTTTACACGTCGCTAGACTAATAATGCTTGGGGAAAATATGGCGAACACATGCCGACCCCTTTCAGCCAAGTGTGTCTGCCATGTTGTTGGTCCATACCTGTCTAGTAATCTGTCACCGCTCCAAATAGGCGTGGGACTATCAGAAGGGACCGAGGCTTCTGTCCACACAAACAGACGATACTTGCAGGCTATGCTTGAAAACCACGCTATAGTGAAACGAGACATCTCGAGTGCCTTCAATGCTATGAGAAGAGACTCAGTGTTAGAGACGGCATAGAGCAGCCAAAGCTCCAGAAATATACAGACACGTCTTTGGCAACCATGTATACCCTCCCCCTGCCCCGCTACAGACCAGACAGCATACTATTTTTTCCGAGGAAGGCACCCAACTTGGCAACAAGGCGATCGCTTAGGACCACTGGAGTTCTGCCTGGCGATACATCCACTTCTCGAGAGTCTGACAACCCCAATAAATGTACGCTGAATGGACGATCTTACTCTTGCTGGACCGATAGATAAAAGTGAGTTCGACACCAGCTTCATAGAGAAACACACGCCATCGTATGATCTACAGCTGAAGCTAACAATAATCAGGCCTTAGCCGAGTTTGAAAATGTGTTCGTTGTAGATTTGTCATTGCTGGGATCACCGCTACTGTCAGGCAGGGCTTTCGATAAATCCATTCAGAAAAAGATAAAAATTTCTGGAAGAAGTTATCACAAGGCTTGAGAAACTACACCCACACGACTTATTCACCCTCTTGAGGGGCAGCTTAAGCATAGCGAAGCTGCTGTACACATTAAGAACATCAGCCTGCTTCTTAAGCGAAGGACTTCTACGCGACTTCAACGAAGTCTTGTGAACAGGACCGTGTAGCCTTCTCAACATTCACATGAGCGACGATCAATGGCCCCAGGCATCTTTGCCTGTGAGAAACGGGGTCTGGGTATTCGTAGTGCCAACATGTTGGCAACTTAAGCCTTTTTGGAATCAGCCACTGGCACGCGAAGCCTTCAAGACCAACTGCTGAACGATTGTAATTGCAATCAAGAACTTATATAGCGCCACTCAAAGTCAGAGGCGCTCCCGACCCGGGTCAGTGTCTTCACTGACAAAAGAAAGGTTTTCAGGCAATTGCGGAACGGGGCAGGAGGGAGAGTGAGGAGGACAATTCTAAGAGCCTGAGGCAAGCGGTCCCAGCTGGAGACCCACAACAGCAAAACTACGAGACTCGGCCGTGGCAGTGCGTATCCGAGGGACGACCAGGTGACCACGGGCCGACGACCGGAGGGTGACCCGACCTGATAAACTGGAAACCGGAGAACAAAAGACCCCGAGATACAGCGGAGCAGACCCTGCAAGACATCTCATCCCATCATAACAGTCTGTAATAAGACAATGTTACACTCGAAGCTAACGGCTAAATATATATATACCACTATCTTCTCAACGCTTCGCACGGTTCCTATGTATAAAATATATAATCAGATGACGCTGTTTTAAAGGTGTCCAAACTGCGCTTTTATTTAACGATTAACGACTTCGTATGGCTGCTTGGACCGCTAACATCGGCCCTATGTTACCTAACAGTGATATTTTACTTCTAAAAATAATTCCTAATTCAGTTCTAATTCAGTTCTGAGCCCTTGAATTTTACTTCTAATTCTAATTTTACTTCACAAATAATTTTACTTCTCATTCCTATTTTAGTTCTCAAATAATTTTACTTCTTATTTTTGTTTTCCAAATAATTATTAATTTCCGTGCTGTAAAAGTACCTATGCGACGCTTGCAGAGAGAAGCACACCAAACCTGTCTCGAGAAAGTAAAAAACTGTTTGAAGTAAAACAAGGGGTGAAGCGTTAGTCTAACAATGCTGGTAATTTGAATTTTGAGTCGTGTGATTATCATTAATATTAAACGAAGAATTATCTTCCAAGACTTATATTGCTTGTATTTCTCCAGCTAGTGCTGTTCCACAAATTCCATCATTTTCCCCGTTTAGTACTTGGCATGTAGATCTGCCTGCGCATGTAGTTTCGTCGAAATGATAAACCCAAAATTCGGCTATCTCGCTTCCTTCCGGTCAACATTGTCGATAAACTCGTAATTTTACAATTTAACGATCAAACCCGAAATAAAATGGCGTATGAAACTGAGGTCGTTGGTACGCAATTAAGTGGGGACAATTACTAGACAACGAAGACCAAGGATAATAGAAATGGTATGCGCAGCGTCTTCATCTCAACCGAAGTTTTCCAATGGATTTTGTTTGGAGCGCGTTCAAGTTTACCGGTACTCGCCTTCGTCTCAACTTAAGCGCCACAAGAAGTAAAATGATTTTACTTCTGAAAATAATTCCCAATTTCGTTCATAATTTTAGTTCGGCAAATAATTCTTAATTCAATTCCTAATTTCCTTCTTTCTGCTGAAATAATTCCTACTTTTACTTCTAGTTTTCGTTAACGAAATCATTTATTTTTACTTCTAATTTTAGTTTTCGTTAACGAAAATATCACTGTTACCTAATTTGAAATTGATTAATTAATATCCTACTTTGTTATCGTTATTGTGATTGTAATTACACTGTAATTATCTTAGAAGTTATTGGTTGGATTACAAGAACTTACCGACATCTTGTGACATCAAAGGCCGTTGACGTCGATAGCAAACAATTTGTACAATTCTTATTAATTAAATATTGTTTATTTAGTGGCTGTTTAACGACGCTTTCTCATAACAAATTGATTAGCGTTGCCCTCCTTCTTTATTCACGCTTGGGACGGGCACTACCAGAGGACGGGTAATTACGGAGTTAAGCCTTCCGTGACGGATTTGTATACAATTACATTTAACATTAGTATCTAATAGACCTAGTTAACGACATCTTCTGCTGCTATAGGGACGTTGACGTCGCCCTCCTTCTTTATTGAAGCTTGGGACTGGCACTATCAGAGTACGAATAGTGGCGGGGTAAAGAAGTCCTAGAGTTTAGCCATATCTCAGGTCAACAATGGCCGTTGACATCGGCAGAAATTATTTTGTATTCTGATTAAGCGTAACTGATTAATCTGATCTGGTATTTTAAACTTGATAATAGAGAAGGTCATTTATGTACAATTATAAAACGTTACCGTATTCGATGAATATATATTGTTTTGGTAAGAAGTTTTAAAGGTGTCCAACAAGAACGCTGTTTTGGGAACATTTTACAGGAATTGTTTAGCGACATCTCATGAATTTGAAGTCATAAGATCACTATACACTATGCATTAACTATTGCACAAAAATCATGCTGCTCCTGCTACAACAACAACAACAACAACAACAACAACAACAACAACAGCCGCAACAACAACAACAACTGCTACTACTATTACTACTAATACTACTACTACTACTGCTGCTGCTACTACTACTACTACTACTACTACTACTACTACTACTACTACTACTACTACTACTACTACTACTACTACTACTACTACTACTACTACTACTACTACTATTTGAACCGAATCTGAGCTTACGGGACTACCGATTTTCTTCCGACTATGAAAGTCTAATCTTGTAATGTAGTTTTAACGTAATTCTATAATCAAGTAATGTCAGATAAGATCAAAATCAACGATCCAACCAGCCACAAGATGTCACTGAAAACAGCACAATGTAACGATTTCCTAAGACACCCTTAAAACGTTTCGAAACGACGTTATATATGTTTCATACCGAATTGGAAGTGCATAATATTATTTGGTCTGTTACAACTTTCCAAAAGCGATGCCACAACACGTGATAACGCAAAGATATCCGTCTTAATACAGCTTCCGCTTAAGACAAGATAAGGTGACGTAAAATAGGCAAGGTAAGGCAAAGTCGGGCGAAGGAAAAGGAAGGTAAGTTAGGGTAAGGTAAGGTGAGTCAATACAATTGTAAATTTCTGTAATTTGTCATCGCCACACAGTGACACAGTGACTGAGTCTGGTAGACCAGACTTTACACTGGAGCTACATCAATCAGGTGAATTTAAGACGCCTACGTTTGTTTGCTTTACTGATAATCCACGCAGACCATTTACCATTGCTTATTTGTCACTTCGACTGGCGCTCTATAAATATTTAAAATAAAATGAAGTGTCTCCTATTTGGCAGACGGACACTAAGGTTAAAGTTCAAGCCCGTTATATTCATTCATTCATTTCATTCGTTCATTTTAAAAATTTAATATAGCGTCCCCTCAAGTTACCTACTCAGAAGCAAATCTTGTTTGGGGCAAGCTCCGAGGTGAGCATGGAAAAGAGAGGAACCCAGGGCTTATTCTAACGTGCAGCTGGACACAAAGTGTGTATTTGGGAAAGAAATTTGTGCAGTTAAAATTAAGATATTGTGCAGTTACATTTTGTATACCTAATTGTATTTATAAACTAACGAAAGTAGCTAATAATGGAATATTTAAACCAAGCTGTTGGTTCGCCGAGTCCGAATTAAGCCAAATAACGATTAGTCAAACGAGATTAAACGCAAGCAGTAATTGCAGTTGGCCGTTTGTAATATAAAAAAGTTAAAAACGAAACAGTTACGAATAAGTTGGAGCTTCCTTGCTTTTGTGGCTGCAACTTGGCAAGGCATATACAAGAAAGATCGCAAATGCGTAGAGCGTCTCCCAACTTTCCTAGCTATTCCACACCGAGGCGGGCATGAATGAACTTCAGAGATCAAAATGCTTTGGTTCTGCAACAGTGGCGGTGTTATCTTGAGCAAAAAATTTCGTCGCATTCTGCGTATTTGCCTCCAGAAACTGTAAATATCCCCAGTATGAGAATTGTAGGAAAAAGACTGGGGGGGGGGGGTTAGACGTTGATTTACGTGGAGTTTGGGTATGCAATGAAGACTTTACTGTGGGGTCCTAAGAAAGACTGGGGGGTTAAACCCCCCAACTCCCGACAATTCTCACCCTGAATATCCCCATAAAGCAACTTTGTTTTGCTGCTTTGGTGTGTCTTTCGTTCTATGCGATCGTTTTTGCAGCCACACAAGCACGAAAGTAGAGCAGGAGAACTAGGAGGAGAAAAAACGGAAGTAGAAAATGAAGAAGCAGAATAAGATAGAGAAGAAGGAGTGCCAGAAAAAGAAGATGAAGGAGAAGTAGCAGACCAAATAGCAGAAGGAGGAGGAAAAGGAAGAGGAGAATTAAAAAGAGAAAAAAATTGCTGAAATAGGAAGATCAGTTTAATGAATATAAGAAACGAAAAAGGCTGAAGTATGAGTATCAGATTAATGAAAAGAAGTAGTATTAGTAGTAGTATCAACAGCTGCTACTGCTGCCGTGGTGATAGTATAAGCAGTGGTTTCCATATTATTTAAGTAAATCCTATGATTTAGGGTATAGAAGCCATTTTGTGTTCATGGGATGTGGAAGTACCTTTATTATCCTAGACAGACAGGAAGGAAGGGTGTCGTTAGATAAAAACGTGGGCTGTTATGGGCCGCCCTTACTTGGTCTTGGCTGGTGCAATAAATTCTTGCTGATCTGGAATTACCATCGGTGAGCCTAGTGATCATTGCTATATACGGCATAATATATAATAATAGGCGGGCATCCCCCCGTGCAGCTCGAGAAACTTGCACTTGTGAAACACTCGAGAAACTTCCAGTCGAGAAACTTGCACTCGGGAAAATGTTTCTCCTGAAGCACTCGGAGATGCTTTCACTAGTAATACTTGTTCTCATGCGGCTTACACTCGAGAAACTTGCCAGCATCCGACAGACTCTAACAGCCTTCGTGCCCTTACCCGCGCTCGACACCGATAGTAACACCAAATCATTTTCATCAGATGTGATTATTGTCATAGACAGAGAAAGAAAAACTAACAAGAAGACAGTACTTTTCCTATTCTATAAGTTCCTATCTTTAATTAAATTTTGTTGCTTCGCTTGGTCTGACTCGTCTGATTTTATGTCTTCCTGAGGCGATCTCTTTCACGCCATTGGTCAGCATGAAATGGTACGTCACAGTCTGTTTTAAGGCATCATAGAATTTACGTCGGATGCTACTATTAAAACTACTGTCATTACGCAATAATAATAATAATAATAATAATAATAATAATAATAATAATAATAATAATAATAATAATAATAATAATAATTATTATTATTATTATTAATTTTTTTTCTTTTTTTATGCCCCGAGGTATACAGGATCCCTCAGGGACTTGAATATTAACTAAAATGGAAAATAAAGTGTCCGGAATGGCCCTATTCATCTTGTTATTATTATTATTATTATTATTATTATTATTATTATTATTATTATTATTATTATTATTATTATTATTATTATTATTATTATTATTATTATTATTATTATTATTAGCATCAAAGGCTTACGATGATCAGATAACACTATCATGCCCTCAGAAAGACAGGTTTGACGCCATACAGATTTCTGGAAAAATGGTCTGTCATGGTGTAGCCTCATTTCTGGCGGCATCTAGCGGAGGACCAGATGGCTTCACACACTACAGCATCTCAAGGACCCTATGTCCAATGTAACAGACACGGATTTCGTGGAGACTACTACTGACCTAATCAATCTACTATTGATTATTTCAGTAGTAGACATTGCAGAGATTTATAATGCTTGGGGAAAATATGGCGGACACATGCCAAGTGTGTCTGCCATGTTGTTGGTCCATAATTGTCTAGTAATCTGTCACCGCTTCAGATAGGCGTGGGAGTATCAGAAGGGACCGAGGCTTCTGTCCACACAACCAGACGATACTTGCAGTGTATGCCTGAAAACCATGTTATACTGAAACGGTGCTTCTCGAGTGCCTTCAATGCTCTGAGAAGACTCAGTGTTAGAGACGGTATATATATAGCAGCAAAAGCTCCAGAAATATACAGACACGTCTTTGACAACTGTCTACTCTCTCCCACCACCGGCCCGCCCCGCCCCGCTACAGACCAGACAGCATACTATTCTTTCCGAAGAAGGCACCCATCTAGGCCATCGTTTAGGACCACTGGAGTTCTGCCTGGCGATACATCCACTTCTCGAGAGTGTGACAATCCCACTAAATATTGGCTATATGCATAAAGGTGAGTACGACATCAGCTTGATAGAGTAACACACGCCAGTGTATGTATGGTCTACAGCTGAATCGAGCAAAATGCGAAGCATCCGTTAGAGGTTATGATGAAGCAAATAAGCATGAGGCCTTCGCCAAGCTTGCAAATGAGGCAGGTGAGGATTTGACATTGCTGGGACCACCGCTATGCCAGACAGGGCTGTCGATAAATCCAATCAGAAAAGACTAAAGATCTGGAGAAAGTCATCACAAGGCCTGAGAAACTACACGCATACGACTCATTCACCCTGTTGAGGTGCAGCTTAAGCACACCGAAGCTGCTGTACACATTAAGAACATCAACCTGCTTCTTAAACGAAGGACTTCCACGCGACTTCGACGAAGTCTTGAGAACAGGACTGTGTAGCCTTCTCAACATTCACATGAACGACGATCAATGGATCCAGGCATCTTTGCCTGTGAGAAACGGTGGTCTGGGCATTCATAGTGCCGAAATGCTGGCAACGTCAGCCTTTTTGGAATCAGCCACTGGCACGCGAAGCCTTCAAGACCAACTGCTGAACGATTGTAATTTATTGCAATCAATATAGCGCCACTCAAAGTCAGAGGCGCTCCCGACCCGAGTCAGTGTCTTCACTGACGAAAAGAAAGGTTTTCAGGCGAATGCGGAACGGGGCAGGAGGGAGAGTGAGGAGGTCAATCCTAAGAGCCTGAGGCAAGTGGTCCCAGCTGGAGAGACCCACAACAGCAAAGCTACGAGACTCGGCCGTGGCAGTGCGTATCCGTGGGACGACCAGGTGACCACGGGCCGACGACCGGAGGCAGACCCGACCTGATAAACTGGAAACCGGGGAGCAAAAAGGCCCTGAGATACAGCGGAGCAGAGCCAGCAAGACATCCTATCCCATCACAACAGTCTATAATAAGACAATGCTACACTCGAAGCTAACGGACTATAGTCATTCCACGATATTGTTCTCAATGTTGTTGTTGTTTATTGGAATTTTGGGATCACTCATGACTAAGATGATGGCCCCCTTACGCAGTATACAATTATAGTCTATACGTGATGTTAAAATATATAGTGTCTGTCTCTGAGAACATATGTACAAAAAATTTTCTACTTTTAGTTAATATATTCGATGATTCCACTGTCTTAGAGCTGCTCTCGGGGGTTGCTGCGAGCCGGCTACCCAACCCTATCCCTGCCATTGCAGGATGAGGGAGGTAGGATTTATCCAGTGCTCCAGACCAGCTTTAGGAAGTTTACTCTTCCTCCTCTGTTCAGCTGTTTTGTTGGAGCGTCTCTTTGATGTTTCAGGCTGCTTCCAACGTGTAGATGTCATCGAGTTTCTGTTTCGCTCTTTGCGGCGTTGTCTTTTCATACTCTTTTCTGAAAGATCAAGTGGTGAAACTTTTTGCAGTATCATCTTATCATTAAAACAACATTAATACGTCTATAGGGATCTATTTGTTTTATTTATTATGGAATACAGTGTATTGTCATATGATCTATTGGATAGAAGTTCTTGAACTGTTTTTGGTTTAACATTGCCACCAGTATTCTTTACCATTTGTGCTGTTAAGTTATAGTGCTTGCATTCGAATAGAAAGTGTTTTATTGTTTCCTGAGTGTTGCAGTGGTCACATTTTCCGGTTGGATGTTGACCTATTTTAAAAAGATAATGGTTTAGTCTACAGTGTCCTAGCCTTAGTCTGGTAATTAGTCTTTCTTTACCCCGTTTATTCACATTAAGCTTTATTTTATTACTTACAGTTGGCTCCAAAGTTTTATAATGCAATCCTGTTGTCTGGCTATCATATTCTTCCTGCCATAGTGCTATGATATATTTATCTATGTCATTATATGCGTCTTTTAATTCGTTACTTACTTCAAGGTCGATAGTGGGGTGTGCGGTTGCTTCCTTACATAATGCGTCAGCTTTCTCATTCCCTGCTATACCCACGTGGCTTGGTACCCATGCAAAGGTAACTAGGCAGTTTTGACATAGATAAATATATCTCAACGCTTCGCACGGTTCCTATGTATAGGCCTAATCAGATGACGCTGTTTTAAAGGTGTCCAAACTGCGCGTTGTATTTAACGATTAACTACATCGTATGGCTGGCTTGGACCTCTTAGATCGGCCCTATATTACATAATTTGAAATTGATTAATTAATATCCTACTTTGTTATTGTAATTGTGATTGTCATTACACTGTAATTATCTTAGAAGTGATTGTTTGGATTACAAGAACTTAACGACAAGGTCGTGGACGTCGGTAGGAAAATATTTGTAAAATTCTTATTAATTAAATATTGTTTATTTAGTGGCTGTTCAGCGACGCTCTCTCATAACAAGATTGATTAGCGTTGCCCTCCTTCTTTATTCACGCTTGGGACGGGCACTACCAGAGGACGGGCAGTTACGGAGTTAAGCCTTCCGTTACGGATTTGTATACAATTACATTTAACATTAGTATCTAATAGACCTAGTTAACGACATCTTCTGCTGCTAGGGATGTTGACGTCGCCCTCCTTTATTGAAGCTTGGGACTGGCACTATCAGAGTACGAATAGTGGCGGGGTAAGGAAGTCCTAGAGTTTAGCCATATCTTAGGTCAACAAAGGCCGTTGACGTCGGCAGAAATTATTCTGTATACTGATTAAGCGTAACTATTCAATCTAATCTGGTATTTCTGTGCATGCACTTGAAATGTTGCCGTATTCGATGAATATATATCGTTGCGGTGAAAAGTTTTAAAGGTGTTCAACAAAAACGCTGTTTTGGGAACATTTTACAGGAATTGTTTAGCGACATCTCATGAATTTGAAGTCATAATATCATTATACACTATGCATTAACTATTGCACAAAAATTATGCTGCTGCTACTACAGCAACAACAGCAGCAGCAGCAACAACAACAACTGCTACTGCTGCAACAACAACTACTACTACTACTACCACTACTATTACTGCTACTATTTAAACCGAATCTGAGCTTACCGGACTTCCGATTTTCTTCCAACTGTGAAAGTGTAATCTTGTAATGTAGTTTTAACGTGATTCTGTAATCAAGTAATGTCAGATAAGATCAAAATCAACGATCCATCCAGCCACAAGATGTCACTGAAAACAGCGCAATGCAACGATTTCCTAAGACACCCTTAAAACGTGTCGAAACGACGTTATATATAAGTCATACCACAATTGCAGTGTATTGCCCTGTTACGACTCCCACAAGCTATGCCACAACTCTTGATAACGCAAAGATATCCGTAGACTCCTCTTAAGACAGCTTGCATTTAAGACAAGATAAGGTAACGTAATACACGGTGAGTTCAACAGGCAAGGCAAGGCAAACTCGGGCGAAGGAAAAGGAAGGTAAGGCAAGGTAAGTTAGGGGAAGGTAAGGTAAGACAAGATAAGGGAAGGTAAGTTAAGGCAATACAATTGCTATTTTCTGTAAATTGTCATCGCCACACAGTATCTGCGTCAGCGAGACCAGACTAAACACTGGAGCTACATCAATCAGGTGAATTTAAGACGCCTACGTTAATTTTAACTGATAACTTATGTATAGGCCCTACACTAAAACGTTGACGTTCAAAGCATTTCATATTACCACCGCCACCTTCCGAACTAAGATCAATTACACTATCATATTCCACGAGGAACGCAAAAACCATCTATATTCTCCCTGACTTTAAGAAAATTATGCAAAGGTTTCTCTCAGAACATCAATTGCCGTTTATCTAATTTAAATCGAATAAAGTTAGAGCATCTTTTGTTTAACATATAATAATTATTAGTAAATGAAATATGAGTAATATTTAAAATTGGACACTGCTACCAGATAAATTTTTGATATGAAAGTTTGCACTGTAGCATTTTCCGTATCATTACTCATCCCTGGCAATGTTTGTCAATTTCTAACCAAAAGAACATGGCTATTGGCATGATATTGACCTTTTAAGAGCAGGGACTAAGTGGTCTGGTTAGCGTGATGTCAAACGAGAGGTTGGGTCGAGATTTCTGCAACGCCTGTGCCCCCTAATCAACTCAGCTATAATGAGTACACTGACCGAACGCTGTAGGTGGGAAGATGAGACAGCGAGGGAGAGGATTGGTCACACACCATCATGTGCCAAAGTTAAAAAATGAAGTCGCTAAAACTTCATACTCGTATTTACCTCAGGTCTAGCTTATGTATGTATGTCTGTGTGCATGTATGTATGTATTAATGTATGTATGTATTTTATATATGTATGCTTGTGTGCATGTATTGTATATATGTATGTATCATCTGGCTATTTATATAGAGATAGAGAAGCCTGTTAAGACGCTAGCAGTATAATAAAAGTAGTGGAAGTGGTGGTGGGGGAGATGATGATGATTGTATAGTAATGGATAACACACTGGCGTGAAGAACGGTAGGTACCAAGATCGAACCCCGTATACACACCCGTAGGGTTCATTCAGCCTTCCTCTCGCTAGGTGGCGGCGGTGGTTCAATGAATAATAGGCCCTGATTGGCGCCGTATTATGGCTGCCGCATAAACAGTTATATTCGACTCCTGTAAAACTGTTATCATTTGCTTATATACTGGATACATGTATGTAAAGCGCCCTGCGTGGCTGCCGTTTCTACTATATGTGTGTTCACTGTACAGCGCAGTGCGTTTGCAGACGCTTAATTAAAAAATAAGATTATTTTATTATTATTATTATTATTATTATTATTATTATTATTATTATTATTATTATTATTATTATTATTATTATTATTATTATTATTAGTAGTAGTAGTAGTAGTAGTAGTAGTAGTAGTAGTAGTAGTAGTAGTAGTAGTAGTAGTAGTAGTAGTAGTAGTAGTAGTAGTAGTAGTAGCAGTAGTAATAGTAGTAGTAGTATAGTAGCAGCAGCAGCAGCAACAACAGCAGTAGTAGAAGAAGCCGTAGTAATAGTAGTAGTGATAGTAGTAGTGGCAGTAGTAGTAGTAGCAATAGCTATACTGCTGTAGTGGTAGGCCCTAGTAGTAGCAGTGGTTTCCATGCTGTTTAATTTATGATTTAGAATATAGAAGCTATTTGTGTTCATGGGATGTGAAAGTACCTTTATTATCCTAGACAGACAGGAAAAGGAGTGGGTGTCGTTAGATAAAAACGTGGGCTGTTATGGGCCGCCCTTACATGGTCTTGGCTGGTGCAATAAGTTATTGCTGACCTGGAATTACTATCGGTGAGCCTAGTGATCACTGCAAGGCGGGCATCCCCGTGCAGCTCGAGAAACTTGCACTTGTGAAACACTCGAGAAACTTCCAGTCGAGAAACTTGCACTCGGGAAAATGTTTCTCCTGAAGCACTCGGAGATGCTTTCACTCGTGATACTTGTTTTCATGCGGCTTACACTCGAGAAACTTGCCAGCATCCGACAGACTCTAACAGCCTTCGTGCCCTTACCCGCTCGACACCGAGAGTAATACCAAACCATTTTCATCATATATAATTATTGTCATAGACAGGTAAAGAAAAACTACCTATGAGAGACAGTCATATTCTTGCTGTAAGTTCCTATCTTTAAATTCTGTTGCTTTGCTTGGTCAAACAGACAGACTCGTCTGAATTTATGTCTTCCTGAGGCGATCTCTTCCACGCCATTGGTCAGCTTGAAACGGGACGTCACAGTCTGTTTTACGCCATGATAAAATTTTCGTCACATGCTATTTTTGAAATTATTATTATTACGTATTTATTAGGCGCCATTATCTAATGAATATGCATCAATCGATGGCGCTGAGCATCGTGAGTGAAGGACTTGCTCGGGATCCATGCACATTAAACGACTCAGAGGAGGAAATTCGAACCCGTACTCTCCGTGTTACAAGACCAGCGCTCAAACCAATCAGCAACTCTGCTATACATTCCTCTTCAAAAAATCCTGCCCTGATTCTTAGGCATAGGGGTAATCTTAATTTTGGGGGATATTAGTGTTACACAATGAACCGCCAACTTTTTGGCTTGACGCAGTGGCGTCACTAGGGTTGGTGTCACCCATTGTGGTAAGTCGTGGTGTCATCCTGTGTGGTCCGCACCCCCACACCCGCCTAATGGGGACGCCACTGGCTTGACGATACCGTACCCCTGCATTTCGTACCCAGAAAAGACAATGCCCAATATTGTTTTCTCAAAGGAAGGCCTTCGTTTGAGTCCTCGAGACTCGAGGCAATCACCGAACATCGTCATCATCGTGGTCACCATCAAAACCTTCATTGTTACAATAATAATAATTATAGTATTAGTTCTACTACTACTACTACTACTACTACTACTACTACTACTACTACTACTACTACTACTAATAGTTCTATGACTAATAATAATTAGTATTAGTAGTAGTAGCACTAATACTATAATTATTATTATTATTATTATCATCATCATCATCATCAACATCATCATCATCATCATCATTATCATTATCATAATCACTACATCGGAGCTATATCAATCTAAAAGCTACATCACGTAGTGATGACATTATTCGGACAATCTCTGGCTCTTTACAGATACTCAGAGTTCTTAGACAGCAATAGTTTACCTGATGCCTCGTTACATGAAGTTGCGAGGGCCACAACAGTCGCCGCGCTTTTACATGTAGCCCCGGTTAACGGACATAATCCCCACTCGACATAATCCCTTCCGGACAGAATCCCCGTGCTAGGACATAACCCCACCCATCCCACCCCCATTCTAGGACATGATTTGTTTGGATAAACAAATAGTCAACCGACAGGTAATGAACGCATGGACGAGAGTAGCAGCAGGTTGGGGGGAGAGAGCGGGAAACCAGGCGAAGCTGTCGCAGCTGAAAGTAACAAGCGCGGATCAGTTGCGATAATTGATTGATTGATTTTACTGATAATCCAAGCAGACCATTGACCATTGCTTATCTGTCATAGCGACCGGCGCCTCTACAAGTATTTAAAATAAAAATGATGTGCCTCCTAACTGACAGACGGACAATAGGTCAAAGTTCAAGCCTGCTGCATGACCTCTGAAATAGGTCGTATTGAAAACGTCTGTCTCTTTTGAAGTAAATGCTTGTTGATATAATAATTATTAGCGTTTATCTCAATAATATAGGATTATTCTTAATAAATATTAATATTATTAGTTGCTGGCGAAAATGAAACCGCGAGCGGGACAGCGTCCATGCTCTTTGGAGAGGAAGTAACTGAGGAACGGAGGAGGAGGAGGAAAGTAGGAGAGAGGAGTAGGAAGAAGGAGGAGAGAAGGAGGAGGAGGAGGAGGAGGAGGAGGAAAGGAGGAGAAAAGGAGGAGAAGGAGGAGAAGAGAGAATATGGAAAAGGAGGAGAAGAAGTGGAGAATGTGGGGGGAGGAGGAGGAAGGGAGAGGAGAAGGATTTTGTGCATTTGAATATGAATATCGGCATGTCTATGTATGTTATGTATATTGTGTATTTATATATGTACGTTTATGTGCATGAGTGTGTGTATGTGTAGCAGGCCCGCTCAAGACAATTGCGGCCCTGGGCAAATCGGCAAATCGCGGCCCTAAGCACTAAAAGGTTGATGACCTTTTTTTAGTCATTCGCCTCTTTTAGCACAAAAAAGTTGATGACCTTTTTTAGTAATTCAACTCTTTTTACAAATAATAATAGTAAATATGTTTCGAAAATTGGAAATTGGCGGCCCCTAAAAATCGGCGGCCCTGGCTGCCCACTTGCCCATATAGACGAACCGGGCCTGATGTGTAGGCCTATATATATGTGCACATGTAGATGTAAATAGAGTAAGTATATATTTATAATGGTTATCAGACCCGCCGAGGGAGCAGAGGGGCAAACGCACAGGAGCCCAGCGATTTTTAGAGGTCCGGGTCGGTCCGCAATCAACTTATGAGAAATATTATAATCAGTAACACAAAGATTATGATTTATGCCTTTTAAATATGATATTACTGACACAACTACAATCACCTTACACTTCAAGCATCTGACTAAAATCATTGTTGTATGTATAATTATAAGATCATACGGTAGTACCCGCACTTTTATTATTTCGATTTGGTTTTTTTTTCTCATAAAGCCTTGAAGATAGTTTTTTTCTCTCATAAAACCTTAAAGATAGTTCAGAGGTCCGTGACTGCTCTTCCTAATGGCCCAGAATTTCTGTTGGCGGTTCTGTTGGTGATGTGTGGTTAAGTTCATATGTATATATGTGTGTCAATGTGAGTGTGCGCCTGTG
>OY744611.1:52954283-52980457 GCA_963556255.1 Allolobophora icterica | reverse complement strand
AAACAAATAGTCAAACCGACAGGTAATGAAACGCATGACGAGAGTAGCAGCAGGTTGGGGGGAGAGAGCGGGAAACCAGGCGAAGCTGTCGCAGCTGAAAGTAACAAGCGCGGGATCAGTTGCGATAATTGATTGATTGATTTTACTGATAATCCAAGCAGACCATTGACCATTGCTTATCTGTCATAGCGACCGGCGCTCTACAAGTATTTAAAATAAAAATGATGTGCCTCCTAACTGACAGACGGACAATAGGTCAAAGTTCAAGCCTGCTGCATGACCTCTGAAATAGGTCGTATTGAAAACGTCTGTCTCTTTTGAAGTAAATGCTTGTTGATATAATAATTATTAGCGTTTATCTCAATAATACTAGGATAATTCTTAATAAATATTAATATTTATTAGTTGCTGGCGAAAATGAAACCGCGGCCGATGGACAGCGTCCATGCTCTTTGGAGAGGATAACTGAGAACGGAGGAGGAGGAGGAGGAGGAAGAGGAACAGTAGGAGAAGGAGGAGAAGAAGGAGGAGGAGGAGGAGGAAGAGGAGGAGGAGGAGGAGAAAAGAGGAAGAAGAGGAGGAGAAGGAGGAGAAGGAAATGGAAAAGGAGGAGAAGGAAGTGGAGAATGTGGGGGGAGGAGGAGGAAGGGGAGGAGGAGAGGATCTTTGTGCATTTGAATATGAATATCGGCATGTCTATGTATGTATGTATATGTGTATATATATATGTACGTTTATGTGCATGAGTGTGTGGTATGTGTAGCAGGCCCGGCCAAGACATTTGGCGGCCCTGGGCAAATCGGCAATCGGCGGCCCTACGCACAAAAAAGTGATGACCTTTTTTTTAGTCATCGCCTCTTTTAGCACAAAAAAAGTGTGATGACCTTTTTTAGTAATTCAACTCTTTTTACAAATAATAATAGTAAAATATTGTTTCGAAAATTGAAAAATTGGCGGCCCCTACAAAATCGGCGGCCCTGGGCTGCCCACTTGCCCATATAGACGAACCGGGCCTGATGTGTAGGCCTATATATATGTGCACATGTAGATGTAAATAGAGTAAGTATATATTTATAATGGTTATCAGACCCGCCGAGAGGGGAGCAGAGGGCAAACGCACAGGAGCCAGCGATTTTTAGAGGTCCGGGTCGGGTCCGCAATCAACTTATGAGAAATATTATAATCAGTACACAAAGATTATGATTTATGCCTTTTTAAATATGATATTACTGACACAACTACAATCACCTTACACTTCAAGCATCTGACTAAAATCATTGTTGTATGTATAATTATAAGATCATACGGTAGTACCCGCACTTTTATTATTTCGATTTGGTTTTTTTTTCTCATAAAGCCTTGAAGATAGTTTTTTTCTCTCATAAAACCTTAAAGATAGTTCAGAGGTCCGTGACTGCTCTTCCTAATGGCCCAGAATTTCTGTTGGCGGTTCTGTTGGTGATGTGTGGTTAAGTTCATATGTATATATGTGTGTCAATGTGAGTGTGCGCCTGTGTGTAGATGAATATGTGTAAATGTAACCTTAATGGGAGAACTGATGCTTCGCAGCTTATCAATAGAACCAGTTTGTCAACGCATAAACGACTAAATGACTTAAAGCCCTAGGTTTTAGGTTTGGCGGTTTCCCTCGTAGAATGAAGTGACCAACGACTGTAGGCGGTTCAAGTAAGCATCTGTCGGCCAATGGGCGTTGATTTCATTTTGGTTTACACATCTTACAAGCATAGGCTGCTGAATTTAATTATATGCATAGCCTAGGCAACATCGTCCGCTTTGTGGAATGGAGGCGAGGCGCAGGGACGGTCGGTCGATCGGTGGTAGCCCCCACCCTAGGCCCTTCACCCTCCCTCTGGCCCTCTAGCGGTCGGACGGATGGATGGAGATGCATCGCTAGGGCAGACTAGACCCGACAGGGCATACCCCGTACAGGCCCTACCTCGATCAATTGACCACTTGTATATATATAACCGAGCTGTGGGTCGACTAATTTGTGTATACGAAAGCCAGGTAAGCTGGCTAGAGGTCATACCTGTACTTCTAGAATGTATACAAGTTGTTCCAATTATCCAAATTTACCCCCCCATACACTCATATTACTATGGAGTTCATTGCTATGAAGATACTTACAGGGTTGAGAAACAAGTCTGTAGTTTCTATATGCGATTAGATTGCCATGAACAAATACGAACTTACTATTGTGGTAGATGGCGATCAAGAGGAAGCCATACGGGCATTTTTTGCTCACAACAACTGGAATTTTGAAAAAATTGGTAATTATGAAGACGATGCGTATATATATATATATATATATATATATATATATATATATATATATATATATATATATATATATATATATATACTGAAATTGTATAAATTGTTTTGTGTGGTGAACCCTGTACAAGTAGGCCCTATTGTTCTTCAGGTAGCGCTATACGTGCGCAAATAAGATTGAACTAAGATTTATAAATATTAAATTAAATTGCATTTATTATCCTTGCAAATATTTAGCTCAAACCATGCTATAGAAATACATAGTAATAATAACATCAGCAATGTTAGTATAATGACAACTGATGTGAACAGCAGTAACAGCAGTAATGATAATAAATGGCCAATTAAAAATGTAATTATTAAAATTACCATGATTATTATTATTACGATATGTAATAAGACAATAAACATATGCATAACCCAGCTAAGCTGTCGTTCAAGTCAAGTCGAAAGAGCTAATTGTATGTTGATGACATTATAAATATATCTCCAACCAATCGAAACTGCCTTTGTTCCAATTGCAGAGTTGGAACCACCAAAGAGAAGAAAATCTTGTATGGATGCCGCTTCGAAGGAGGTCTTGGTCGCGTCCAATGGAAATAGTACAGAGTCAGAAATTGAGGCTCAAAACAGTCATGACATTCAAGTGTCAGCTGATCATTTGCAGCTGCAGGGTGAAAATCATCAATCGGAAGGCGCCTGTCCTCTTTGTTTTCTCTCTCCGTGCGTGGGTTCTGCATCTCCAGGTTGGCTTGGCGGAGGACAAGCAGCGCATGCAGCTAACAGTCCAATACGAAGAGTAATTTATGGAAAATATTGGAAGATCATTTGCAACTTGGGTGGGTGGACGAGCCCATTATATCTGGCCAAGAAACTAACGGAATCGAACGGTGTACTTCACATGCGGGAAATAATGCCAGATTGCGTAGTGCGAAAAGTGAGATCGTTGTATCCGAATCCAACAGGCACGCCTTACATGGGCCACAAGTGGGAGTAACATTGATACTTTGGATAATTCGCCGGACTTTGTTTAGACAGAGAGATTTTTATTGTACACTTACTTTCTGACATAAAGCAGAATTTTATCGATTGTGAGCTGCTTATGTACACCTGTCATAGCTATGATTCAATGTAACATAACATTCCCCCATTTTAAATTTATATAGCGCCTCTTCAAGATTCCTACTCAGAGGTGGATTTAAACCTGAATTGCCCTCAATTGCTCGGCGCCACACGAAAACCACGTTACGGAGACTAGGTTTTTCATAAGTGCTATGTCAAATCAATTTTGCAATGGCCACAGTCCCTTGTCCGTTCAATCTTCTTTTTTTCTTGCTTGGATTAGGACCTCGTTGAGGGGGGGTAAGCCACAGATTCATTTTTATACAGATTGGAGCATCTTGTTACAGATCGGATGCCCTTCGTGGCATCAACCACAGTTTTCCGCTGTGGACCTAGTCTTGGTGATGAACACATGCCCGCTAGGCAGAGGGTCATCAGGCTTATTTAAATTGAGTCATGTGCTCCCATGTCACAAGGCTGTTATTGGATATTTGCAGCTTTTAGTTGTCAAGCAAAATGCCACTCTTTTTCTACAGTGTGCCCTACTAGCCTTGCCGCTGTTGGTCCGCGACTGCTTATTCGTCAGATATAACCCTGCTTATTTCGCAGCTGACCTCTATTTCTAGAGGTCGTTCCACTATCCGCCACCTGTGGACGCGTGTGATAGCAGTCAGCTCTGCCACACATCAGCTCTGCCACACATCTCTCTGTCCTATGCCAGGCCAAAATCCGGGGAGGTCAAGCAGAGTAGACAGCAGAATGCTAAGGTGGTTATGTGTAATGACGGTTGATGGTTATGTAGCACTGATATGTTTGATTTTAGTGTATCATACAATATTGTCACAGCTCTTACGGTTATTCTACTGTGTAGGGTGCATTAAGGCAACGGTGACAGCATCAACAGCTGGCATTTATATACAGGTTTACGACCCAAAGCTCGGTTATATATACAAGTGGTCAATTGATCGGGGTAGGCCAGAGGGAGGGTGAAGGGCCTAGGGTGGGGGCTACCACCGATCGACCGACCGTCCCTGCGCCTCGCCTCCATTCCACAAAGCGGACGATGTTGCCTAGGCTATGCATATAATTAAATTCAGCAGCCTATGCTTGTAAGATGTGTAAACCAAAATGAAATCAACGCCCATTGGCCGACAGATGCTTACTTGAACCGCCTACAGTCGTTGGTCACTTCATTCTACGAGGGAAACCGCCAAACCTAAAACCTAGGGCTTTAATGACAGGTCAAAGAAAGATGCGTTAACTAAATGACTTTCCTAATAGCCACCTCCACCTCCCTCTCCTCTTCCTCCTCCACCATTGCTTCATCCAAAGCACAATGGCCCAACCGCTCAACGGTGTAACACTGGAGTTCATAAAGTCACGGCGTATGCGCTCTGAATAGGACGACTTAGATGTGCATAGCTTTGTGTACATCCACTTTTGTTATTCGCTATTCATATTTGTCGCGCATGGCTAAGGTATGCGGGTGCCTCCCATATCTTGTTCGGGGCAAACTACGATTTGGTCTTTGAAAAGAGAGGAACAAACTGGCGATTAGCCCCTCCTTCCGACCCCCGTAAATACGAAAACTTCATGAACGGAAGAATATACCATTTGTTCTTTATAATTTTATCTTTTAAAATCTACATTATGTTATATTATTAAATTATATTATATTATAAAATCATTTTATGTTGTACTTTATTGTATTGCATTGTATTGTATTATACTGTTTGTTTTGCCATGGTTGAGATCGCGTATGCTGGGAAAATCTATTATAACTAAAACAGGTATCGAGCTTGACTGCTTGAGTGATATTTCGGATTACGCTACGTTCTATAGGCCTATATCATATCACTACCGCCATCTTCCGAACTAAGTTTTACAACACTACCTTATTCCAAGAGGGAGAATGGATGGATTCAGGGTTTAACCACATCTTATAGCAACAAAGGCTGTTGACGTCGACAGAAATTAGTTTGGCATATTACAGCATCATTATACAAAGGTCTCTATTATACCAAAAATTTAATTTATGTCAAATAAAGTTCGTAGATCTTATGTTTAACGTATGATATTAATAAATGAAGTAAGATTCGGAATTTTTTCATAAAATAATTGGACACTGCAAACTTAAAAGTGTGCACTGGAGGATTTTGACGTATCACTTTCATCCGACAAATGTTAGTCAATTTTGAAAACAAAGGTATCATATCGACCTTTTAACAGCAGGGATTAGGTGCTTGATAGTGTAGGGTTAGCGTGCCCGAGAGATCAGGTCCGGAGTTCAAATCCCCGCCAGGGCAGAAATTTGATTCGAGATTTCTATTTCACCGGTGGCCCTAAACCAACTCCGCAATAATGTGTACACTGACCGTACATTGTCGGTGAGAAGATAAGAAGGCGAGGGAGAGAACCGGCCACCCGCCATCATATACCGAGGCTAAGAAAATGAAGTAGCTAACACTTCATACTCGTGGTTGTCTCAGGGCAAGCTTATGTATGTCTGCATGTTTTTATGTATGCATTATCTGGCTATTTACAAATAGCTCTCGAAAGCCTACTAAGACACCTGGCGGTCGAGTAGGCCTATTAGTAGTAGTAGTAGTAGTAGTAGTAGTAGTAGTAGTAGTAGTAGTAGTAGTAGTAGTAGTAGTAGTAGTAGTAGTAGTAGTAGTAGAAGTAGTAGTAGTAGTAGTAGTAGTTTTAGTAGTAGTAGTAGTAGTAGTAGTAGTAGTAGTAGTAGTAGTAGTAGTAGTAGTAGTAGTAGTAGTAGTAGTAGTAGTAGTAGTAGTAGAAGTAGTAGTAGTAGTAGTAGTTTTAGTAGTAGTAGTAGTAGTAGTAGTAGTAGTAGTAGTAGTAGTTTTAGTAGTAGTAGTAGTAGTAGTAGTAGTAGTAGTAGTAGTAGTAGTAGTAGTAGTAGTAGTAGTAGTAGTAGTAGTAGTAGTAGCAGTAGTAGTAGTAGTAGTAGTAGTATATACTATGGTAGTATCAACAGCTGCTACTGCTGCCGTGGTGATAGTAGCAGCAGTGGTTTCCATATTGTTAAAGTAAATCCTATGAATTTTGTGTTCATGGGATGTGAATGTACTTTTATATCCTATAGACAGACAGGAAGGGTGTCGTTAGATAAGCACTTTGGTTGGCCCCTTTTGCCCCTTGGGGCTGTTGGCTGCCGACCTTGCAATGGTCTTGGCGAGTGCAATAAATTCTTGCTGACCTGGAATTACTATCGGTGAGCCTAGTGATCACTGCTAGGCGGACATCCCTGTACAGCTCGAGAAACTCAGTACATGTACTTGTGAATCTTGCACTCGTGATACTTGTTCTCATGCGGCTTGCACGCGAGAAACTTGCACTTGTGAATCTTGCACTCGTGATACTTGTTCTCATGTGGCTTGCACTCGAGAAACTTGCCAGCATCCGACAGACTCTAACAGCCTTCGTGCCCTTACCCGCTCGACACAGACAGTAACACCAAATCATTTGCATCAGATTTTATATTGTCACAGACAGGGAAAGAAAAACTACATAGAAGACAGTAATTTTCCTGCTCGAAGTTCCTATCTTTAATTTCTGTTGCTTCGCTTGGTTTACAAGACAGACTCGTCTGATTTTATGTATTTCTGAGGCGATCTCTTTCACGCCATTGGTCAGCTTGAAAAAGTACGTCACAGTCTGTTTTACGTCATCAAAATCTTTACGTCGGATGCTTTTGTTCAATTATTATTATTATTATTATTATTATTATTATTATTATTATTATTATTATTATTATTATTATTATTATTATTATTATTTTTATTATTATTATTATTATTATTATTATTATTATTATTATTATTATTATTATTATTATTATTATTATTATTACGCTTTCATTAAGCGCCACTATAATATCTAATGAATAAGCAAGTAAGTAAGTATTCTTTATTACTACCAACTGCTTATACCACGCTTTGGTTTACATGACATTGTAGTTTATCCATTGTAGAGCATTCTTGTCAAAAATGTTTTCCTCATTAGATTGTCCGCTCTCCTTGTGTTACTCGGTCATGCAGTCTCAGCCTCGTGGAGTAGTGATGTGGCCTCAGCGGTGGGAGGTAAGGGTTCAGTACATGACCCTGGTCAGGCAGTACAGCAGTGAAGAGTCCCCCGTCTGCAAGGCTACTTAATAATTGTTCGAAGGTGGGTTATCCGGAGGGAGATAATGCAGACGCACCAGACGCGTTCTATCACGGACTGCAGTCTATCCCGCTCCTGCTGACCCGCGAAGTCCCACCATGTCCAGTGTTTAATATAGTCCCCCTCTTCTGGAAGGGGAAATAAGGTTTCTGGGGGGGAGGACCAACCTATTTTTTCTCATTTCAATGATTTCATCCATCAAGAGTTTTTTTAGTCATTCGTCCAACTTTTTACACTTTTTCTATAGGATTTACTCTGTCAAAAAGGTTGATGTCCTTTTCGAGGAATTCGCGACCTCTCGTCGGGTAAACCATATATCCTGCGCGGGGGAATTTCCATCCCCAAAAAGGTCTCTACATTATAATATTGCTGGCCTCTGGGGGAAACATAAATCCTGGGGGGAAATTCCCCCCCCCAAAGAAGTCTAGATTATACACTGCACCATGTCGGGGCCGCGTATAACATACGGGCTACTGTGGTCATGTTTACCATGTCATGTAGAATTGGGCACCGCGGGCCGCGCTCTGTTATGATTCGCAGAGTATATACATCGACTGTCTTGCTTGGACGCAAGCGATTTTTATATACGCCTCGAAACCTAGAATCTTTCGGGAGATGTTTGACTGGCAACACGCTGGCACGAAGATCAGAAAGACGCGGGTTTGATAACAGCTAGCCCCACAAGGTTAACTCAGCCTTCACTCCCTAGGTGGCGATTGTAAAATGAGCAGTAGTACAGATGGGCGCCTTGTATGGCTGCCGTTCGGTTATATTCGACTCCTGTAAAACTTGTTATAATCTCTTACTACTATGTCGTGTAATCTTACTGCGTACTTGTCAGTTTGAATGATGATTAATAAACGAAGATATTATTCATACTCTGGACCCGCCGAAGTCCCTGCACCCCTTGCCGATGCGTCCTCCTGCCCCTCCTCCGTCCTGGACTATCATCTCCCGAGTCTTGCTTTGATTAAGACTCAAGTTTGCATCCCTTTGCTACACGCAGGGGCGTCTACACCATAGAAACCTTGGAGCAAATGCTCCATCCAAGAAATAGGGGGGGGAAAGATCTGTCCGTGTGTGCGCCACCATTTTAGGGGGGGGGGAGGAACGGGAAGGGGGAAGAAAAGGGGGAAGAAAAGAGACGTTGCTCCAATGATAGACGGCCCTGGCTACACGATCCAAGTATTCCATGATTGTGCTACTGTTTTTGACCGGTACTCATATGAGCATCAATCGATGGCGCTGAGCAACTGTGAGTGAACTGAGCAGCAGCTCGCTCAGTGTGCCTACACAGTAAACGTTTCTGAGGAGATCGTTCGAACTCCGTTACTGTGATACACACATTCCTCTTCAAGAAAATCTATCCAGATCCTTTATTCTTAGACGTAGGCGTGATCTTAGAGGGTGCTACGGGTGCTTAATGTACGACCCAGTTTTTGGCCCAAGGGTGCCGTAACCCCACTTTTCATGCCCGGAAGAAACAAAGCCCATTGTTATTTTCTCGGAGGAAGACAATCGTTTGAGCAGTCAGGACTCAAAACAATCACCAAACATCGCCATTATTACCTTCATTGTAACGATTGTTATTATTATTAGTATTAATGCTATTATTATTATCATCATCATCAACATCGCCATCATCATCACCAGCAGCAGCATCATGATCATCATCATTATCGTCGTCGTAGTCGTCGTCGTCATTATCATAATCATAACGTCGACGCTATATAAATCGTCTTAATATTATTATTACTATTATTATCATTATTATTATTACTATCATTATTATTATTATTATTATTATTATTATTTTATTATTATTAATGTTGTTGCTATTGTTTGGGGCATTATCAATTTCGATTGTTTAGTATTCATAGTAACATCAAAATCTTGGCACACCACTGATCCAACACAATATTCTTTACCCACTCGTCATCGTCAGCAACCGAGACCGAGAAGGTGGCGCTCGAAACGCTCCGAGACACCCGGGAAAAGTTTTCAATCGCGATCACGTCGCGTTCGTGGATTCATCAGGGTGAGCAATATTTACACCTGTTCGCTGGTCTTAACTATTCAAAACCTAACGGTCCACAGGTCTCTTTAATGCAACGTAGGACCTTCGCTTAAGACACGCGCGCATGTGGGTGTGTATGTGCGTGTGTGTATGTGTGTGTGTATGTGTGTTTGTTTGTGTGGATGTGCTTTTCATTAATCGTCGAGTATAAATTAGCTTTCATAGCTCGACAGCGGGTAGGCAGACGCATTATTCATAAGTTCATCCATAACCTAGCACAAGGCTTTTTAGGACATAGATATTTAATGGATATATGCAGGCATATATTTATATATATTTATACATGTTCATATGTATATGTATAAACTGTCCTACGTCTGGTCCAAGTGGCACATGACCTAGTTTTATTGGCCTATAGCAGCGTAGCATAACTGAGGCTAACAATGAGCCTAGCTGAAGTAGTACAACTCCCACATCTATTAACTCGTGCACACACACATATATATATATATATATACATATATAAGTATGAATGTACATGAATATATATATATATATTTATATGGATATATATATATAGTACCATGTGTAGATATATGCTAATTGATATATTTTTCAGGCCTTGGCGTACAAGTAGGACTGTGGGACAAATGAGACATTGTCCCACTGTATCTCCGTGTCTACCACTCTGTCTATCTGCGTAGATCTCTATGGCCCACCCGCAGCACGGCTTAGCAGGTCGCGGGCTAGGCGGATGTACCAGTATTTTGGTTGTTTCAGGACTTGCTAGTTGGGTGTCCGTTTGTGGTCAATTTCAATCGTTGCAATGGTCAATGTTTTACTCGAGGAAGACTTGTTTTGAATGGAATATAGGTTAAACGTCAATTTAATCGCATGAAGTTACGACGGAAATACACCGAAAATGTCCGATCCGACCAGGTAAGAGTCAATTCTGAGTAAGTGATCTTGATGTAAGATGGCCAACGTTGACAGGTATATTGGGCTGACTTACATCCGGCACAGGTGTTGTTCCGGTACTTCTACTGTACAAGTAGATGGTCCTGTACGAGTAGATGGTACTGTTTGAATACTGTATCGCATCGTATCTAGTAATTTATAAGGCGCCTTTCACAGTATAAACTTTACAGGAGCCCCGTGGAAACAGAGCCAGAATACTTGGATGTTCGAGTATACTTGGTACTGTACTAATACTTGGTACTGTTCGAGGATTTTGTAATGTTTAAGTACTATGTACTGTTCTAGTGCTTGGTACTGTACAAGCAGTTGGTACGATTTTAGTACTTTGTTGTTCGATTACTTGGTACTGTTCAAGTACTTGATTCTGTTGAAGTAATTTCTACTGTTCAAGTACTTTGTACTGTTTGAGTAATTGTTGCTGCTAAGTACTTTTTACTGAACAAGCAGTTGATGCTGTACAAGCAGTTGGTACTGTTTGAGTAATTTTTACTGCTCGATTACTTTGTACTGTTTTAGTACTTTGTACTGTTCGAGAACTCATACCCTACACTGGGAAGTGTATGATCATTGATCATGTTAGGAAAAAGGGGACTTAACTGAGTTTTTATTGCATTGACACTCTTAATGACTATGGATTGATGTTTTGGATATTATGATAAGGTAGCTATAAATCACCAGATGAGAGGAGAGGAGATTTTGTAATCTTTGCCACAACTGGCAGTAAAACAATAGTTAAACTAAAATACAGGGAAGAAATAGACTGTTAAAATATAAACAAATCTGGAGAAAACTAAGCAGTTCAACTAATCATGAATGGTAGAAATTTTCAATGTATCACAGTTCGCACTCAATGTCATGGAAAAAGCCACAAAGTCAAACCAAGACTATACGCTGAATAAATAATATAAATGAGGACATAACATCACTTGGACTAACAACAAGGAGGCAATAGACTTGAGAAATAACTGAGGACAATGGAGATAATTTATTCGTACCCATCGCCGCCAAATGGCTGGCGTCAGGAACGTATGATGATGATGATGATGATGATGATGATCATGGTTCTCACTAAGTAGTATAGTTTGATATTAATAGTGGACACTGGATATTCTAGATATTGACAGGAAATATCAAGCTTAAATCAGGTCGATATTCTGGATATTGACCTAATTTCAAGCCTGGTTTCTCGGCCCTTTAGTTAGACAGAATTCTGGAACATAACTAAATTGCGTATGCGGTTGACTGTACATTAGACATTGGCGTAATGAAAGTTAGGCCTATTACTTACCTAACCTAATATTTATCAAAATGTAAGTAATGTATTAAAAGAAAATAATGTGAATTAAGTTGTCAATTTTGCAACTTGATTATAAACGTACAAACAATTTTTTCACCTTTCGAGGAAGCGATGTTACTCGCTTCCCAACGAAAAATTTTCACATTATTAATATTACGCGCCTTTTGGAAAATTTGTAATTGGAGATTTGATATAATAAAATGTTCCTTTTAAGAAAGGTGTGTTAAATTATATGATACAACATTTAAGATAAGTTGCAGTGAGTGATATTCACGATGGTAAAATATTTATAATATGGGGTGACTGGAATAGAAGAAGAAAAGAGCAGTCCCTTATATGCCGGCCCTGAGGCAGCCATGGGTTTTAAGTGTTAGCTGCTTCATTTTCTTAGCCTCGACATACTGATATGTGGACAGTAGATTTATGATACACAATAATTAAAGCATATTAGTGTTAATACAATAAAATTCTCCCCTTAAAAAAAGGTGTTGAAACTAAACAAATAGTAATGTTTAGATTTTATGTAATGAAATGTTCATTTAAGAAGGGTTTGTAAACTAACATGCTACTATATACATGACATTTTAATATAAAATGCAGTGAGCTATATTCACGGTATTAAAAGAGATATAATGGCCGATGACTAACTAAAATCTATATTAATCACAAAGTCCAAAAAAATTAAGCACATCTTTCGAGCAATAAATTTAATTTGCCGGAGATCGTGGAGACTGAAATTGATTTATAATTGTGCAAGAGGTTTCAATCCGGATGATGTCAAGGGTATGGTTTGTTTACATTCTGCAGAATTAGTATAGCGCCAGTGTTTCGCCCCTTGGATTTATATAACGCCCGGACTGAAGCTTATCGCAGTGTTCAAGCGCTTCAAGACACAGATTGCTTGTTAAACATCTCTGGTTAATATTGAAGGTTTCGTAAATTTATGTTTCACTTGCGCCCTCTTGTGAGCGGTGTCCCAAATCGAGGCAAAACTGGGTACGTCATCTGTAATATTATATCTATTTCAATAAGGTGAATATCGCTCACTGCATTTTGTCTTAAAATATCATGCAGTGGCATATAAGTTTGCACACCTTTCTTAAGATGAACATTTATTACATTAAATCTAAAAATGCGTTTAAACTTACACACCTTTCTTAAGGTGAACATTTTGTTATATTAACAATAAAGTGTCTTTGGTGCCAATTCTTGAATATGAGCCATGGATTAACATGCTAAGAAATTGAGACGTCTTACTGAACGTATGCGGGCATGCATGCGTTAATGAATGAGCGAATGAGTGAATTATTAAATATTGAATGAATTATTTAATGATGAAAGAGTGACTGAACGTATAAATGAATGGATGAATGAATGAATGAATGAATTAATTAATTAATTAATACTGAGTGAATGAATTAATATATGCATGAATGTATGAATAATCCACGCATTTATTAACATGCCGTATGGCAACCAGCTGTGTGCGGAATGAATGAACGAACAAGCGTACAATAACACATTGCTTAAATGTAGGCAATTGCTTTGGGCTACGTTGTTTAGCATTGTATAGTATTTTGTTGTATCGCATTTTGTTCTGTTGGATAGAAACTGCTTTGTATTGAGTAAAAGTTGTACAAATGTGAGACTTGTAGCCATAGACCGATATTATGTACATTCTACCATGGAGGTCCTACAGTACAGAATCTGTCGTAATAAAACTATGACAATACACACACACGCACGCACGCACGCACACACATATATATATATGTGTTTTTTTTTAAGTTACTATACATATGAATGTGTGTGTGTGTGTGTGTGTGTGTGTGTGTGTGTGTGTGTGTGTGTGTGTGTGTGTGTGTGTGTGTGTGTGTGTGTGTGTGTGTGTGTGTGTGTGTGTGTGTGTGTGTGTGTGTGTGTGTGTGTGTGTGTGTGTGTGTGTGTGTGTGTGTGTGTGTGTGTGTGTGTGTGTGTGTGTGTGTGTGTGTGTGTGTGTGTGTGTGTGTGTGTGTGTGTGTGTGTGTGTGTGTGTGTGTGTGTGTGTGTGTGTGCGCGCTTGCATTGACATGTAACATAATCCGTAGTCGATATGTTAGAAACATGTGGATGATATGAAGGCATATATAATAGTGAGTGAATGTTACTACTTGAAACGGTCATTGGTTGAGTCCGGGTCAGAAAAGGTCACGGCTGGAGAAGGAAGACAGACAGAGACAAACAGACAGACAGACAGACATAGAGTGAAAGAGAGACATACAAAGAGACATTCAGAAAGAAAGAGACACAGAGAGAGACTGACAGAGAGAAAGGGAGACCGAAACAGACAGACAGACAGACAGATATGACAAAAATTTTTTGTATTCTTTGTTGATTTTATACGGTCGCTTAAAAGGGCCAACATTTACCGTCACCTCCTACACCTCCTCCTGCCCATCGTCGTCGTCATCATCACCACCACCATCACCATCAACAACAACAACAGTCATCAACAGCATCATCGACATCATTTTTACCAACATCAGCATCATCACTATGGTCATCATCAGCAACAACAGTCTCATCATCATCTCCAGTCTTAATTGTCGTCATTATATTCATAATCATAACCATTAATCTTCGATGTCACTGTTATCATCTTAATCATTACAGCACTTATCATCATCATAATCATCATCATTATCATCATCGTCATCATCGTCGTCGTTGTCGTCGTCATCATCATGCTCTTTCGTCATATTTCGTTCTTCATCAGTGTATCCATCCATAGTATATTTGATACATTACCAACAAGCGCTACTTAACGCCGCAGATACAATTTGAAAACGGCACCCTCTTTAACTCGGCCTCGGTTGTCTGTGTTTCTGCAGCGAGCAGCCGATCATCAGCGTTCGTGCTCAGGTGATGCTCTACGATGACGGGACGAAGCAGTGGCTCCACGCCGGAAGTGCCGGGGAGGCAGGTCAATCGAAGGTCCAGATCTACCACCATCCCATCAACAACACGTTCCGCGTCGTCGCCAGGAGAGTCCAGGACCACGAGGTACACCCAAGCTGCACTTAGAACCCCTCGAAGACGGACGGACGGACGGACGGATATGCAGGCAGAGAAAAGCATCCAGGCTGCCAGACAAATAAACAGATAGACAGATAAACAGAAAGACAAACATACAGTTATGCATAGATTCAGGCAGCAGGCAGAGATTTGCATGCAGGTAGGCAAACAGGAAGGCAGACAGACAGACAGGAGGGCAGACAGACAGGTAGACAGACCACCCACGAATGCAGGCAGGCATATAGACAGAAATGAAACAGGTAGACAGAGATAAATAGACATAATACACACACACGCACTAGTACGTACAGATGCGTAGAAATACACAGACGAATGGGACTACAACAGAAATGCAACGACACCTTTTTAAAGCTGACAAGATGGCTTTTAAAGTGATTCATAGACTTTCCCTGTGAGGTTGGAATGGGTACAGAGGCATATTATAATTATGTTACCATAGGAACGAAGTGAACTGTTGAAAATTAAGACACACCTCTTTTAAGCTTGATATTTGTCTTATAAGTGAACGTGGTCCCGTTGTTCGGTAATGAACTCTATTGTTCCATACAAACGACGTTTTTGTTGTCTGCGTATTATCGTTTCAGTTTTGGTTTTGGTTAACGAAAACGTTTAATTTTCGTTAATTGCCATTTTCGTTTTCGTTTTCGTTAACGAAAACAACACTAACAAACGGACGGTGAGAACTGTTCAAAATTAATTATGTGCATACCTTTTTAAAGCTTGACCTTCGCCCTACATATATTCAAGTATTACACCTGCGTGTTAGTACATATCTCGAAGGTGGATTTTGCTGCCATAAGATGTCGTTAAAACTCTCGATCCATCGACTAAACTTTTCATTTATTTTGGCTTGGTCGCTGTTTTCAATTATTAAATTTGATGTCGATACTTTAATGTTTGAATCTTCAAGTTTAACCGCATAACTCTGGGATGTACCCCCCCCCCAGGCAATGGCCGCGTGTTGTTCCTGTAGTAAATCCGCCACTGAAAATGATTAGCGTCGCCCTCCTCTTTCCCCAAGGCTTCGGAATGGCACCACCGGAGTTTGAACCAGTGATAGGATGGTTTCCAATATTCTAGCATCTTATAGCATGAATGACATTTCTTTGTCACAAATCTGGTTGGTGATTATTATGGCATATGTTTGTACTTTTTAAAGGTGTTCAAGCATAGCATTTATTCGATGCGGGGTTTATTAAATTAATCGATTAACATCACATAATTCGTAGGTGATTTTATGGATTCCAACAGTTTAACGACATCATATCTACACCAACTTTGCGTTGAATCATTAAAATGAGTGCTAGAAATAACCTCAGAAATTTTTAAGTAAATAGGGGCCTACTTGAGTTTCGTGTTAAGTGGGATATTTTAAACAAAACAAAACTACTTCCAACATATAATATTATAAATGTCATTATACTGCGAAAAGAATTACATCAAAAGAAAATTGTCGAGTGTTAGTGCAAGTAAATTCCTTGTGTAATTTTCAATTTTTCCGATGATTTTGTATAATCGATATAGTGATGCGATACGAAAATTAATTTATTAGTAATGCGCTCTTTTGGACACCCCTAAAATGGATTAAATCGACGCTATACATAACTTATATTTCTGAAACGCTTGTAATCAATATTCAATGAAGTTAACAGGGAGAAAATTATGTACAAAACATGTTACAAACATGGTATAAATGAAATAAGATGACACAACGTAACAAACATACCATGAACATAGCATTATAATCAACTAATATACTATCCGATGTACGTTATTCCGTCTGTCGTGTAACTTCGATGGTGGGCTTCTTATGGCCAACCTAAGGTAGCCTGATACAGAGGCGCCTCATGCAGGCCTTCCTCCATGCCTGACACGGACGGAGGGCGGTTGGCCCTCCCTCCCTCCATGCCTGACGATAGTCAACGGCTTGCGTAATAGAGGGAGGGCCACCCTCCCTCCCTCCAATTCAGTGGACAGTTGACGTCCACTGACTTTCCTTGTGGTGCCAGTCCGAAGCCTGGATAAAGGAGGAGGGCGACGCTATCATCACTGCTACGTTGAAGCGTCGTTAAACAGCACTAGATATTGTCTGTGGGTCAGAACACAGATAGCTCTGCTATTTTTTTCTGGTCGATGTCAACGGCATTTGATGCCATAAGATGTCGTTAAACCTTTTGAAAGCGAGGGCTTTTGCTAACAACGCCACAAACCGATTTGGGTGGGTGCCAGCCCAAAGCCTGGATGAAGGAGGAGGGCGACGCTAGTCATTTCCTTTAATATTACTAGGCATTTATTAGGCCCCACTATCTAAAGATCAAGCATCAATCGATGGCGCTGAACACTTGCTGGTGAAGGACTTGCTCAAGGTTCCTAAACAGTAACCGTCTCAGAGGAGGAGGATCGAACCCGTACTATTCGCGCTTTAACCAGTTGGCTACGGTGTCCCTCGTAGCCCTTGTTGACACAGGGATGATACTGCAGGCGTGTATAGGGTAAGGTCGAGGTCAACACCCTGCATGCAATAAGATGTCGTTAAACACTGGATAAATTTATTTGAAAGAGATACTTTGAAACACCCACTCATAGGTGTAATTTACAAGGGCACGAGGGGTACCCTCACTTTTCAAACCCCTTGTTTTGCCATTATTATTTAATTGGAGGAAGCCCTCAGTATTTGAAGCAATTACCGAGCATTATCATCAGCGTGATCACCATCATCATCGTCTCATTGTTATCATTATGGTTTATTATTGTTGCTATTCTCATTATTTTGGCCTTTAATTATTATTATGCTTGTATAATATAAACGATGCCCTCATAATTATTTAACAGTCGCGAAACTGAAACAATGCAAAATTTGGTACACCCCACTTTCTAGACCAAAGTTGAGCCCCAGGGGCAGCCACTTTGAACCACATTTAGTCTCTTTGGTCCAACTGTAATGTAACAGTGATGCAGGGATCCCATCCTAAGCAAAAAAGAACCGGAACGCCGGCGTCGGACGCCATGTTAATCTAGAAATGTTCCTGTGAATCCTGTCTAAAACATACAGGTTGTCAAAAAAGAACCGGAACGCCGTTCCGGTGCGTTCCGGTCCCAACCGATCCCTGCAGTGATGCCTATATATAGGCCTATCTGTTACCATTCTCGTCATTATGACCTTCTTTTGGACTATTATTATTATTATATAGCGCTAATTTTTACTGTGGTAAACTAATTGGTGCCTAAATATAGTTCAAGAGAGGCGGCAGCTTTTGATATTTCTTATCTTTATTCGTAATTAGCTGGAAAACTCATTGATGCATTTCCAAATGGGTTACTGCAGTTTATGTATTTTAACGAGTGACTGCTATTGTTCAAACGTGGTTGTGGTCACTGTGAGTGTGTTGACGATGAAGATGATTTTGATGAATAATGACGATTATCATGAATGATGATGATCATGATAGGAATTGATGATGATCGTGGTGATGAATCATGATGATAATGATGATGATGACGATGACGATGATGATGACGACGATGATGATGATGTTGTCGTCTATTATTGTGAAGATGACGGTGATGTTGTTGTTGTTGTAGATGATGATTTTGATGTTGTTGTCGTTGTTGTAGGTGGTGATAAATTCCGCGATAGTGAAGTCGTTGAAGTATAATCAGGCGACTGCGACCTTCCACCAGTGGAGAGATCGTCAGGGAGTCTATGGTCTGAACTTCTCCTCTCAAGAGGACTCCGATGTCTTCGCTCAGTCCTTCACGAATGTCGTCGATTCGCTCAACGGTAGGTGGCGCTAGTAGTCGCTGCTCAAACATGGTCGGGTTTAGCCTGATCGGAACTGGTCGGTCGGGTTTAGTATGGTCAGGACGGGTTTGGTCTGGTCGGGTTTAGTATGGGCAGGACGGGTTTGGATGGGTGTACTGTGGTCAGGTCGGGTCTCGGTGGGTCGGGTTTAGTATGGTCAGGACGGGTCGGTTTTAGTGTGGTCAGAACGGGTCTGGTCGGGTCAAACTTAGTCAGAATAGGACGGGACTGGTTAGGTTGGTTTAGGTCGGGTTTAGGCTTGTCATGTCCGGTTTAGTTGAGTCTAGTCTGATGGGGGCTGGCTTGGTCAGGAGGGATACGGTGCCGTCAGGTTTGGTCCGGGATATGGTATATATTCAATCATTCATTCACTCATTCATTCATTTATTCACTCACTCATTCATTCATTCATTCATTCATTCACTCATTTATTCACTCATTCATTCATTCATTCATTCACTCATTTATTCACTCGTTCGTTCGTTCGTTCGTTCGTTCATTTCTAAGTTCGTTCGTTCATTCACTCATTTATTTATTTATTTATTTATTCATTGTAACTTTGGACTACTTTTGCCCCAAGCACTTGGCTCAAAACATTTTGGTGTTGGTGGTAGTCATGACGGTGGTGTGGTAGTGGTGGTGATGTGATGGTGGCGATTCTTGTCGAACTGGTAACTGATAAATGATACATGATGACATTACAGGATACACGATAATTGTTTTGTACCTAATCAGGAAGTAGGAGCCCGTGATACTCTTTTTGAAAATGAATGATCTCATTTTCAGTTACCATGTAAACATTTCTGCCGCTAGTTGTCATGATTTATTCTTGTCAATATTTGAATTCTTAAATATACAGCGCTACGTAATGACCTGATAACCGGTTCAATAACACAGATTTCAACACAATTATTGCTACATAATGACCTCAATAACACAGATTGCAAGTCTTCTAAAACACTGAAACCTCTGTCATGTCATGCTATGGTATTTTATGTTATGTTGTCATGTTAAGTAGTAGATGCAAAAGGTGATAGTGTGTTTGTTTTGTTTTTTTGAGCGCCTCTGTGTAGGTATCAGGTATCTTGAAGAGGCGCTATATCAAGTCCTTAGAATGAATGAATGAATGAATGAATGAATGAATGAATGTTATATTATGATAGGTTATGGTATGTTATGTTGTTGTATCTTATGTTATGTCATGTTTTTGTTACTTGTTTGTTATCGGTGGTTTGTTATGAAATGCTATAGTATGCTTTGTTATGGTATGTAATGTTACCTTATGCAGTGCAATGTTATATACTGTTATGTAATGTTAAGCTATGTTATAGTATGGTATGTTTTGTTATACAATGTTATGGTATATTATGGTATCTTATTGTATTGTATCTTATGTGTAGATACGTTATGTTATGTTATTGTATAATATGTTATGATTATGTCCTGGTTAAGTTGCTATGTTGTGATATGATATGTTTTGGTATGTTATGTTACTGTGCGGTATGTTATGTTATGGTATCTTATGTTATGGTATGTTTATGTTGTGGTGTTTCTCAAGTGGCTTCAGGAATTTCTCGATTCGGGATGGTCTCTCAGAAATCGTTCCAATTACTGAGCACTGGAACATCCGTATTTTCTTAGGCGGCGACTTGAAATGCTCGGCTGGCTTTGTTGTGTGCACATCAGGATGTTACCGGCGTTTTTTCTTCTGAACAGGATGTGTTGACTTGTGGTATTAGTTTGCGCTGTGTTTCGCATGATTCATATCTAAGAAGAAAGGCGAGAAATACCAACAAGTATTGCATGCAAGGAAATGCCGAGTGTATACAAAATTTCTCGGGAATATTAAGTATCTGGGAATGTTGAATCTCAGGGACTTTGAGTCTATAACAAACGAGACTGTTCAGCCGAGGAGACTTTAGAGTATACTATATTATAAGGGAATGTTGAGTCGCAGAGCGTCTTGCGTCTAAGAGGCTCATTGAGTAAGAATGGGTGGGAAACTTGACTCCTCAGTAATGTTACATCTGCAGCAATATTGAATCTGACAATATTGAAATATGGGGCATTATTGAATCTGTCGCAATACGGAATATATGGCAATACTGACTCTGCGATAATCTTGCCTGACTATGCTAATAAGGGAACTCTTCCACCTGAGGTACATTTCCAATCACAGTTTTCTCCGGCCACGTGATCTCCCCCGTCCAGCTGTAGCCGCAAACCGCATATATTACAAAACGGGAACTACCTGGGGGGTTCCAAAAGCTTAGCTCTGTAACCCGGCCAAGAATCTGCAGCGCTCAGGTGTCTCCGCGTATGCAAGGTTAAGTAAGAGCTGTCGATGCAAATGATCCGTTGCATATATATAGTGGACTGAGCTTTTTACTTCCTTCTCGATCTTTTGGAGGGGTCCTTGGACCTCCAATCGGTCTAAACGAATAGTCTAAACGAACTAATTATACACCACACACACACACACACGAACGGGAGATACAGACAGACAGACACACAGACAGAGACAGACAGACAGACAGACAGAGGGCATGCAGCTGAAAACATCCGTGTTAGCTGCAGCACTGTTGGCTCGTTTAATTTACAGACTATATCATACTAATTCGAATAGTATATTAATGAGTATGCTAATTAATATGCTAATTAATTTCTGTCGAAATTAATTTTTATTTTCTTCCGCGTCTGTATAATCCGGTTCGACTGTGAGAATGTCTTACAGTTATCCATCCTATTATTTATTCATTTATTTTTTTATTTACATATTTATTTATATGTCTATTTATTTATATATCTATTTTTCATTTATTTGTAAATGTTGTTATTAGTTAATTGATTGCTTAATTTATTATAAATTAAATGCGTGTATAGTTTAATGCTAATTATATTTCAGCCTCAGCTGCCAATCAACCGCTTCCTCAGCCCCCTGGCAACCGGGCTCCGCCCACTTCGGCAGGGAACAAGTCCAGACCCACTCAGAATGGATCGGAGATGGGATATGACCCCATGCCTAACGACGATGACCAAAGGTCAGCCAGTTGACCATTCAATGACCAACTATCTTATTGTCTGAGAGTAGGATTTTCGATTTACTCCCTTAAAATTTACGGTAGTAGTAGTAGTAGTAGTAGTAGTAGTAGTAGTAGTAGTAGTAGCAGCAGCAGCAGCAGCAGCAGCAGCAGTAATGGTTGTAATGGTAGTAGTAGTAGCAGTAGTAATAGTATTTGTATTAATCGTAATAGTAGCAGTACTACTCGTGGGGCGTGGTGGCTCAGTGGTAAGTTCGGCGCCTTGTGACCGGAGGGTTGCAGGTTCGAATCCCACTCTAGCCGCTGCGTACGGACCTTGGGCAAGTCCTTCACTCGCGATCGCTCGTGGCGCTTCGGCGTGAAAATTCCGGCACAGTGTGAAATGCTGTAGTCGGGAGCGCCTCTGAGTAGTAGTAGACTTCGAGAGGCGCTATAGAAATATCCGGAATAAATAAATAAAAATAAATAAATAAACTAGTAGTAATAATAACTACTACTCCTACTAGTAATAATGATAATAATAATGGCAGTTAGTAGTCGTAATAGTAATAGCAGTAGTAGTAATAATAATGTGTTGTTTATAAATGACACAAATAATGGATTTGTTTGCGCTGACTCGCTGACTCCGTCGTTCATGGTCTGATTTGCTGGGACACGGTATCCGATTGGTTAGAGCGAACGCCTTGTGACGAGGAGAGTACAGGTTCGAGCGTCTTCCCACAAGACGGTTACCGTGCATGGACTTTGACCGAGTCTTTCACTTAGAGTTGCTGATCGCCTTCGATTGATGCTTGGTCGTAAGTTAATGGCGCTTAATAAATGAACAATAAGAATAACAATTGAGAGTTCAGTTTTCCTCTTCCAGGTATTCCGGTGGAATCCAGTACGGCGCCGGTCTTCGCACTCCTGTTCCAGCCGCTCCGGCGACACCAGCTGCCACTCCCTTCTCCAAGGCCAAGCCGCCCAGCGCGATGAACGTCAACAAGCCCGGAGGACCGCCCCCGATGGCTCCGCCTCCCATGGCTCCGCCCAGCGCAGCACCGCCCTCAGCTGCGGCTGCTCCGCCTCCTCCCGGAGCGTGCGGAGGCGGAGCTCCGCCTCCACCGCCTCCCCCGCCTCCTCCGCCGCCTGCGGCAGGCCAACCAATGGGCGGTATCAAGAAGGCCGCAGGAGGAGGTGGCGGTGGCGGAGGAGGAGGAGGTGGCGGTGGTGGGGGAGGGTTGGCTGCCGCCTTGGCTGGCGCCCAGTTAAGGAAAGTTGCTCAGGTAACCTATGCAGGAATTTTAATCTATTTCAATCTGATCTAATATAAACGAAAGTCAATTAACATAATTTTAATCCAATTCGGTCCAGGTCTTTCTCTCTCAAAGGCCATCATCGTCGTCATCATCATCATCATCAGCAACATCATCATCATCGACAACAATACCACCATTATCATTATTATCTTCTCTTTCTGCCTCTGCTTCTTGTTTATCATCATCATTATCATATCTGTCGTCGTTGTCGTCACCATAATCATAATCATCATCATTGTAATCTTCATTACAATCACATTAATCTTACCATGAACATCTTATTTACCATCATCATTATCATCATCATCATCGTAATGAAAATCTTCATAGCCATCATCTTAATCACCCTCATCATCGTTATCCATCGACCACGCACTTGATCTTTTCATTTTCCATCGTTTGTTTTCTACTAATCTAATCTAATCATCGTTGATCTGATCTAATCCATTTGGTCGTTGTTACGTTGACCTGCAGCCAGACGAATCAGACAGTGGATCGTCAGCGACCAGTGGACCGCGGCCACCTCCAGCAGGGGGTCCTTCTGGAGGTGGGGGAGGCGGAGGAGGAGGAGGGGGAGGAGGGATGGACATGATGTCCGAAATGGCCAGACGATTGCAGGCGAGGAAAGCAAAGACCGATGGAGGAGGAGGAGGAGGAGGAGTACCTGCACCGCCACCTGCCGTCAGTATTAAGAATAATTCAAACATTCATTTTCGTTCATTCATTCATTCTATCATTCTGTCATTCATTGTGTCGTTCGTTCTGTCATTCTGTCATTTATTCATGCTATCATTCTTCATTCATTCTATCATTCATTCTGTCATTCATACATTCTATCATTATGTCATTCTTTCTGTCATTAATTCATGCTATCATTCCGTCATTCATTGTATCATTCTGTCGTTAATTCATTCTATCATTCTTCATTCATTCCGTCATTCATTGATTCTGTCATTCATTGTGTCATTCATTCTGTCATTCGTTTCTTTGTCCGATGATTCTTATATTCGTTAATTCATTACGTCGTTCTGTAATTCATTCCTTGGTTCGTAAATTCGTTCATTTGCTTTTTCATTCATTTATTCGTTCATTCATTCATTTGTTAATCTAATCATCGACTATTCCTTATATTCTTTATCATTTATTATGATTTGTTTGTTTGTCTGTTTATTGTTTATTTATTGTATTTTGTCAATGACTGCTGCTGCTGATGATGATGATTTCGACGACGATTTTTGTTTTATAAGTTTTGCTGTTGCTTTTGGTTGTGGTGACCAGCGCAACCACTAAAGATGGTGTTGATGGTGGTGGAAAGGTGGTGTTGGAAGTAGTGCTGGTGGAAACGGTGCTGATGGTGTGAGGGGTGGTGATGGTGTGAATGGTGGTGATGGTGTAAGTGGTTGTGGTGGAAATGGTTGTGATGGTGGAAATGGTGGAATATTAATGAAACGACTTATGATGATTCCAGGAGCCAGATTCCAGCAGTGGCCCGACGGAGAACCTATTTCCCAAGAGCAAACCTCCTCCTCCATTCGGCACACTAAAGAAAGTACCGATGACGCCCGTTGTGGCACCTCAAGAACCCCCGGCCAGTTCCAGCATAGGAGGGTGAGTGCCAATATCCAGTTCCAGCATAGGTAAGTGGAAATAGCCAGTCCTAGCGTAAGGTAAGCGGAACTAACCAGTTCCAGCATGGGGTAAGTAGCAATGACCAGTTCCAGCATAGGGTATGCATCAATGTTGTAAGTACTTCTTTCATTCGTTGGAGGAATTTATACAGCGCCCCTTCAGGTATCTACTCGAAGTATCTATGTATATGGGATAGGCAATGATTTCTAAAATAGGGCATTATGCCATTGACTACTCTTAGCATGTACACGAGCCAGTTCAAGGTTAAGGTAAATACTGGTAACCTTTTCCATCTTTGGATTAGTGCCTCTACCATTTCCAGCACGGGATATTATTATTGTTACGAAAAATTTAAATGCTCGCAAGGTCAGACAGAAATGCGAGTCTGAGGCGCGATTGGTCAGCTGCAGCCAGGCGAAGAGCAGCTTGATATCCAGATGTCTGAAGGTCAGTGAGGCGTTTCTTAAAAGAATAAAAAGAGTTCAAACATCGGAGACACATTTGCAATTGGTTCCATTACTTGGGGGCTGCAAATCGAAATGCACGTGTGTCCATGACATTGCTACATCGAAGCTCAACCAAAAGACCCATGCCGGATAATTGTTAACTGAGTGGAGGACTGTTAGGAGGTAGTCGTGGTTGAAGGTAGGTGAGAGTGCTCGTTGTAAGAGAAGTATCAGTAACCAAATCTAGAATAGGGTGGTGGTTAATAGGAGTCATTGATGATTTTTCCCATTCTTAATTAATATTGAAGTCCCTGAGGCTTCTTATGTATTTCAGGGCAAAAAACATTAAACATATAAACAAACATTCAGTCTCAAGCAATCGAGCAGATAAACAATTGAACAATAAACAAACTAATTAACAAACAAACAAACGCATAAACAAATAAGCAAGTGAAGAAACAAGCAAATGAACACAATAAGCAAAGAGATCATCTGATTGATTTGTTTTTCTGAAGTGGTGGTGGTGTTGGTCGACCACCTCCTTCTCTTCCACCGCCGGCGCCATCGTTTGACGCGTCGCAGTCGACCGGAAGCATTGGGGACCTCGAAACGCTCAAGCAGGAAATTCTGACGGAGGTCTTCCGAGAAATGCACAAGATCAAGGACGAAATCATTGAAGGTCCGTCTCTTGACGGTTCAGTCTGGTTGACTCAAAGCTAGAACTTGAAGTGCATGTTGCTCTAGTCACTTAAATGATCGTCTGTATGACGTATGAACGAATGGATGGATGGATGGATGGATGGATGGATGGATGGATGGATGGATGGATGGATGGATGGATGGATGGATTGATGGATTGATGGATGGATGGATGGATGGATGGATGGATGGATGGATGGATGGATGGATGGATGGATGGATGGGTGGGTGGATGGGTGGGTGGGTGGGTGGGTGGGTGGGTTGGTGGATGGATGGATGGATGGATGGGTTAATGGATGGATGGGTTGGCATAGAGATGGGCGTATAGACGGGTGGATAGATTGTCACAG
>OY744611.1:52936783-52949283 GCA_963556255.1 Allolobophora icterica | reverse complement strand
AGTCAGGGTCCGATTTGTCAAAAAAGAAGCAGGGGGGTCGGAAATCTATATAAAAAATTACTAAGCTGAAAACACTGGCGACGATCTTAATTGTTTGACATGTGTGGGGGGAAACGCCCGGCACGGGAAACTTTTGAACTGATCTGGTAAAAAAAGAGGTGTTTTCAGCAGGAGTTTTAGCTAAGGTTACCTACTAATAACAACAGAGCCGGTTTTAGGGTGGTGGGCCCATGGGCGCCCAATATGGTGGAGCTCTTTCTGCAGCGGATTTGTTGCCTTTGTTGATGCGCAGTCCAACAGGGACAACCCGCATACCAACAGTTATAACACGTTATACTGACTCATACAGGCAAAGGTGCTAAATGCAATGTTTAAAATTTTTGATTTATTGTTATTTTTTAATTGTATATAAATGAAAATAAATTAGGAAGATCATTTTCCTTATAAATAAAGTGTCTTCTATTAGGCCTATTTTCGTAGGTGTGCAATAATTTCTCAAATACAAACAAAAGGATAAGCTTTAAGATTCTTAGCCAGTTTTTAATAGAAGTTGTTGATACAAACAAACAAAGAAATGTAAACTAGTGGTAAGCAGGACCTCCAAACTAAAAGCAGATAGCTCTGAGTCAGTTAATTAGGTCAGTTAGGTCTAAATTTGAATAGGCCCAATAGAAACTCTGCACACTTTTCTATTGGCAAAATCATCAATAAACTGATTAAAGTCCAATTGAATATCACTCTATATAAGCTCAACACTGCAAGATGGATAAGTCACTCATGTGTCATACTTGTGGGAAGCCTGTTCCTATGCCTAATTATCTTCATCTTAGACAATGGGCGTTCAGCACTACAGTTGTGACCATGATCACCAAGTAGGCCTACATAATTTCCACATTTGGAAATGAACTTTTAACACCTTTGTCGAGAATTGGTACATGAACTGCTCCTGACTTATGTTGAGGCCTGTGCTACCTGTCTTGTGTTTACACATTTTGACAAAATAAGAAAACTGCATGAGCTCATTGCCAAGGTTTTCATCGAGGTCATCGCACTATATTGCTACAAGATTTTTCGCTGAGTTGTGTATTTCTTCATCACTACATGATTCAATCCTAGATAGAAAAGCAAACCTTGAGCAGAGTAGTTCGTATGATGCTAGTCTTCTTGTCAACTCGGTTGTGAATTGATCAACGATGGGCAGAAAAGTGTCAATCTGAAACTTCTCTGAAGCAGAGTGCGCAGATTCTGGCGCTCGACCATAATCCAATGCTAGGAGACGTGCGCTTTGATGGTGTTCTAGTTGAACATATTCTGCTATTCCACAACAGAGTGAGACCCGACTAAGCGGGAACGTTGCTGAACTGGCGGTTGTTCGACAACTGCAGCATCACCAGTGACACCAGGCTCAAATGAGCCTGCATTTTAACCACGTGACGTGAGAGCAGATGTACTTATATCTGTTGCTTAAGGAAAGCAGTAATAGGAGGCGTCTTTGCAAGTACTCTCTCGATCATTTTGATATGTGCTTTTTCTTTACTTAACTTGCGTTTTTGAGAGCCACTAGGCCGATTAGTGCCATTATGTCGATCTAAAATTCGATTCATATCTGTCGGCTGAAATTACTGAGGCTCAAATTATATCATGTAATACTAATTTGCAAATTCAAATTGTATGATATAAAGGTCGAATCCTACAGTACTGCGTGCCTCAAAGCCACTACCAGCACATAAATGACAGCCTACAGCTGTGGACTGCCATAGATGTGAACTGTATAGGTCATTCGAGGTCAAAAGCGACAGCGAGTGCTGAATCTCAGACAGAATACCACGGAAGACATTTACCCCACAGCTGGATGCTAGTGGCTATGGAGCTGATATGCCTGAGGGTGCTGGCTTGAGCACGGGGCCTCTGTCCATTCGTTGTCTGCTGTCTGTGAACCGAGCCCTTAAGGTCTTGCCCTGAGAATTATCTCTTACCCTGCTTCTGCCTACATCAGTAGACGACCTCAGTTTGAGTTAAAAGTAATATAATCTGCCAACAGCTGTAGATACCAAGTTGTTGTATTGTCTCAGAGCCTGTCAAAGGATAACCTAATCCTTGAAAAGTATATCACAGTATCAACCTACACCAGGGCACCGACTGGATAATAAATAATTACTGAAAGGTGACAAAGCACTATTGGAGTCTTTCGGTTTAGGACTGTGGCTAACGGATTTGAGGGGGTCAGGCCGACCCCCTCGGGGGTCGGCCTAAGACTAGAAGCAGAGGGGTCAAAAAAAGAAGCAGGGGGGTCCAACCCCCCTGACCCCCCCGGCAAATCGGACACTGCCTATAGTATTGTATCCTTGTCTGAGTTGTCTCTAGTGACTATTGTTCTTCTTATCATTCCTATAATTGAGTTAGCAGTTTTGATGCTTCAGAACATTGCCTTGAAGGTTTTGTACTATTGTGCATAATCACTCCCAAGTCTCTTTCTTCCTCACTCATTTTCAGTACTTTAGCGTTTAATCTCTTGTGAGAACTCGTTGTTTCTCTTCCCCATATGCATCACTGAGAACTTTTCCAAGTTAAGGGGCATTTGCAGTTCCGCTATATTTTCTTTAATAATTCTCTACATGACCTTGCACATCACATGGTTAAACTGACTGGTCTGTAGTTACCTGGTTCACTTCTAATTCCCTTTTTAAACAATGGCACTATGAGTGCATCCCTCCATTCCTGTGGTAGGCCCTACATCTCCAGTCTACATTGATTTATTGAAGATGTGGGTTAATACCTCTCCAATTTCTTCCCTCACTTCATGTAAGAATTTTGGATGGAGTTCGTCTATGCCTGGACCGTGTTCGGTTTTTAGCCTTTTCAATTGTCCCACGACATTTCCCTCAGTAAACATAACTGTATTGTATTGTATTGTATTGTATTGTATTGTATCTAAACATTTATAAAGCGCCTCTCACGTGTTTGGGTCAATCCCTTCTCACCACTGTCTAAAAATGGTTTGGTTAGGCTCAGAGATAGTTTCTAATTCTCCTAAAGTAAACACTGAGTTCAAATCTATATTGAGTAGCCTCTTCAGCAGCTTCCACAATAACTTCGCCCTTTCCATCTTTCTTTTTCAATGGCCCTATCAGGTCTCCTTCTCTGCTTACTTCTGACATAGCTGTAGAAACTCTCCGCCTTTACGTTCCTATACATAACTTCTGATCAAAGTTTTTTTTATTGCTTTCTGTGAATGAACGAACGTGACTGAATGGATAAACGAACGAACAAATGAAGGAATGAACGAACGAACGAATGAGTGAACGAACAAATGAGTTAATTAATAATTGAGTTAATGATGGAACGTATGAATGAACGAACGAACGAATGAATAAACGAATGATCAAACAAATTAAAGAATGAGAAAATAAAGTTGCATATGGATGAATGACTGAATGAGTAAGAAATGAATGACGTCGTTCTATGCATTGTTCTTTGTAGAGAAGCGCTGTTACCAGTGTGCCTATTCGCCACCGAAGACCATTCACAGCAAGAAGACCGTCCATGTGGGGCAACAGGGTCACGCAGGACAGGTAGAAGGCCATACTGTGCTGAGACCTGGACAGAAGGCGAAGCCTTCTCTAATAGAAGGCCAAACCTTCTTTAGGGCGGGGCATAGTTCGTTTTGTACAGACCTTAAACTAGAAGTGTTCCTAGTGGACGAAGAATTCGGTTGCTGGACCTATATTTTGAAACTCTGTCTCTCTCTGTCTCTCCCTCGCCCTCTCTCGCAGTCAAATCCTGACTGTTGATAGATGGATAGATACATAGATACATAGATACATAGATAGATAGATAGATATATAGATACATAGATAGATAGATAGATAGATAGATAGATAGATAGATAGATAGATAGATAGATAGAAAGATAGATAGATAGATAGATAGATAGATAGATAGATAGATAGATAGATGATAGATAGATAGATTGTCAGCCAGTCAGTCATACAAGCAGATAGATGGATAATACATGATTTAAATGCCAGTGTTGGACATCCAACTGTCTCGTTTTCTGTCTGATTCCCTATAAGCTTATTATTTGCTATAGGGTTATGGCCAGCAGCAGCAACAACAGTACGTGTCGCAGACTCTGCACGGAGGATGGGACAAGTGCCTCGGGCCATTCGACCATTACCAGGCAAAGGCCTACGGCGTCGACACCTGGGACTGTCACTCAGGCAACTGCTACGTGAGACGGGACCCCAACGGTGGTATGTACCTTTGACTGATTGATTCATTGATGGATCGATTGATTGATTGATTGATTGATTGATTACTCGTTCATTCTGTAATTCATCCAATCATTCTGCTATTCATTTAGTCATTCTGTTAGTCATTCAGTCACTGTTATTCACTCATTCATTAGTTCATTTGTTCATTTAATAATTAATTCATTCATTCATTCAGTAATTTTTCAAGTCTTTAGCCTACATAAACCCCAATGTTTTTCGCAAGTAGCGGTATTAAGTTTATTAACTTGAATTTCTGCAATGACTAACTGGTTGTGTAATGTCGGTCTTTTGCCAGACGTGTTTCGAGGGTGCTTCAAGGGTGAATACGGCGTAGACCAGCATCGTTACGGCTGCCACTACCAGGGTGGTTCGACCTACTGCTTCTGCGAGGGCGAGCTGTGTAATAACGGAGCGGCTCCTCAGGCTCAGCACTGAGTGGGGAGGTATACCCACTGAAGATTCCACCCTCAGCAAGGATTTGACTGCATGTACGCTACACGACCTCAGCCCTGCTATTCGCACTTCGCTACGCTGTATGCTTGTCTTGCGAACGATGGGACGTTGTTTTAGGACGCTAGTGCTCGAAATGCTCGTCATGTTGTAAATGTGGCCATGTCGTGAATGATTGTCGAACTACCCGGGAACGCGTTTGGACACAGGTGTCTGAATCTGAGAACACAGGGGATGATTGTGTTAAAGAAGTTAAATCTCTGTTTTGGTCCGTTAATCATAATTGAATACTTGACTGGTGATTTGTATCACCAGTTAAACTGCTTAAATTGCCCCAAAATTCAATTTTACACACTCCTCCTCAAACACTCAAACTTTACTTGAACTGGGAAGTAAAATTTCAGGTATCACACTGGACAATGTCAACTGCACACACGGCAATGTCAGTTGCACAATCGACAGTGTCAACTACAGATACTCTGTGTCAGAAAGCACATTATTTTGGGTTCTGATTGTATATTTTTTTCCACTGGGGTCTCTAATTTCATCGATTATCACGTAGCTAACGTAGACGACAATTCTCAGACTGTATTTTAAAGCCAACTACGGAACAGACTTTTCTCGCAGCTACTGCTTTTAAATCAGCAACTACTCTCCACTGCGTTGATTATTATGTTACATTGTGTCAGATCTGAGTTTTTGTGTAAATTCTCTTCTTCTTCATGCATTCGGAAAAAAGTTTCTTTTTTAATTTGTAAATATATTGCATTCAACCAATAAATATTCAAACGATGCTGAGTTTTTCTTTCCCTTGGACTCCGCCTTTCAAGTGATTGCGACCGGAATATTTTGCTACAATTGCCACTACTATCACTTCCACTACCACTACTACTATTATTACTACTACTACTACTACTACCACTACTACTACTACTACTTCTACTACTACTACTGCTGCTGCTGCTGCTACACCATCACTACTACTACTACTACTACTACTACTACTACTACTACTACTACTACTACTACTACTACTACTACTACTACTACTACTATTACTACTACCATAATGAATTTATTAAGTGCCACTATCTAATGACCAAGCAAAAATCGATATGGTGCTGAGCAATTGTGTGTGAATAACTTGGCCAAGGTTCCTACACAGCAGCCATCTCATATAATAACTTAATACTAAATTCTACCACAGTAACTGATTTCTTGCAGTAGACACGAGACGTTACATAAATAGTCCGATGTCATAGTTGTTCCTGTCAGCATTCTCATATCCAGCTACAACTAGAGAAAGCTGAGGTATGTTCCCAGCCATTCTTCAATACCAAAAAACACTTGAAAGTACTTCCACGTCAAACGTCATGGTTTGGGTGACACGTTTCAGCGACAAAACAATCGTAATCGTAATCGTAAACTTCAAATATCTATAGCGCTACTCAAAAGCAAAGAGCATGGCACCAGCTTTTTCACGAGCGCTGCGTCGTGTCAGAGAGGTTGTCTACGAGTGTCAGAGGAATATCCGAGTCCGGTTGCCTGAGAGAGGGATCAGAGGATCTGCCAAGACGGGTTTTGTTGAGGTCGAGAGAGCTGGAAGAGGTGGGACCAGGGGCGTCTACACCGTAGAAACCTTGGAGCAAATGCCCCATCCAAGAAATAGGGGGGATCTGTCAGTGTGTGTGCCACCATTTTAGGGGAAGGAACGGGGTGGGGGAAGAAGAGGGGGAAAGGGGACGTTGCTCCAATGACTTAGGGGGATAGACGCCCCTGGGTGGGACTTTAAAAGCTTTTACTGTTATTGCCTAACCACTATACTTATTTAAAGTGATTCAACTTTTCCTTCGATTTACAGCAACCTTGTCTTGTTTCGTCCTGCAGGGCAAATGCTGCCAGCGATCTTCTTCGCCAGGGCTTTAGCGGTTTGTTCAGTTAACGGTTTGTCCATGCGTTGGAAATGCTGTTCGATGGGGCAGCTGGCGACAGACTTCAGCTCCGTGAGGTTGACATCTCCCCCGAACCCCACGGCAAACATCTCGATCCCGTTACCGTGCTTGGCCCTGTCAGCAGCCACGATGGTATCGCGGAAGTTATCTGACCTTGCATCGGTCATGTAGACGCCGACCTTGTGACGTCGCTGAGGTTCGTTGGCCTTGAGCGAGTTCGTCATCCTGTTGATGAGCTGAGACGAGGTGCTGCGAGTGGCCAGGAGGGTGGCGTCGATGGCGCTCAAGGCATCATCCTTCGAGTCGTAGCGGTGCTGGTCCGAGCAGGCCGATCCGTGACACTTGTGAACGAACTCGAAGCTCACGTGGTTCCCGTTTTCTGCGCCCAGTTCTGCGATGATGGCACGCGACAGAATCCAGAAGTCTTGGGCGAATTCCGGATGACTCGACTTGTGATCCAGAACAAAAGAGACGTCCGTGGGTCTACGAGATCGGCAACCTAAAACTGGTAAAACGCAAACGTGGTACCTTTCAACCGACTCCTCTATTGGCGGGCGTGAATATAATGTGTCTATAATAATTAATTAATGTGTCTAGTCATCGCGACTTCTACATACATTACGTTGCTGTCCTTGTGCAGACCACCCGGGCCTAACGTTATACGACGCGACTCTAGGCTCGGGACTGATTGTGGTATTAAATCTGCCCCTGTCAGAGGGTCTCTAGCTTCAAGCCTCCCTTCCCATCAAGGCTGGTGGACTGGGAATTAGATCGGTAACCTCGCTGGCAGTTCCCGCCTTTTTGGCTTCAGCCGCAGGTACCCTTTCGCCCCAGTCCATCATGCTAGTTGACACATTCCCAACCGACCCACAGTATGAGGCGATACTGTCCCGCTGGCTGAAGACCAACTCAATGCAGCTCCCGGATAACAGCCTTATACACAGACAATCCACTTGGGAGAAACCTCTGACCGGTAAAATCATTTCCGACCTGTGCGTCGGGCTTCCGGAACCTCTCCATCAGGCGCGTCTCAGAGCGGTTTCTGCCCCGCACGCCGGCGACTGGCTGCTGGCCCTTCCTATCACCTCGTGCGGGCTCAGACTGCATGACGAGTCGGTCAGGGTGGCGGTAGGCCACCGACTGAGGGCTCCCCTCTGCGAACCACACAGATGCCCTTGTGGCTCTCCCGTGGCCGAAGATGGCCTGCATGGGCTCTCCTGCCTTCTGGTACCGGGTCGTTTTTCTAGACATGCAACATTGAACGACATAATTTTTCGCAGTCTGACCAGCGCTAGCTTCCCTTCAACTTTGGAACCCGTTGGCCTTTTGAGAGCCGATGGCAAGAGACCGGATGGCCTAACTCTTATTCCGCGGCGCACTGGTCGCAGCCTTGTATGGGATGCGACCGTGACCGATGCAGTGGCTGCTTCTTACCTGCCGGATACCGCTCGGGCGGCCGGTGGGGCGGCCGAGAAGGCGGCAGCCCGCAAACACGACAAATACTGCCAGCTGTCCACTACCCATTTTTTGTTCCCTTGGCATTTGAAACCCTGGGCCCGATTAACAATGAGGACTTGGCCTTACTTTCTGCCCTTGGGCAGAGCCTCAAAACTATTACGGGGGACGTTCGGGAAACGACTTTTTGTTCCAACGACTTTCGATTACGATTCAACGTTTCAATGCGGTGGCCTTTAGGGGTACCTTCACCAACTTAGAACTAGACGAATAGGGCCCATTCCAAACAATTTCTACACTGTAAATAATGTTGAAGTCCCTGAGGGATCCTGTTTACCTCGAGGCAAAAAAATTAATAATAATAGCAATAATAATAATAATAATAATAATAATAATAATAATAATAATAATAATAATAATAATAATAATAATAATAATAATAATAATAATAATATAATAATAATAATAATAATATTAATAATAATAATAATAATAATAATAATAATAATAATAATAATAATAATAATAATAATAATAATAATAATAATAATAATAATAATAATAATAATAATAATAATAATAATAATAATAATAATAATAATAGTTAGAGCAATGAAAATAATACTTTGTAGTACCTGAGAGATCTGTTACCTCGAAGATAAAAAAACAAGATGACGATATAATAATAACGAGGTTAGGTTAAAATGCGTCAGTCAGATAGTCGCTTCGAGGTGAACTTAACTCATAGGGCATAGTGTACATATAATTGGCTATGACAGCGCTACACTGGATATAGGTCAGGTCAGAAGCTGAGAGGTCAGAAAGACCAAAGATATGATATAAAGTAACTCAACTCTTTTTCATTTGGTTGATCTCTGTGACGTCTCGATTCATCGGTGAGTTACTCGTCTTGACTCCACTCTCATCCTCGACGTCCACCGTCGATGATGATATATCCGATTCTTTCTCGGATTCGTACATCCCAGGACGGGCGTAGCGATACCAAGTTGCATGCCCTGCTTCGTTAATCACCCAGAACCCGTCAGCTCCATCTTCTCCCGGGTTCTCGCTCCCATCTGGAGACGCCGCACCTTCTTCTCTTCCTTGACGACTGTTCCAAGCTCCAGGAACGACATCGACCGAGTTTCCTGGTGCATTGGTCCCTTTCTCTCTTCCTTGACGACGGTCCCCAGAATCAGGAACGATATTGGGGTAGTAGCCTGGTGCATTGGTTCCTCTATCTCTTCCTTGACGACTGTCCCCAGATTCAGGACTGACATTGGGGTAGTTTCCTGGTGCATTTGTACCTCTATCTCTTCCTTGACGACTGTCCCCAGATTCAGGAACGATATTGGGGTAGTTTCCTGGTGCATTGGTACCTCTATCTCTTCCTTGACGACTGTCCCCAGAATCAGGAACGATATTGGGGTAGTTTCCTGGTGCATTGGTTCCTCTATCTCTTCCTTGACGACTGTCCCCAGATTCAGGAACGACATTGGGGTAGTTTCCTGGTGCATTGGTTCCTCTATCTCTTCCTTGACGACTGTCCCCAGATTCAGGAACGATATTGGGGTAGTTTCCTGGTGCATTTGTACCTCTATCTCTTCCTTGACGACTGTCCCCAGATTCAGGACCGACATTGGGGTAGTTTCCTGGTGCATTGGTACCTCTATCTCTTCCTTGACGACTGTCCCCAGATTCAGGACCGACATTGGGGTAGTTTCCTGGTGCATTTGTACCTCTATCTCTTCCTTGACGACTGTCCCCTGATTCAGGACTGACATTGGGGTAGTTTCCTGGTGCATTGGTACCTCTATCTCTTCCTTGACGACTGTCCCCAGATTCAGGACTGCCATTGTGGTAGTTTCCTGGTGCATTGGTACCTCTATCTCTTCCTTGACGACTGTTCCCAGATTCAGGACTGCCATTGGGGTAGTTTCCTGGTGCATTGGTACCTCTATCTCTTCCTTGACGACTGTCCCCAGATTCAGGACTGCCATTGGGGTAGTTTCCTGGTGCATTTGTACCTCTATCTCTTCCTTGACGACTGTCCCCAGATTCAGGACCGACATTGGGGTAGTTTCCTGGTGCATTGTTACCTTTCTGTCTTCCTTGATGACTTTCCCCATTGGCACCGCTGTCCGCTTTTACAACTGTGTCCACGACGGCGTATCCTAACCAGATTCGACGATCCAAATCAACCCAATCACCTATAAACATGGAACCGTTAACGACCACTCCTACCAGGGATCTGCTACCGTCCAAGTTGTTGGACCAGAGTTTGTTTCCCTCGACCGTGACCCTGCTACCGTTGGTGACATCGGGCAAGACGTTGTCGTCTTTGAGTCTAAAATCCTCTTTGGAAATTTGAGTCCAGCTTCCATTTAAGTGGATTTTCAAGAGCATGGGTCGTTTAGGAAAGGCATTTGATTTTTCAAGCTCATTTCGAAACCTTTTGTCTTCCTCAGCAGCTCCATCCCGCCTCGACGTTTCAATCCTAGAGTTGGTTCTGGACTGTCCATCTCCGATCCGCTCTCGGTCCTTAGGATCTCCTGAAACATCTTTCGACCTTCCACCTCCGTTACGATCTCTATCCTTAGCATCTCCTGAAACATCTTTCGACCTTCCATCTCCGTTACGATCTCTATCCTTAGCATCTCCTGAAACATCTTTCGACCTTCCATCTCCGTTACGATCTCTGTCCTTAGCATCTCCTGAAACATCTTTCGACCTTCCATCTCCGTTACGATCTCTATCCTTAGCATCTCCAGAAACTACTCTCGACCTTCCATCTCCGTTACGATCTCTATCCTTAGCATCTCCTGGAACATCTTTCGACCTTCCATCTCCGTTACGATCTCTATCCTTAGCATCTCCTGGAACATCTTTCGACCTTCCATCTCCGATCCGGTCTCTGTCCTTAGCATCTCCTGAAACATCTCTCGACCTTCCATCTCCAATCCGATCTCTGTCCTTAGCATCTCCTGGAACATCTTTCGACCTTCCATCTCCAATCCGATCTCTGTCCTTAACATCTCCTGGAACATCTGTCGACCTTCCATCTCCAATCCGATCTCTGTCCTTAACATCTCCTGAAACATCTTTCGAACTTCCATCTCCGATCCTATCTCTCTCCTTACCAATTCCATCGCCTGAAACATCTTTCGACCTTCCATCTCCGATCCGATCTCTGTCCTTAGCATCTCCTGGAACATCTTTCGACCTTCCATCTCCAATCCGATCTCTGTCCTTAGCATCTCCTGGAACATCTGTCGAGCTTCCATCTCCAATCCGATCTCTGTCCTTAGCATCTCCTGAAACATCTTTCGACCTTCCATCTCCGTTACGATCTCTATCCTTAGCATCTCCAGAAACATCTCTCGACCTTCCATCTCCGTTACGATCTCTATCCTTAGCATCTCCTGGAACATCTTTCGACCTTCCATCTCCGATCCGGTCTCTGTCCTTAGCATCTCCTGAAACATCTTTCGACCTTCCATCTACGTTACGATCTCTATCCTTAGCATCTCCAGAAACATCTCTCGACCCTCCATCTCCAATCCGATCTCTATCCTTAGCATCTCCTGGAACATCTTTCGACCTTCCATCTCCGATCCTGTCTCTGTCCTTAGCATCTCCTGAAACATCTCTCGACCTTCCATCTCCAATCCGATCTCTGTCCTTAGCATCTCCTGGAACATCTTTCGACCTTCCATCTCCAATCCGATCTCTGTCCTTAACATCTCCTGAAACATCTTTCGAACTTCCATCTCCGATCCTATCTCTCTCCTTACCAAGTCCATCGCCTGAAACATCTTTCGACCTTCCATCGTCGCCAATTCCAGGGATTCCATCAGGAGAGTATCTTCCCGATCCTCTTTTATCTTCTGATCCTCTGTCGTCCGTCGGACTTCCACCCAAGCCTCGATTCGTCGTTAGCGGAATCTCCGTGGCCCCCCTCGGTTCGTACAACGTCGGCACCGGTCCCGGCGGATGCCCAGAACCTTGCCCCGTTTGATACCCAGGACCATGCACCAGTGTTCCAGGTCTGTCTTGAGCAGTTAAGAATTGTAGAGTTGGCCTCGTAAACCTCCTCATTCTCGTCGCTGTGCTTTTGGATGTCGCTGGGAAGACGTCTCCCCGATTTATTCTCGAGTCAAAGCTTGTAGAGGTCGGCATTGCCAACGTCTGAGCCTTCCAACTCGAAGCAGTAAGCGCAGGGTCGTTGATCATTGGTAACGCAGTCCTGAAGTTAGGGGTTACGTATACGGCCCATGCTGGTCTGGTTCCGATATAGAAGTTCTTTCTTGACCCATCGGTCGTAGTAGAATATGTTGCTCTAGTTGTAGTTGTCGTTGTTGGTGTTGTT
>OY744611.1:52899283-52931783 GCA_963556255.1 Allolobophora icterica | reverse complement strand
CTGACATCGATTTCCGGCAGGTGTCCTTGAAGCACTTACTCATGCATGTGCTAAATAAAAACTAGAACAATAGCACTCTGTCAGTGGGTAGAGGATGCCGAGTGCAATCCTTCCTCTGACCTATCACTCCGGATCACGTGGATCGATTCCGCATCGGACTGACTCACCGACTTCCAACTAACGTATTCACATGATTAAGGCTTGGTTTTGGTGAACCATCGGTTGATACCTTGTGAATTAGACACCGGTGCGATAGCAATTGTAAATTATAAACAATCATATGACCTTTTGAACTCATGTACAACGCCCTTTCTTTCGGCCATGTGATTCACAAGGTATCAAGGTGATCTGTTACGGCGCTATACAACTTGTCGTCTTATGATCATTTTAAGTTACAATTGCCATCCATATTTAGCTACCTGCATGTCCACCTACCTGACCTTTGGACCAAATCTGACTGTATCTGCCTCACCGAGTTTGTTCCGACAGGGCGCCCGCAAATAAGTTGGTAGGGCATACCGCCATCGGTCGTGTATCGGACCTTCCTCTCCAATCTTGCATATATTTACTGTACTAGGCTATTTCAATTAATTAAGCTGAAAAGACAATTTTTTTTACCTAATTAGCACTTCTTTCGATCACTGAGATAGCCAAGAAATCAGCGCTTTTAGAAGGTGTCTGAAAGGCGCTATAAAAATGCTCCGTTACATTACATTACACACGACAACTCCGGAGTCACGGCCCGTAATCCGGTAGTGCCGGTCCGAAGCCTGGGTTAATTATGGCGACGTCAACAGCCCTGGCAGCCGAAATATGTCGTTACACACTGTACACTCTACAATTACCCACGACAAGAATTCTAGGATTTCTCTGCGAGTGACTGAAGACACCTTGAGATTACGATAACGAATTTAGCAACAATAAATGATAAAACATAGTTCTGAATATACAAACCACTTTGCAGGTGACAAAAGCTACCACTTCCAACAGCGCAACTACTTTGAGCAGAATCGACGGAAAATACCTCCTGGAATACATCATTACGATTGTAAATATTCGTTGTTACATAATCAGAGGATCATCGAGCTCGAACCGAGCCATAAGTCTTTCCGATATTTGATCACTGTTGGCAAAGGTTAAGAAAGACTTGGAACATTGTGCAAGGTGGTCTATCGTAAACAACAGTTAGCTCCTTCCTATCAGCTTTCTCTTATATAAGCCATATCTCCGCGTGCTACGATGAATGCCCCATATGGCCGTACATATCTAAGTACATATCGACAACGTATCGCTGTTATATAATATTTGGATATATAATATTTATATTGGCATGTAAGGCAGGCCTTTGGCGTGATGCTTTGAACTGTTGAAAAAATAATTAAGGCCTACCATAAATGTGGGCTTTGTGGGGAGTATATTGTTGTAAACGGAGGCCCATTCCAGGACTGTGGTGGTAGGAAATAAAAGTCTCATATCTTGTTTACAATTTATGCATTTAAAGAATTCAGCGAGTTCCATTAAAGAGTTCAGGTTTCCTCCAACTCAGCTATCGGAGAAAGTCCGTTGGTGTTATATAAATTGATCGGCATGCCAATATGGCCAGTTCCGTTTTATTATCAACGTGCTGATTTATTAAAAAAATTTGCTCCCAGATGCTAGTTCCAGTAGTTCGGCCTTTATGTTAGGGTGGATGAAGGGTTTTTAAAACTTGACTCCAAAAGATAGGGCATGCATCTTCACAACTCTCTACAGCTCTTAAAAATGGTAAGCCTATTGCAAGTGCCAGACAAAAGATAAACCTTCGTAAAAAGAATTTGGTTCAAAGCAGAACTCAGAGCACCAGTAACTCCGCGTATTGAGCGCTGCGCCATCTTTTCTTCTCACGTGTGGTCGGCCAATGACTGCACAACCTTGAATACCGCATACCCTGGTGTGACGTCAATGAGTAAACCACGTAGCGAATGGCGTTTTGTTTAAAATAAAATTCCGAGGCTGTTGTTTTAAAACTTCCTTGAGAGCTTTATAGATTTCTTAAAATGGTAGTAATAAATATATATGTTGAAGCTACCAGCTGCTTTTGGTTTTTATGAGAATTTAACGCGTGTGGTTTGAACGATCAGCGCTCAGGCGTCGTGCGTAATGTAATGCTGAAGTACCGATTGTAAATTCTTGTTATTGCTCTCAAAAGGCGCTACTGGAAAAGACGATAATAATTTTATACCCTTAAAAGAATACCTGTAGCTTTTTCTAGTTGCGTTATGTCAGCTTTGATGTTGAATACATATATCGAAATATGAAATCATTCCTTGCCACAAAGACTTTAATTTTTCTAACCGAATAAAAATTATCTTTTTAGCCTACGACAATTAAAGAAGCCTTGACCAAATGGGTGAGAATTTCGAATTATTTTTGTATCATTTGCGATTTTCCAATAATTATAAGTGTGCAGGAACAGTATTTTTGCAGCGCCTGCCTGCGGCACTGCATTCATACGTATTGATAAAACTTAAGATTCTGAATGATGTAGGAACAGTTGTATAGGCTTAGGGCATGCAATTTCCAAATCGTAGGATGCTTATTGAAGATTTGGGAGTGAAATTTAAAACTAAGGCTAGCAAATACAATGGCTATCAAATATTGTGCACTTATGAACTTTGGAAGGTGGGCAAGATCAAATACAATTGTATTGCATTGTATTGTATGGCATTGTATTGAATTGCATTGTATTGCATTGTATTGTATTGCACTGAATTGCATTTGAATGGCTATCACATACTGTGCACTTCTGAACTTTGGAAGGAGGGCAAGATCAAATACAATTGTATTGCATTGTATTGTATTGTATTGTATTGTATAGCATTGTATTGAATTGCATTGTATTTTATTGTATTATATTGCATTGCATTGTACTGTGTGGCATGTATTGTATTTTATAGCATTGCATTGTATTTTAATACATTATATTGCATTGTATTGAATTGCATTGTATTTTATTGTATTGCATTGCATTGTATTCCAAAGTATTGTATTGCATTGAATTGATTGCATTGTATTTGATGACAGGAGGAGAGGAATGGTCAGAAAGCGACCGACGCTGTCCGCATTGACCTCTACGGTCAAATTCCTCCGATTGAAAAGATGGATGCCGCACTCTCCACTCTCAACAAATGCGAGCAAGTTACTACTACTACACAGACTTACAAAAGGCCTACAAGCTTCTAAGGCTGTTACAGAGACATAGTAGCTTACATCGAGCCTCCTGGGAGATATTAGTAGCTTCTATAGCTTCTATATGTATATATAGTACTTACAAAAGCCTATTTAACTAACTTAAGTTCTGTTTATATGTAGTTGCTTCTGTGCGCTCGATAGTGTAGTGGTTAGCATGCTGGACTGTCAGTCGAGAGGTCGTGGGTCCATATCTTCTCCAGGGCAGAAATTTAGTTCAAGATTTCTGCTGCACTTGTACAAAGTCACAGGGATGTACAAAGTCACAGGGATGTACACAGTCACAGGGATGTACAAAGTCACAGGGATGTACAAAGTCACAGGGATGTAAAGTGACAGGGATGTACAAAGTCACAGGGATGTGTAACTTCATTTGAGGTGAATAGATTAGATAGATTGGATTTAATGCTGCCTGGTTGATTAGATTAGAGAACTGAGACAGGATTATTGTTGTTTTCATCTGCAGGCGACTGTCTTTGTCGACAAACTGCATTGAAAAGATAACGAATCTTCATGGACTGAGTACGTTCTACTCTCTCTTTAAGTATTTATCGAATGATCGTTAGCTTATTATTATTATTATTATTATTATATTATTACTACTACTACTACTACTACTACTACTACTACTACTACTACTACTACTACTACTACTACAACTACTACTACTACTACTACTACTACTACTACTACTACTACTACCACTATTGTTACTATTGTAGTTATCATTATCTTATTTTTATTATTGCAAAAAATTTATTACCTGGTTGACGGCTTGGATAACTGATTGACTGACTGATTGGCTGACTGACCGACTGATTGGCTGACTGACTGACTGATTGGCTTTGGCTAATTGATTGGCTGACTGACTGATTGGCTGACTGTCTGACTGACTGACTGACTGACTGACTGATTGGCCTCTGGCTAATTGATTGGCTGACTGACTTATTGGCTGACTGAATGGCTGACTGACTGATTGACTGTTTGGTTGACTGGTTTACTGAATGACTGATTGTCTGACTGGGCTCCTATCTGAGCCGGCAATCGGTTTCCTGTATCCTGGCTAATCTTTATTGTCTGATAAAGATTGTTTTTTCCTTCCATTGTTGTTTTTGTTTTCTGTGATAGAAAACTTACGAATCCTGTCCCTTGGCCGAAACAACATCAAGAGTTTGGCTGGCGTTGTAAGTAATTCTAGTTCGTTTCTAGCACCACATAAATTACGTTAGATGTTTTCTAAGGCAAAACTCATCAGCTGTTCTATGATTGACCTAATTAGTTTGTCATTTTATTGGTTGACTTCATTAGGTTTTCTTCATTGGTTGACCTCTTTAGGTTGTCATTTTGATTGCTTGATCTCATTAGGTTGTCATTTTCTTTGGTTGACCTCGTTAAGTTGCCTTTTCATTGGTTGAAAACCGATAGGTTGTCATTTCATATGTTGACCTCATTAGGTTGTCATTTTCAAAGGTTGACCTCATTAGGTTGTCATTTTCATTGGTTGACCTCATTAAGTTGCCTTTTAATTGGTTAACATCTTTAGATTGTCATTTCATTGGTTGACCTCATTACGCTGTCATTTCATTGATTGACCTCATTAACCGTTTGATCCCATTCACTTCTGTGTAAATTCTTCAGGGATGCAGAAAGGCTATGTAAAGATTTTCAGATACAAAGCTCTAATAGATTGGAGAAGTGTTGTTGAGCAATGTGTGGCTGTTTCTGTAGGAAGCTGTTAGCGACACTTTGGAGCAACTCTGGATGTCATACAACATTGTCGAGAAGATGAAAGGCATCAACTTCCTCAAGAAACTCAAGGTTCGCTCCACTTGTAATACCTTTGTGCATGCGCGTAACTTTGTATTCTGACGGTGTTACTTTGTATTCTGACGGTGTTACTTTGTATTGTAACGGTGTTACTTTGTATTGTAACGGTGTTACTTTGTATTGTAACGGTGTTACTTTGTATTGTAACGGTGTTACTTTGTATTGTAACGGTGTTACTTTGTATTGTAACGGTGTTACTTTGTATTGTAACGGTGTTACTTTGTATCGTGACTGTGGTGTCCGGTCACCACCACTGTCAATAGGGGTGGTGACAGTCACCAGCACTTTTTGGCCCTGTGCTGAAATATTTCCTTGCGAAATGACAGTGGGAGGACGCAGTGGTATGTTCTGTGCCTTGGAATGGGAGGGTCGCAGGTTCGAATCTACCTCAAGCCACTGCACAGCGACCTTGGACAAGTTGCTCACCCACAATTGTCTGTGAGGAAGGCAACGGGAAACCACCTCACTCGTCTCACATCCGGGTAGGATACGGCCAAATGAAGCTGCCTTCGGGCAGAGAACTCATCATCATCATCATCATCACCATTATCATAATCATCATCATCATCATAATCATCATCACCATCATCATCATCATTATATTATTACTTTATCTGAGATATTATATTTGATCCCTCAGAATCACAAACAGAAGTCACATTTTGCTCAGATGGTTACTACTACTATAATTATTATTATTATTACAATACATGGCCGTTATTACTGTTATTATTGCTCTGTTCCTAGCCATCCTCGATTCGAGAGTCGGCCGCATCATGCACGATGTTCCTCCAACGCTTCCTGTCCTCCGTCAACCTTAGCATTTCTTCCAGTGTCAACCCAGTCCATTCCTTTATGTTATCCAGCCACGTCGTTCTCGGTCTTGCCCTTTTTCGATCCCCTGGAATCGTGCCCTGTATGATCTGTTATTATTAGTTTACAGTTCTAATAAACTGTTATTATTAGTTTATTATTATTGGTCATATATTTTGTCTCTGTTTTCAGATCCTCTACTTCTCCTACAACCTCGTCAAGGACTGGAGTGAATTCATGAAACTCGTTAGTTGATTTAATTCTCATTTTCATAATATTTTATTCTGTATTGATTTTAAATTGCATTTATCTATTTCTTCATTTGTCATGTTTGTTTTATTTGTTATTAGTTTTGTTATGTAGTACTTCTTTAGTAAACATTAAGTTTGTACCTGTGTGTGCAAGTAACCCAGCCCCCACTTGGAGATATATTGCCCTGTGTATTTTATTATTATTATGCTTGGTGGCATAAGGGCTGTGGCAACAGAATTGATGATAGTGATGATGATGATGACGATGACGTTGACGACGACGACGATAATGATGATGATGATGATGATGATGATGATACTAAAGTTTAAAAGTTATAATATATAACAGTAACGATAGTGATGACGATGATGACAATGACGGTGATGATGATGATGATGATGATGATGATGATGATGATGATGATGATGATGATAACAATAGTAGTAGTAGTTAATAGTTGTACTAGTAGTAGTAGTAGTCGTTATTAATAATGTGGCTATTATTGCTATAAGGGGCCATCCACATATTACGTACGCACTTAGGGGGGAGGGGGGTCGGATTTTGGCGATTTTGCGTACGGGTGCGAACGGGGGGGAGGGGGGGTAACAAAATGTGTACGTACCAAAAATAAATGTCTAATTATGACGTCCACATTAGCCTATTTATAACTCTGTATTGTCATATAGTCGTCCCATGGCATTTTATTACATTATATAAAAGCCATGTGCAGTTATTCTGTGCTGTGAACGACACCTATAATTTGTCTATATTGGCCCTTCAATAATCTGGCCTAAAGTGCAGACAGGCTGCCTGGAGACACTTTCTGCAGCTGGTCATCGGGGGGGGGGGGGGTGCGTCAAACGTACGTACTCAGGGGGGGGGGTGGAAGAAAGTACGCTTGCGAACAGGGGGGAGGGGGTCCAATTTTCCCGGATTTTTGTGTACGTAATATATGGATGGCCCCTAATAAGAAGATTTATGAAACGCCAGTTGGGTAAATATACCACAAATGCACGTTATTTACAATAATCTTGTAGTTGTTGTGTAGTAGATTGAAAGATAAGAACTTTAAGATGGGCTGAGATTGTTATTAGATATTGATTTATGTAACACCATTGTTTGACACAATAAAAGTATTCTTGTTTCCTTCGTAGAATGAGCTGCCACAGTTGGATGAGTTGGTTTTCATTGGGAATCCACTGTACGATAAGCATTCTGCCGACGGTGACTGGGTTTCTCTCGTTTCAACCAAGCTCAAGACCCTCAAGAAGCTCGACGGTGGGAACTCTAATTATAACTTAGCTACAGCCTACCTTTGTGACCTGATGCGCAAACCTTTCTCAGCTTCTTCTCATCGACCCCTACGTTCTCTGAATCGGCTTGATATATTCGTTCCCCGGGTGAGGTCTGCCCTGGCTCAGTCTCGCTCTTTCGCTGTCATGGGTCCATTCCTATGGAACTCCCTTCCCTTGGTACTGCGTGGGACCCTACTTACTAAGTTATCTCTCTCTTGTTCATCGTTTAAAGTCATTTCTGTTTCCGCGAGGCTCACATGCTGAGAGCGCCTCTGAATAGTTCACACTGTGAGAGGCGCTTTATAAATTCTCAGATACCATACCATACCATAACTGGTAATGTATAGCGTCATTTTATGAGAGACTCGTCACAGGGGCTCCTGACCTCACGCCATGAGACTCTTCCTGTGTTCCACTTCCACTGCATGGCCTTTGCACTGTAGGCTATCTCTTTCTTAGTGGACTGAGTAAACTCTAAAATTCTAAAGCTAAACGCAGGGCACCAGCTTATTCACTAGCGCTGCGTCGTGTCAGAAGGGTTGTCCAGAGATTTCAAGGGAATTATGAGTCGCAGAACTAACATTGTAACTGTTACTTGGATAGCTGTTTATTTCCTTTACTGTAAATAAGTCAGTATTTTCCGGTTTTGTCACTGTTCAACAAGGTAATCATTATCGTAAATTCCAAAATTCTAAAATAAAACTCTAAGCTAAACACAGGGCATCATTCACGAGCGCTGCGTCATATCAGAGTGGTTGTTCAGAGAGTGATGTCCAGTGGAGGTCCGAGTCCCGCTGGCTGGCTTAAAACCCATTAATTGGAATGTAATTAAACAATCGTTCGCCAGATGTCAGCGGAAAGTAAATGACCAACCAAAATCGACGATCGCGTGCATTAACGGGTACATACATTGCATCTGGCCATTAAATTATAAAGCGCCTTCTGTATGGTTAGAATTACTTTTGTAACAAATAATTTATCTATAATATTGTTTTAATGTAGAATGTGTCAGAAGCAGAGCGAAAATTTGATTAAAAACCAAGTACCATCATTTACTTGTTCTACGATTACACACCGTTATAAGCAGAACAGAACTATATATAAAATCGTCAAAAGTGCGTTGTAGTAATACCAGCACTATAGGGTTTAATAATATTAATCTATTTTTAACACTAACATTTGTCAATGTTAGTATCATTAAAAATAATATTATGTTCGATTTAATTATGCTGGTATGGTGTTCAATAAAGTATTGATTGATTGATTTGATTGATTGATTGATTGATTGATTGATTGATGATTGATTGATTGATTGATTGATTGATTGATTGATTGATTGATTGATTGATTGATTGATTGATTGATTGATTGATTAATGGTGGCAACGTTAAATCAGGTTGATAGAACGGGTTAGGAACACTCTCAAAAATACGATCATTAATGATTTCTCTCATAACCCGAATTAAGAAACGACTGTGACTACAGAGGAAAATATCATGTCCTTCTGCAATTGGACACTTGGACAGCTATTTGTGACCGTGCATGGGAAAACCCTCCCAAACTCAAAATTTTTGAAAAGTTAGTTTATATTTTTTTTAAATACTACCGTCACTGTTGATTAATGTGGTAAAAACTGTATATTTGTATCTTTAGAAATGAAAAAGTTAGAAATGAAAAAGCATTGATCAGAATTAGCCATAACAGAGACCCTGCTAGTCGCCGCTTATAATGACCATCTCATAATTAAAAATTCATAGCAAATTAGGCTGTATTCATACATACTTACTGTTGGAACAGATAGATTCAGCAGAAAAAACTAGTTCAGAACATGACTAATTAATAAGTCTGTTATAACAGCAAGATTTTCGGCGATATTAAAATAAACGCACGCTTGACTGGGCCGAATCATTGATATAAATTTAGACAACGGGTGTACAAAAAAATCAAATTAAAATATTTGTATTAGTTTGTTTGACCTGTAATTCTGGCATTTAGTAGTTGAAATATCAATTATTAATATTATGCAAACAAAAATTTTTCACTGGTTTACGCATTCATGACCTTTCCGCTCGATTTGCTAGGTTTCAGTACACGCGACTTTGGCCGGGTAATCCCATGCACGGACACAAATTTTTCTTTTCTTAAATCAGTCCTTATTCCTCGATGTAATCGCAGTTCAACAAGGTCATCTGATTGCCTTTCTCTAATCTTACCCGGAACAAGAACCGTTAATAGCAGTTGTAATTGCAAATTTCTATAGCGCCACTTAAAAATAGACACTACAACATGAGCTCCTTTCTTTTGCTCTATTTCGGTAAGTGCTTGAAAACCATTCTGTTCGATTTTGATTCTCTTTTGTTAGGTCGGGATTGCCTTTACTGAGCTTCATGCAGACTTTCGTAATCGTACACCTTAAATTTCTAAAGCGCTACTCTATAGCTAAGCGCAGGGCACAGGCTTATTTACGAGCGTTAGATCTGTGTGGGACACGGTAGCCGATTGGTTAGAGCGCTCGCCTTATAATGTGGAGAGTTCGGTTTCGAACCTCCTCTTCTGCGACGGTTACTATGTAGGGACCTTGATCAAATCCTTCATTCACAATTGCTCAGCACCTTTTGACTGATGCTTGTTCACTGGATACTGGCGCTTAATAAATGCTTAATAATAACATATTACTCTACAAACCATGTTCAGATTATGATATTCTAACATTAAATTAACAGTTTGTTTAGAGCCAACTGCTCATACTCGGCGTATTTCGGAGGTAATAGAAATGTGCTATGCAAATTTGTGATTACTAAGACAGTTACTGGAACAAGGCGACGTTTGGATAATTCAACCCCGGTTCGAATTTCGGAGCCACTGGTGTATTTTATGGGAATGTTGCGGTTCAACCTGGTTGTATTCAAACGGTCAGAGGTGGTGAAGGATCTCGTGCGATCAATTATTGGGACAAGAGCAGGAAACGTGTACATTAACATTTGACTGTTTTTCTTTGAGAATAGGATTTTATCTTTTACTGGCCATGGAAGTTTCCCATTTAGTTTAGAATAGATTAGGCATTGGAGCAGTCTGCTGGTAATATTAATCTCCAAACTTCTAAAGCCCCACGCGAAGGCCAAGCGAAGGCCGAAGGGCACCAGCCTATTCACCAGTGTTATTTCAGTTATGGTTTTTCAGTTACAGTTAGGCCTACGTATACTTCTTGATTTTTCAGTTACTGTTACAGTTAACTGCAATCTGATTTTTCAGTTTCAGTTTTAGATTTTTACAATTGTCCAGCGCTCGTGAATAGTATTCACGAGCGCTGGACAATTGTAGGTGAGCAACTTGTCCAAAGTCGCTACGCAGTCATTTAAGGTAGATTCGAACCACCGACCCTCCGGTTACAAGGCACCGAACATACCGCTAGGCCTATATAACCGCGTCCCATGACTGGTCTGTAAGATGCTATGTTTTCGCTTAATCGTTCCATTAGTTTGATGTTTCACTTTAGGAATCCATACATGTGTGCTCAGATATATGCACTTTTAACGTTTCTCTTCGTTTCTTTTTTTCTAAACAGGATATCCGATTATTCGTTTAACTGAAGGCGAATGACAATTCGGACGTACAATCTTTCCTGGCCGAATTTCTGGCTGAATATTATCAAATGACCGACTACTCATGCACACACACACACACACACACACACACACACACACACACACACACACACGCACGCATACACATACACAAACGCAGATACAGACTTGTTTATGTACTGTTATTTAGAACGATTTAATGTGGCCTGTTGTTTCCATGACTATAGTTTAAAATAACCTGTTATATGTTGAGTCTGTTAAAAGAGCATGTTAGTAAGCACGTATAGCTGTGTTTTCTTGGTAGTAGGGGCCTAATGACGTTTGTAATGGTTGTTCTTGTTACTGAGATGTCGGACACGAATTGTTTCAAATTTGGATGATTGTTTAGCGACTGTTTTGAATAATTATACACTATTTTGAGATTAATTTGTAAAATATGAATTCATGTTTTAAAAATATTAAAGACTTTGCCTTTCATTTATAGACCATTGCTAGGTTTAATTAACTGAGTTTATTTCATTCATTCATTCGGATTAAATTAGCTGAATTAAGTAAATCTAAATCAGCTTGATTATTAATTAAGCTTGATTTCTTCAGCTTAATTCGGCGCAGTTAGTAGTTCAGCTTTAATTGACCGTAGCCTATGTCTTTCACAGCGGACTGAATAAACTCCACAATTCTAAAGAGTTACTCTAAGGCTAAGAGCAGGGCACCATCTTATTCACGAGCGCTGCGTCGTATATACATCAGAATGGTTGTCCGGAAAGCGATGACCAGTGGGGTCCGGTTGCCACAGAGACCAGAGAGGAGGCAGAGAAGTTATCTGCTTGCCTTTCTCTGACCTTACCCAAAGCAAGGTTTGACTTCTGTAAGAGCTTTAAGGCTGTTGGACCGACCCTTTTGAAATCTTAGTTCTGCTCATGCTCTTGTATCATTTAGTTTTCGGCTCAAAAGGCTTTGCTATTCCCGCTTGCTTGACCCCTTCCTCCTGGTTTCAAAAAGTGGGGGGTACCAATTTCTTACATATATGCTAGGCCTACACGAAGCAAGGCGGAGACTGCGATCTCTGGGAAGGCTCAGTAATAAAATATTGATTGACTTTGTTTAAAAAGTGTACCCCCAGTCGAAAAAGTGGGGGTACGGGTACCTTTTGTACCCACCACCACCCACAAATTACGCCTATGCCGCCTTCCTTTGTCCGCTGGCTTCAAACTCTTCTAATTTTCCGATGTCTTAAAACCCTTCCCATGTTGCACTGGCTTATGCACTGTAACCTATCTATTTCTCAGCGGACAAAGTATTGACTTGATTATGGTTTGGTTTTGGTGCGCCATGGTTTAATGTTTAGCGCCCTAGTGCATTACAAACAGACACTACATCGAAGTGTAGTGTTCTGATGTGTTTAAGACACAATAGATTGGAATTAAACAAATGCCCACCACGCCACCTTCACGTGGTAACCCTGTTGATAACAGAGTGCGTGGTGGACGACCGAGCCCTCGCCGGGATATGCGAGCCCAGAGACAAGGAGTCGGAAGGACGGACGATGAAAGACATCGACGCTTGGAGATGGTGTCTCCTTAAAAACACCGAGAGGAAGGCAACGGGAAACCACCTCTCTAAAATTCCCAAGACTACATGAAAAATGACAAATAGGAATGGCGTCATTGGAAGTGGAAACCTGCCGAAGGGCAGAGAACTTAAAGAAGAAGAAGAATCGTTCGCTAGATGTCACTGGAAAATCAAAGACGAACTAAAATCGACGAATAGCGATCGTGTGCATTAACGGGTATACATTGGATCTGGTCATTTGTAAAGCGCCTTTTGTATGGTTAGAATTTCGATTGTAACAAACAGTTTATCTATAATATTGTTTTCATTCAGAATGTGCCAGAGGCAGAAAGAAAATTTGACTAAAAACCATGTACCATTATTTTGTTGTTCTACGATTACACACCGTTATAAGCAGAACAGATTTGTACATAAATAGTCAAAACTGCACTGAAGTAATACCAGCACTTTAGGATGTAAAATTTAGCCAATTTTTAACACTAACATTTGTCAATGTTAGTATCATTAAATAAAATATTATGTTCGATTGAATTATGGAGGTATTGTCTTCAATAAAGTTTTGATTGGTGGATTGATTGATGGATTGATTATTATGGTGGCAACATTAAATCAAGTTGATAGATAGAGTTAGAAACACTCAAAAAAATTGATTTCTCTTATAACCCGAAGTAAATTGTTTAGAAAAAGTATTCACGTTTTTTAAATCGATTGTTGGAAAGTGGAGAAAAGACTTTTACTACAGAGGAAATATAATGTGGTTCTGCAATTGGACGGCTATCAGTGGCGGCGCCAGCAAGGCCTATACAGTTTCAGCAGGTCGCATCAGAGTCATGGGAGTTATTCTGCAGGCTGAAGGAATTAATGTTTGAGTTTGATGGGGAGGGGTCCACAGAGTAGTGGTAACATCACTGGCGTGAAGAGCAAGAGGTAGCGGGATCGCTTCCCGCAACTCTCCCAAAGGTCCACTCAGCCTTTCATTCGCGAGATGGCGCGTTGTTAAAATGAGATGTAGGACGTGATGGGCGCCTTGCATGGCTGCCGCATACAGTTAAATTCGACTCCTGTAATAACTTGTGATCATCCGTTCATACTGATTTGTAATCATACTGCGTAATTGTCAGTTTGAAAATATTAAACGAAGATTATTATTATTATTAGTATCAAGCAGCATAACCTCAACATAAGCAGCATAACTTACTTATATAAAACGAAGAAAATTATTATTGAACGCTTATAGCCCAATTGACTTTAGTTACTTATCTAATCCTTGTCAGTTTGCCCTAAGATTTGAAAGTACTGATTAACTACTCAGAACATCATGAACATATATGCTAACAAGACCCACGACACTACAGAAACAGTCAACCAGAAAGAGTAAAACAGGCAGGTCAAATGACCTATCGCGACCCATGGTGCGCCGATACTGACGGCTATTTTATTTTTTTAAATCAGTCTTTATTCCTCGAATGTAGGCCCTAATTGCCAGGGACGAATTAAGACTTCCGGGGGCCCAAGACCAAGAGCCGGGTTAACACATTCAGGGGCCTACCCTAACCCCCAGTGATGGGCACCAAAGTATTTTTTTAGTTAAACTAGAACTATTTTCCAAGTAAACAATAGTTTAACTAAAGTTGGCAACGGATTTTGGAAATTAGTTAACTAAACTAAAAAAAAGTAGTTAAACTTTTTCCAACTTTTTATGACAAACATTTTCACAATAACAGAAGTTAAGTGAACTGCAATAATGCAGAGCGTCAATGACAGTTACACTTTCAAACTGTGCAATGTGTAGGCCTACTGTTCTAGCATAGTTACAGGCGTGCTGTAAGTAGTGTATGAATTTGAAAACAGAGGCTGTTAATGCTAAAACCATGCAGTGTTAATCAATAAGTTTTGCATTGAGTTGTTGACCGTGTTCAATGTCATTGCGAAAAATAGTTGCATATTGCTGATTTTTTTAGTTAAACTTTTTAGTTAGCAACTAATTTTTTTTAGTTAAACTAACAAATTATAGGTGAGTAGGCTATACACATGGGCGCCCGCAGCATAGGTCAAGGGGGGTCGCGTGACCCCCCTGGAAATCATGATGAGACTGCCAAGAGAATCATGGATACTGAAACCTTACTCTCTGAGTTTTAAAGCAACAGCAAGTGCTGGTTGTTGACGAGAAACCCCAGAGTTGATGCACTATAGAATTAATAGAAATAACACAGTAGGCCTAATAGAACCTACCTAGAGCCGACCAATGCCAGCCCTGACCTTAGGGTCAGCAATCTAAGGCGACTGCCCAGAAAATCATGGATACTGGAAACTGTATACTCTCTCGGTCTGAAACGTTAAACAGGTGTTGGCTGTTGAAGGATAGCTTTGATTTCTCTTTGCATGGTTCAAAGGCGGAGGATGATGACACGCGCATTCGCGCAATATATTATCCTACGAGACTGAAGAGAGAGTGGTTGGACTTGGATATAGAGATAAGACACAGGACAACTAATTATTAAGACAGCTGTAAATATATATATATATATATATATATATATATATATATATATATATATATATATATATATATATATATATATATATATATATGGGCTTTCAGATTGGGAGGAGAAAGAGAGACTCAGAGGCGGCGCTACAGCAGGGCGCGCCAGGGCAAATGCCCTGGTAAAAAAGCCTTTGCCCTGGTCGATGCCCTGTCAGAATTTTTGCCCTGTCCAGAATTTGTTCGGGCATATTTGTTATATCCTGAGATATAAATTCACTTAATTAACCGAATTGTTATAATTTGCTTTACAAATGTCAAAAAGCGTTTAGCTTCCGGGGGGCTTCGCCTATCTGATCTCCTGACTATAGACAAATATAATAGTGTTGGGGGCGATTTATGGCAAGCGCGATAACGCGATCTTATATAGTCAACATTTAAGCTCGAGCTACCGCGCTCTCCATAATTCGCCCTCTGCACTGGTTATTTGTGTGACTGCCCTGGCTATGCCCTGGTTACAAAAAGTGTCTGGCGCCACCACTGGAGAGACTAGTTCAGTTCATTTCGAGATCTCATCATTGTAGGCCCTATTCGAGAATACTGAGGATTGTAACTAAATTTTAAATTAATAAGATCGATAATATCTAGTGGACCGCCATTAAAGTAATTTAAATTTATCTCCCGGCCATGGGCGGAGATCACGAGGGGTCGAGGGGGATAGGACCCCTCACCTTTAACAGTGGGGAGGACACACCATACATCCGATCCCTAAATTTGGAAGAAACGCCATTTTGACCTCTTTTTGACCAGATCAGTTCAAAAGTGTCCCCCCCCCCCACCTGTCAAACAAGATCGCCGCCAGTGCTCCCGGCCGTGACTGACCTCCCCTGCAAAAAATCCTGCGGGCGCCCATGGCTATACACGCTACAGTATTTTGTGAGTATAGGCCTACGCTATAGTATTTTAATATAAATAAATATAAATATTTTGTGAGGTGAGTATACGGTCTCTAGAGGTGAGTATACGCTGTATACCCGCGTATAACCTACAGCTGGTCTTAAAAGGCTGTATTTAGTGTATTAGTATCGACCAACTGTAGCCACTGTCGCGTGTAGGTAAAGGCGTGTGTGAGCAAACAATAGGGGCTTGCCCGGGGCTTGCGGGGCGTGGCTTTCTGGGAAATCCTGACAGTTTCAGTTGCTTGTTAGTGTAGTAGGCCTACTTATTAGCTTAGAAATCATAGACGTTGCATGTGATTGCTAGCGAAAGTGTAGCTTATTATGTTCATTTGCAAAGATGGGTAAGTTATTGTTTCATTTCTCTCTTCGTTTGAACTGCCTTTAGTTAGGCCTACTTAATGAATTTCTCTTCCGTTAATGAATTTGAAGTGTTTCAAACTGGCCCTAACGAGAACTGGAATATTACGTGTTCAGAAGATCTGCCTCTCTAGTGGCTGACAGTGTAATGTAATGCAGAGGCGCCGGCATCGTGACGCAATGGACGCACGTGCGTCCACCCACCAATCAAATCCACACAAGGATTAAACATCGTATCGATGTTTTTGACAATTTCACTGTGTAATTTTGGTTTACCATACAGTATGTATAAATAATAGCATATGATATAATATACATGTGTTATACTGCACTTTTACGAGTCACTGTGTGTCATTTTCAGTGTATGACTACGAGTGGCAGACAGGGGACGGGTGTGGATTGGAGGAGACGGGAGGAGTGTGCGTCCAATTTTTTAAGCCTGGCGGCGCCCCTTATGTAATGTAAATCTCAAACTTCGCAGTGCCACACAACAGTCACAGTATAGTGAGACCAGCTTGTTCGCAGGCTTGACCTCCCAGGATTCTGACCTGGCAGAATCCTGACCGAACAACCTGCATCTTGTGGACTGCATTTGATATAGCGTCGGTGGTGAATAAGCTGGTCTCCCTGACACGGATTGTGTGTGGCGCTGAGAGATTTAAGAGAATTTACATTACGTTACAGATTGCCAATTGAGGACACATCGATTCTGTGTCTCAATTGATCTAATTTTGTATATGTATAAGCATTATATTGTTATGATTACGTCAACACTGAGCACCTATTATATAGTGTATTGTATTGTATTTATACAGACTATAAAGCGCATCTCACAGTACTGCAGGCATGTCAGTTCTTCAAGTCAACATGCTTCAACGCATCTAAAATTCTCTCCCTATAGCGTGGTGCTGCATGCATCTTCTCGTTCAAACTCATAAACTCTGCTCCATCAGCTGTATTGGTTTTCTGTATAATTCAGAATTGGATTTAAACTGGCCTGTTTGACCTATTAAACCCTCACAATGTTTACTCCTACCTACCTTCAACCACTACTCTCTCCTTACATCCCGCCACGCCGTCTGCGGTCTTCGATTATGGGTGTTTTGGTTGAGCCTAGATGTAGCACTGCCATTGGCTCTCGTGCGTATCGTGATACAGCCAGAAGGAATGGAATCGACTAGCAATGTTTATCCGTTCCTCGACCTCTTATTCTTCTTTCAAGAAACGCCTCAAAACTCATTACTTCTCACTGGCTTTCACATATCTGGATATCTAATTGCTCTTCATCTGGCGACTGAATAACCATACCTCAGATCCGCATTTCAGTGTGACTTTGCGCACGTTAAAAATGTTCGTAATAAATAAATAATAAATAAATCAAGCGCAATGCATTACCACTCAATGCGTAGTTTGCAAATAGACATACACAGTGGTTAAAGTGGTTTCGGTGAGCAGTGGGAACTCTAAAGAAGAGTTTCATTGGAATGCATGCGTGAGCAGTGGGGACGCATGCAAGGAATTTTGAGAGCAGTGGGAACGCCGTTTCCACAGTTCCCACTCCACTTTAACCCCACCTTTGCACTCTAAGCAGACGATATATGTCACATACATATATACATGTATATATCGTCTGCTTAGAGTGCAAAAAAGTGCCATCTCCATCAGAGCTGTAGTGGTAAAATTTGAGGTGAGTATACGCTACCGGTTAGTTTTCCGAAACAAATTAGAGGTGAGTATACGCTACAGTTTTTTGTGAGTATACGCTACAGTATTTTAATATAAATAAATATAAATATTTTGTGAGGTCAGTATACGGTCTCTAGAGGCGAGTATACGCTGTATGCCCGCGTATACCCTCGACTACAGCCCTGATCTCCATGGTGTTAAGCATTGGAGATAGCACCTTTGCACTCTAAGCAGACGATATATACCTGAACATTTATTTAGCGTATTTAGAATCTCTTAAATGCGTATTGTGATATATTCTCCAGTCTAATAAGCCTATAAATGGAACACGGTAGCCGAACGGTTAGGGGTCCCGCCGTATAACGCGGAGGGTAGGGGTTCGAACCTCCTTCTCTGAGATGGTTACTGTGTAGGGACCTTTGAGCAATTGCTCATCGTCATCGATTGATGCTCGGTCTTTACACCTGAATGACATCACATTGACCCTGCTGTAATTTAATGTAACGACGGTTTCCATTTTTATAGCGCCTGCACACCGGAAGGGTCTCAATGCATTCCCTACACGAAACCGAGGCAGATTGGACTCATGCGAATTAATGTTAACGTGCACAATGGCAGCGCCTGTAATGTAGATGTAATGTAATGCAATGAAGACGCAGATGTAGATATAGACGTAGATGTAATGTATTGATGATGTATATGTTATGTGATGAAGATTTAGGTGTAATATACTGAAGATGTAGATGTAATGTGACGAAAATGTAGATGTTATTTGACGTTTAGATGTAATGTGCTGAAGATGTAGATGTAATGTAATGAAGGGAACTTTAGATGTTATGTAGGCCTACTGAAGATGTTGATGTAATGTGATGAAAATGTTGATGTAATGTGATGAAGGCTTAGATGTAATGCAATGAACATGTAGATGTCAAGTAAATTTAGTGTAAAGTTTAAAGCCCTAGGTTTTAGGTTTGGCGGTTTCCCTCGTAGAATGAAGTGACCAACGACTGTAGGCGGTTCAAGTAAGCATCTGTCGGCCAATGGGCGTTGATTTCATTTTGGTTTACACATCTTACAAGCATAGGCTGCTGAATTTAATTATATGCATAGCCTAGGCAACATCGTCCGCTTTGTGGAATGGAGGCGAGGCGCAGGGACGGTCGGTCGATCGGTGGTAGCCCCCACCCTAGGCCCTTCACCCTCCCTCTGGCCCTCTAGCGGTCGGACGGATGGATGGAGATGCATCGCTAGGGCAGACTAGACCCGACAGGGCATACCCCGTACAGGCCCTACCTCGATCAATTGACCACTTGTATATATATAACCGAGCTGTGGGTCGACTAATTTGTGTATACGAAAGCCAGGTAAGCTGGCTAGAGGTCATACCTGTACTTCTAGAATGTATACAAGTTGTTCCAATTATCCAAATTTACCCCCCCATACACTCATATTACTATGGAGTTCATTGCTATGAAGATACTTACAGGGTTGAGAAACAAGTCTGTAGTTTCTATATGCGATTAGATTGCCATGAACAAATACGAACTTACTATTGTGGTAGATGGCGATCAAGAGGAAGCCATACGGGCATTTTTTGCTCACAACAACTGGAATTTTGAAAAAATTGGTAATTATGAAGACGATGCGTATATATATATATATATATATATATATATATATATATATATATACGGAAATTGTATAAATTGTTTTGTGTGGTGAACCCTGTACAAGTAGGCCCTATTGTTCTTCAGGTAGCGCTATACGTGCGCAAATAAGATTGAACTAAGATTTATAAATATTAAATTAAATTGCATTTATTATCCTTGCAAATATTTAGCTCAAACCATGCTATAGAAATACATAGTAATAATAACATCAGCAATGTTAGTATAATGACAACTGATGTGAACAGCAGTAACAGCAGTAATGATAATAAATGGCCAATTAAAAATGTAATTATTAAAATTACCATGATTATTATTATTACGATATGTAATAAGACAATAAACATATGAATAACCCAGCTAAGCTGTCGTTCAAGTCAAGTCGAAAGAGCTAATTGTATGTTGATGACATTATAAATATATCTCCAACCAATCGAAACTGCCTTTGTTCCAATTGCAGAGTTGGAACCACCAAAGAGAAGAAAATCTTGTATGGATGCCGCTTCGAAGGAGGTCTTGGTCGCGTCCAATGGAAATAGTACAGAGTCAGAAATTGAGGCTCAAAACAGTCATGACATTCAAGTGTCAGCTGATCATTTGCAGCTGCAGGGTGAAAATCATCAATCGGAAGGCGCCTGTCCTCTTTGTTTTCTCTCTCCGTGCGTGGGTTCTGCATCTCCAGGTTGGCTTGGCGGAGGACAAGCAGCGCATGCAGCTAACAGTCCAATACGAAGAGTAATTTATGGAAAATATTGGAAGATCATTTGCAACTTGGGTGGGTGGACGAGCCCATTATATCTGGCCAAGAAACTAACGGAATCGAACGGTGTACTTCACATGCGGGAAATAATGCCAGATTGCGTAGTGCGAAAAGTGAGATCGTTGTATCCGAATCCAACAGGCACGCCTTACATGGGCCACAAGTGGGAGTAACATTGATACTTTGGATAATTCGCCGGACTTTGTTTAGACAGAGAGATTTTTATTGTACACTTACTTTCTGACATAAAGCAGAATTTTATCGATTGTGAGCTGCTTATGTACACCTGTCATAGCTATGATTCAATGTAACATAACATTCCCCCATTTTAAATTTATATAGCGCCTCTTCAAGATTCCTACTCAGAGGTGGATTTAAACCTGAATTGCCCTCAATTGCTCGGCGCCACACGAAAACCACGTTACGGAGACTAGGTTTTTCATAAGTGCTATGTCAAATCAATTTTGCAATGGCCACAGTCCCTTGTCCGTTCAATCTTCTTTTTTTCTTGCTTGGATTAGGACCTCGTTGAGGGGGGGGTAAGCCACAGATTCATTTTTATACAGATTGGAGCATCTTGTTACAGATCGGATGCCCTTCGTGGCATCAACCACAGTTTTCCGCTGTGGACCTAGTCTTGGTGATGAACACATGCCCGCTAGGCAGAGGGTCATCAGGCTTATTTAAATTGAGTCATGTGCTCCCATGTCACAAGGCTGTTATTGGATATTTGCAGCTTTTAGTTGTCAAGCAAAATGCCACTCTTTTTCTACAGTGTGCCCTACTAGCCTTGCCGCTGTTGGTCCGCGACTGCTTATTCGTCAGATATAACCCTGCTTATTTCGCAGCTGACCTCTATTTCTAGAGGTCGTTCCACTATCCGCCACCTGTGGACGCGTGTGATAGCAGTCAGCTCTGCCACACATCAGCTCTGCCACACATCTCTCTGTCCTATGCCAGGCCAAAATCCGGGGAGGTCAAGCAGAGTAGACAGCAGAATGCTAAGGTGGTTATGTGTAATGACGGTTGATGGTTATGTAGCACTGATATGTTTGATTTTAGTGTATCATACAATATTGTCACAGCTCTTACGGTTATTCTACTGTGTAGGGTGCATTGCTTTCATTTGAAAAGCTCTCACTGTCTCCTAATTGGTCGTCATCGGATTCGTCCGAAGAGATTTCACTCTGGCAGGTCTCCTTATCTGCAGAAGTTTCTGTCACAGACTCCGATATTGCTTTAGATGCTGACCACACGGCAATGTACAAATTCCAAATGTTCTCAACAAATACGTAGGTCTTGCGCCGATACACTTTTTTCCCGATTTGGCGACGTGGGTTTTTCGAACGAACAGTCGTGCATATAGACGTGTATGGTCTGTCGACGTGTTCGTTCCAGTCCAAGACAGCCAGATTGCTCCGCAGCTCGTACATTAAATTCCCGTAGTGTATCCGTTTATCCAGATAGATCAGACAAACGTTATTAAAACTTTCCACATAAAATGTGTCGTGGCCTTTGACATAATCTTCAGCGTGCTTGTACACTACCAACGACCGAAGAAAGTCCTGGAGCATTGTAATTGCAGCCTCATTTGAAACAATTCGAACTTCAATCATATGCCCCGGCTCTTTGCAGTGGGAAGTTTCATGGCACTTGCTGTGGTTGTTCTGAAAATGAGGGATGCATGATTCTATGAGCTTACGCAGGGTTTGGGCATCTCCATTGCAATTGTCCATACACCAATAGACGTGGTTTCGAATGGCAGCACCCTTGTCAGAAAGCTCGGGATGCCATGTTTTTCCAATGTTTTTTTGTGCTCCTTGCCCAATTTTTTTCACCCCGGCTGTTATAGGACGGGTGCAGTGCCAGCGGTCATTGGAATTCCTGGCTTGCTTCCTCTCACGTAGGCGCTTGTTGATTGTCATGTTTCGATCATGCACATGATGGGCAACTTTAATGTTGCTGAGATCCAGGCTCTCGTACATCCTGTCGAATCCCACTGCCTCGTGACGCTGTGAACAGTTATCATCATTCCCGTTAATGTGTTGAATATCAACGACTTTGTGAGTTTTCAACCCGATAGCAACATGGTCGGTGTGATAACTATTTCGTCTACAATGATGTCGTGCGTCAGTCATTATAGAGATAGCTCCATCAGGCGACAGTGAAGACTCCTGCGCTCTAGCGCCAAATATAGATTGCTTTCGCAGGTTCTCAGAAATGGCACTAAATGTAACCATATTCCTCCTGCGGAAAAGGTCTGACAATAGTCCAAACCGACTGAAGTCGCTAAAGCGCTCGTACTGTATGGGTGTCATACCAGAGGCCAGGTAGCTCAACATCACTCGGTGGTTGACTTCAAATTCCTTCCGCTCGCTGTCTATTGTGGATGAGGAACTCCACTGAAAGGAGTGTTTTTTCGCACACTCCATATCCACCGACAGCACATGACCACTGTGTGTCCATGACTTCACTGAATACGGCGTCACACATGTGGATGAATGTTGTGAGATTGTGTCGATCAACTGGGCAATGCTGGAGCACTGCCCAACAAAATTCTCATGTGCAGTCTCCAAAGCTGTTGCTGGAGCTGCTGATATTGCTGCTGTGACAGATGCTGGATCAGTCAGTGAAGTTGATTCACTTACTTCTTCCGTGACTGAAGACATCGTGAGTGTCTGCTGCGGATGTTGAGTTGCAGAAGAGAGCTTATTGGTGTCAACATCCATTATGACTTTCACCAGAACTTCTCTCAAACTTTTTACTCCCAACGCCAAGCGAATGTCCTCACATTTTTGCTCAAATTTAAGTTTATCACTGTCGGTTGTAAAAGTTAATTCAAAATGTTTCCTTACAGAAACGTAAGGGTAGCTATAACTCTTGGTAGATCCATCAGACAACCGTTTTTTAAATGTTCGCATGTTGCCAACTGCAACACCTGAAGTCGGTGTCGTTGGTACAGCGTAGTCTCCATCCATCTTTGGAAATAGTTCGATATAATGATACTAATATATGTCCACTAACGAAATACAATGTTATACTACTATAAGGTCCACTACTGAAATAAGATAATAATATAATATACAGACACGAGATATAAGCTGTATCGACTATGCGATTTAAAATGGCTATGAAGTGAAGAAATTACGAAGCTCAACTCTGCTGCAGCGAAATTCAAACTAGAATGAGTACTGCAAACCAAGACTCAATTGTGAAAGGACATTTCCTAAGTTCATTTCCTAAGTTCATTAGCATAATTTGGCATGTGACCTAGTCTCTCTTCCTTAGGCTGTATATTAGCATCTGATACTGGTGCAAATTCTTAGAATATGAAATACAGCTTATTGTCTTTAGTGTTCCGGGTATAATAAGGCAACGGTGACAGCATCAACAGCTGGCATTTATATACAGGTTTACGACCCAAAGCTCGGTTATATATACAAGTGGTCAATTGATCGGGGTAGGCCAGAGGGAGGGTGAAGGGCCTAGGGTGGGGGCTACCACCGATCGACCGACCGTCCCTGCGCCTCGCCTCCATTCCACAAAGCGGACGATGTTGCCTAGGCTATGCATATAATTAAATTCAGCAGCCTATGCTTGTAAGATGTGTAAACCAAAATGAAATCAACGCCCATTGGCCGACAGATGCTTACTTGAACCGCCTACAGTCGTTGGTCACTTCATTCTACGAGGGAAACCGCCAAACCTAAAACCTAGGGCTTTAAGTGTAATTCTTAGCGCGGCACGTCTTATGATGTCATTGAGACCAGCTTAAATACGGGCGATACATGAAATCAATACTCAAGAGCCATGTTGTTTGATTTTCAGTGCCAGGTCAGAATTCGGGGAGGGGGTGGTGGCTAGAGAATGCAAACGGCTAGGAATGTATAGTGCATGAGCGCACGCGCGTGGTTATTTGTCTAAGTTCGTTCAAGAACCTCTCGAAGATAAACCGGTCGATCAAAGTACGTTTCGTCATGATCGTACTTGACCACCCTGAAGAGATCTCTAGACCTCGAACCTCGAGTACCATGAACAAACCCCATATCACATACGATCTAAACATACATTTACACGTGTTTAGAAACAAACAGCCTCTACGTATATGTATGTATGTACGCATGTATTGTATGTATATATGTATATATGTATGCATTTATGTATAAATGCATATATGTATACATAAAAATTTACATTTACCGAATGATGGAAAGTTTGCTTGATGGCGTCATCGATGTAACAAAATGAACTTGACCATGACCTTTCAAGGTGAAGATGACCCCGAATGGTGAAAACAATAATCAGGAATGAATTTTGCATACTGAAATCAGCAACATTATAGGTATTACACGTGCATATACTCTAAAAAGAACAAAAAGAGGTGAATTTTCCAATATGGTCGATGGTGGCCATTTTGGATTTGGCCATTTTGGGGGTGTTCCCGTGGTCCCATTTTGGGGGATTTTTGATATGTTATTCAGCAATGGTTCCTGAGCAGGATACCGTTTAAAAAGCTTCTGAAGCAATTTCGCCCAGGTCTAACTGCAAATTATTGATATTATTATTGGTATTTCCTAGGAAACCCCAATCCGCCATTTTGAAATTCATTTTTGGGTGTTCCCGTGGTCCGATTTAGGGGGATTTTGGATATGTTCTTCAGCAATGGTTCCTTAACAGGAAACTGTTTAAAAACCTTCTAATGCAATTTTGTCCAGGTTGAAGGTATATTTGAGCTAGATTGCCTGGACTATTACTAACGTAAGTATATGCGACTCTGTATGTATGTCTATGTATGTATGTTTGTGTGTATTTTAACATTTATGTAACAACTTTGTGATCTGGCTTGATATATGGGCATTGACTTCACTGTGGCTTAATTTTTGTGCACCTTTATTTTGATTTAGGCCTTGTACATTAGATACAGGGTCGATCGAAGTTGTTAATAAATTATAATAATAGTAAATAAATAATGTATTAAAATTATTTTTTATAGATAAATAATATTGAATAAGTAATGTAATAAAATGTATTATTTTACTGTATAAATGATAATAATAAATACTGTCATAAATTATTATTTTGCCTATCGAAAATAATAATGGTATAGAAGTTGCAATAAAATTGAGCTTTTTATAATGCTAAGAATAATAATAAATAACTTATAAACTTAACTTATATGCTGAAAGAATAATGAGAATGGCGGAAATGGAAGGGGCGAAAGAGGGAGTAAAAATTGCGGGAAGGACATTGAACAATCTTAGATATGCGGATGATACAACACTAATGGCAAAAAGAAAAGATGAGCTGATAGAATTAATAAGAAGGGTAAGGAGAGAAAGTGAAAAAGCTGGCTTATACTTCAACATAAAGAAGACAAAGGTCATGACAACAGCAGAATGGGATACTTTTGAGATTGACGGAGAAGAAATAGAGGTGGTAGAAAGCTTCACTTTCCTGGGATCATTGGTCGAAAAAGAAGGAAAATGTGATACAGAAATAAAACGAAGGATTGCGATTGGGAAAGCTGCAATGATTGGACTGGAAAAGATATGGAAGGACAAACATGTGAGCATAGATTAAAAAAAAGGCTCGTGAGAGCCCTAGTCTTTCCAACGGTTCTGTATGGGTGTGAGTCGTGGACAATGACAAAGAACATGGAGAAAAAGGTCAACGCATGTGAAATGTGGATATGGAGAAAGATGTTGAGAATATCATGGACAGAGAAAAGGACGAACGAATCAATACGAGTGGAGATTGGTGTCGAGAATGAAGAGTCATTAAAACAAAAAGCGACAAGATTGAAGCTTGGATTCTTTGGTCATGTTATGCGATCTGATGGGCTAGAAAAGGAAATGATGTTGGCTTGTGGTGAGGGGAAAAAAAGACGGGGTCGACCAAGGAAGAAATGGATGGATGAGATTCACGATGTAACTGGCATGAATCTGGAAGCACTAAGGGACCTGACTTCGAATAGGAAGCAATGGAGAATGTGTGTCATGGCGATCGCTAGAGCTCCAGGAGTTGACAGCACAAGGTGACAAGGTGAAGAATAATAAAAAACAAAATAATAAAATTATATTATATTTAAACATCGGCCTATATAATTAAAATAAATGATGTAATAAAATCATGCTTTTTCTAGTGAAAAAAATCAATAATAAATAATGTATTGTAAATAGCTTTTTATATAAATAATAACAGATAAATAAAGTCAGTGCTTTTTTCTAGAAAAAAAAGGTTCCGGAACTGAACAATAGGTTCCGGAACTGATCAATTATGGAAGGACTAAAATCCGAATAAAACTGAATTGGGGGTTGGGACCCCTCCCAATAGACACTGAAAACAGTTCACAACACTGAAACTAAATTAAAATGAGTAAGTTATTGTTTTTATTATTAAAAGAAAAAAATTACTTTTTAGTAGCTGAAAAAAGGTGCCGGAACGCCGTTTCCGGCTCGTTCCGGCTGAAAAAAGCACTGAATAAAGTAATAAACTGAGATTTTTAATATAAATGATAACTGTAGTAAGTTTATGTTTGTCTGGCCTCGAAAAAGATTCAGGAAATGCCGTCCAAGTGATCGTGTCCGAACATGACCATTCGTTTACCCTCAACGAATCGGCCCTCAAGAAGATTCTCCTTGACCCTAGGGTCAGGGACAGCAAGGTCATCGTCCTCTCCATTGCCGGAGCGTTTCGCAAGGGAAAGTCCTTCCTTCTCGACTTCTTCCTGCGATATCTCTATGCACGAGTGAGCGAACATTGTTAGTCTATCTGTCTGCCTCTCTTTCTCTGTCTGTCTGTCTATCTGTTTGTCTCTTTCTGTTGCTGTCACTGTATCTGTCTCTGTCTCTCGTTAGTCGCTGAACCAATTAAACTTTAAATAAGCCAGTAATAGTCAGTTCAGTTGTTCCTTCGGCTGTTGATGATCTATAGGGTTCGAAGAACTGGATTGGTGATCCGGATGCTCCATTGAAAGGATTTCCGTGGAAAGGAGGTGCGGAGCTGATCACCACGGGAATCCTCATGTGGAGCGAGCCGTTTGAGGTGGCGCTGCCCAGTGGCGAGAAGGTGAGTCACGTCAAACTACATTACAAGAGGTTACATTAAATTTCATTACATTGTTACATTGCATTGCATACCTGAGATGTTTTATGTGTGCATATTAGTATGTAGGCCTATTTATTTATTCATGTATGTATGTATGTATGTATGTATGTATGTATGTATGTATGTATGTATGTATGTATGTATGTATGTATGTATGTATGTATGTATGTATGTATGTATGTATGTATGTATGTATGTATGTATGTATGTATGTATGTATGTATGTATGTACTTCATGCCATTCGCCAGTCTTCCGCTTCATACGATTGCGACCTTGGTTCATGCTTTGATCTGCACTAGGATTGACTACGGAAACGCTGTCTATATTGACCTCTCCTCTACTAATACATCTAAATTTCAGTCCATCCTTAATGATGCTGCTCGCCTCATAGGGGCATCATGAAGTTTGCAAATATCTCTTCCTACATCCGGAACTCCCTTCACTGGCTTCCCATTCACCAAGGCATCCAATTTAAGGTCCTTTCCCTCATACGTAACTGTCTTGTTGACTCATCTCAGGGTTTACCGCACCCCAGTTTCCAGTTTGTCTGGTCGGGCCTCTCTCCGGTTATCTAGCCGTGGACAATTGGTAGTTCCTTGGATGCGCACTGCTACTACCCAGTATCGTAGTTTTGCGGTTGTGAGCCCTTCCAGCTGGAACAGCCTCCCTCAGGGCTTTAGGCTTGTCCTCCTCTAGGTCTCTCCTGCCAAGTTTCGCAAGCGCATGAAAACATTTCTCTTTGTCAGTGAAGACACTGACCCGGGTCTGATTTGAATGGCGCTATGTAAATTCTCGATTGCAATTACAATAATGAAATGATTTTTAGCGCTTTTCAAGAATTTAACTGATGTTGCCCTGCCCTGGGGTGCACTTATTATTTTGATCTTCGAGCGTGTGATGCACTTGTGTGTGTGTGTGTGTGTGTGTGTGTGTGTGTGTGTGTGTGTGTGTGTGTGTGTGTGTGTGTGTGTGTGTGTGTGTGTGTGTGTGTGTGTGTGTGTGTGTGTGTGTGTGTGTGTGTGTGTGTGTGTGTGTGTGTGTGTGTGTGTGTGTGTGTGTGTGTGTGTGTGTGTGTGTGCGTGTGTGTGTCCGTGGTTTGAGAGACCAGCGTCCCGTTTATGGAGAACCAGTAGGCATATCTGATTCTTCCTACATTTACTTTAAAACTAATATGATTTCTAGAGCGCGTTTCAAGAGTATAATTGCGGAGTGTAGCTGACTATTATCCTATCGTTGGGTGCATACGTTATTTTAATCTATGTTGTTTGGTGTGTTCATTGGAAAGGCTTGCGTGCTGTTGATGGACACCCAGGGGGCGTTTGACAGCCAGTCAACGGTTAAGAACTGGGCGACGATCTTCGCTCTGAGTACGATGCTCAGCTCGGTCCAAGTCTACAACCTCATGTCAAACATCCAGGAAAATGACTGTCGTGGTCTACGCGGGTGCATGCATCAAGGGAAGAAAACCGACGCGTCAACAGGCTTGTTTACAACGCACGGAAAATTCTGCAGCAAGCTGTCAACATTAGTTCGGTGCATGCAACAAGGATATACGTGTTCAGTAGGACTTTCCAGGGAAAAGTACAGTGACGTCACAGAACGTTCTGGAATCCGGGAGAACTCTATATAAGATAGACCTGCTGTACATTAAGGGCCTTTTGACGAAGATTTGTAAACGTTGAAACATTGATCATATGACGTTCAATCGAGACCAGCCAACCTGTGTGCTGTCTACGATTGTGATATTTGATAGACGAGTTGACTTACTCTACACTTAATCGACTTTATTTTTAAATAAAGATCTTTTAATAGTTCCTTCGTTGGTTCGTCGTTGCGATCGAAGGAGTCGACCGCGACATTATTGGTGTCAGAAGTGGGATCATCGGTGTTGGATCCGGTGAAGAAGACGCGAGCCGGCGGAGGAAGGAGTCAACCCGGAGGATCAAGAGACGGTCTGTTCCAGACAGCGAGCGGATCGAGACGCCTTTCTACCGTGGGAGACGGGTGAATCGGCATACGACAGTCGGACGGACGAAGTGCGTCGTTCGGCTGAGACAGCAGAAGACAGCAGTCAACATACGGGTAAGATCCTAGGTGTTGTCGTGGCTGAGAAGGAGAAAAGAGAGTGGAGTTGCAGCCGAGTGGGAGGCAGCCATTATTTCTCTTTCAATATCTGCTGATTATTTCTTTGAAATTTGATCCATTGTTGTGATCGAGGCCAGACTTGCGTGAGCTTGTATAGTTTTTGCGTACTTGGCGAGTGTACTTCTTTGGATACTGAATAGTTGCACTTTGGGTTGTGGAATTTTCCTTTTGTGTGGCGGGTTTGCCGCGTGGTGTCTGTTTTTTTTGTTGATTGTTGTTGACTGACTGTTTGTAAAAATGGAAGCGTTGACAACAGAGATGCAAGCGAATATTCGCAAAATGTCGTCTGAGCGCCTTAGGGTGTATCTTATGAAGGCAGGAAGGGACGATGATGATGTTATGTCATGGGATCGAAATCAATTAATGGAAGAATGGGCCATGGAGATTGGAAAAGAGGAAGAGGAATTTAAGGGTAGTCCAATATCTCCAACAGGAGTGGATTACGAGCTGCAGAAGCGCCGTCTGGAGTTCGAAATCCGTAAATATGAAGAACAAAGGGAGGAACGGAAGGAGAAGGAAGAAAGAGAAAGGGAGGAACGGAAGGAGAAGGAAGAAAGGGAGGAAAAGAGGAGAGAGGAAGAAAAGAAAGAACAAAGGGAGAAGGAAGAAAGAGAAAGGGAGGAACGGAAGGAGAAGGAAGAAAGAGAAAGGGAGGAACGGAAGGAGAAGGAAGAAAGGGAGGAAAAGAGGAGAGAGGAAGAAAAGAAGGAACGGAAAGAGAAAGAAGAAAGAGAAAAGAAGGAACGGAAAGAGAAAGAAGAAAGGGAGAGGAAGGAAAAGCAGGAAGAACGAAATGTTAGAGATTCTTTAGCAAGTCGTACTAAGCGTTATAGTGATGCCCTTAAGAATATTCTTTGGAAATTTCCTTCCGACCCTATAGAAATTCCAGGTTTCTTTGATCACTTGGATGGTTTGTTTAATGTGTATGAGGTGGATGAAGATGTTAGAGCAAAATTATTGCTAGCCATTTTAAGTGAAAGAGCTAAGGCATTAACCATGCGCCTTACTGAGGCACAGCTCCATGACTACAAATTCCTGAAGGAGTTTTTGCTAAGGGAGTTTAAGATAAGCCCTTCAAATCTTAGAGCCCGATTTTGGTCGTTGCACAAAGCATCGGACGAATCATTTACGATCTATTCATCCAAATTGCGTGTGGCTCTTATGTATTATTTGAAAAGTAGAAAGATAACTGATGAGTTTGATAAACTTGTAAGTTTATTGGTTGCGGATCGGCTTAAGGAGTCCTTGTCGAAGGCTTGTTTAGATTATATCTTGGCCCAAGAAAAAGAGGAGTGGTTGAGCTGTGAAGACATAGCTAATGCGGCTGACATTTATGTAGCGTCGCATGATGGTGGGAATGACTTAGTATGCCGTAGTCATCCGACACCGAAGTATAACAATTGGACGAGAGGTCAACCACATGTTCAAGTCAATAACCAGACAGCTCAACCCAAGTCTCCCAAACCGGAAATAAGGGGTGAAGCCAAGATAGGTGCGAGGGTGTCTCAGGAGGAGGCCAAGGTAAAGGGTCTCTGTTTCCTATGTCATCAGAAGGGTCATAGGGCAAGGGAGTGCCAGACCAAACCAAGTTCTAAAAAGGTGAGTACTTGTATATTTGGGAACCCAACTGAAGAAGTGATCGACTTAGTTGTTGAGAAGGTCAACGTGTTGCATGAGATACCTGAACAGGTAAAGCAAGGGAATTTATTGGATAATTCTAAACCAATAGGGTTGGAAACTGCTGTAAGGGTATACGAGAATAGTATTGATGGATTACACGAGAGGTCGTATATCAATGTACAGATTGAAGATCTCCCTTCTCAGCCAGCATTATCTGATTCAGGAGCAGAAATTTGTTGTATTGATAAGAAATTAATTGAGTCACTAAACTTACCCGTGATTAAACGGATTAATATAATTGGTTTTCAGGGAGAAGGATGTAAGGCAGATGTAGTATACCTACAAATGAAATTAGCTAATTCAATGGAAGGAACGACGAACATTGCGCCATCTTTGTGCGTCATGTTCGCTGTAGTCCCTGAACTAAATGAACGGGTTATTCTGACACCCCATGTTGTGGACCTATTAAGGGATAGTTCGCAATATGTAGTGATGGTAGCTGGCGTAGATCGATGTGTACAAATAAATAAAGGGGCAGAAGAAGATAACTTAGAAGTTAATATCGAGAAAAGTAACAGCAACGAATCCTTGCCGTCAGAAGTGAATGAATATTCTCAGGAGCAACTAGTTGATGATTCAGATAATTTTCTTGATGTTGAGTCAACAGAGTTCAAGTCTGATGAGGGAGTAGCGAATAATGATACTTTATTGCGTGAGCAACAGAATTGTCACAATCTTATATCTTGCTGGCAACAAGCGAGACAGAATAAAAATAATTTCTTTATAGATAATAACCTCCTGTACCACAAAGGGGAAATTATGGGACATAAGGTTAATCAATTATGTTTACCGGAAGATAGAATCGAGGTTGTCTTGCGAGTAGCACACGATGCCCCATGTGCTGGGCACATGGCTTTTAAGGCAACGAGAGCCAGGATCAAATTAAACTTTTGGTTTCCAAGAATGGATGAGAGGATTCGCGAATATTGTGCGTCTTGTCCAATTTGTCAACTAAGAACTCCAGTTAAAGTGGCAGATCGAGTCCCGATCACTCCTATTCCGAGGGCGGATGAACTCTGTTTTAACCATCTAAATATGGATTGTATTGGCCCTATGGTAGTGACTGGAGAATCCAACAAATC
>OY744611.1:52841783-52894283 GCA_963556255.1 Allolobophora icterica | reverse complement strand
AGTCTTTTCTTTGTTAGTATTGCACCTTCATTGTGGAATCAGCTACCTCCTTCGGTCTGCGCTATTATCTGGTGATCCTGCCACAGCTTTTCGTTGTCTTAAAACTTGGCTTTCACCCGAGGACTTTCGCACTGGAAGCGCCTCTGATTGGTGGGCACTGGGTAGAGGCGCTTTATAAGTTTTGAAATAAATGCAATACACTACATAGCGACAATGTAACAACAAATAATAATGAGAAAATTAGTACCTCTTTTTAACTGACAGTTGAGTGTCTTTAAGACCTAATGATATTCGTACAACAGTAACAATTAAAAAAACGTAACATTTCTATCGATAAAATAACAGTAGGGCCTAGTAGTGGTATAGTAGTATTAGTAGCAGCAGTTGTAATTGTAATTGTAATTGTAATTAGTAGCTTCTATTGCGCCGGTGTCTAATGCACAAGGCATCAATCGACGGCGTATCAAAACCAAACCGTAATTAGGTCAATATCCAGAAGATCAGTCCACTAAGACAGAGGGCAGCCCATGACGGTGGATAAGTAATTTGAAAAAGATAAGTTTTAAGTAGAGAACGAAATGACACTTGTAAGTGACTGAGCAGAGCGGACAGACACAGGGAGAAAGTTCCAAAATCTAGGTCCAGCACCAAAAAAGCTCGTTCACCAAGAAGAGTAACTGTTCTTTATTTAGGTATGACCAGACAAAGATAATCAGATGACGTTGTTGAATAATGATAAGCCTGGGAGTAAGAACTGACTTGTAGTAGTGGTGGTGGTAGTAGTAGTTGTAGTAGCAGCAGTAGTAGTAGTAGTTGTAGTAGTAGCACTACAACTAGTAGTAGTAGTAGTAGTAGTAGTAGTAGCAGCAGCAGCAGCAGCAGCAGCAGCAGCAGTAGCAGCAGTAGCAGTAGCAGTAGCAGTAGTAGTAGTAGTAGTAGTAGTAGTAGTAGTAGTAGTAGTAGTAGTAGTAGTAGCAGTAGCAGTAGTAGTAGTAGTAGTAGTAGTAGTAGTAGTAGTAGTAGTAGTAGTAGTAGTTAAAAATAATAATATTAATACATATAAGTATTATTATTATCGCAACAACAACAATAATAATAATATCTCTTTGATATTCAAATGATATTCAAAATGCAACAGTAGAAATTGAAAAAGAAATAGCTGCTCAAAATAATTAGCACTACTACAACAACTACTAAAACAACAAGTACTACTACTACTACTACTACTGCTACTACTACTACTACTACTACTACCTCTAATAATAATAATAATAATAATAATAATATGATGATGATGATGATGATGATGATGATGATGATGATGATGATGATGATGATGATGATGATGATGATGATGATGATGATGATGAGGACGACGACGACGACGACGATGATGATTATAATAATAATCTGAAGGTCCTTTTTCGAATGACGTGTTTCAGATAACGAGTGGCCAACATCAGGAGTTGCAGCAACTGAGACGGCATCTGCATTCTTGTTTTACTAAGATCGGATGCTATCTTATGCCGCACCCGGGATTCAAGGTTGCCACGAATCAACATTTCGATGGTCGCCTCTCGGGTCTGTCTCGGTTTGATTTAATCGATTTCAAGAACCATAGCAGTCGTTCTCTCCTCATGCACTATGTAAAATACTCCAGGAGCTTATTTTAACACTATAGTAATAAGCAATTTCTTCTTCCTGAGCGCATTGAAGCTCTTTCTCATGATCTCCAATCCTGGATGTCTTCCAGTCGCTTCTTTCTCCACTCGTCCAAAACCCAATTTTTCTGGTTTGACACTCCTCAGCAACTTCAGAAACTTGACTTTGCCATTCTCTCTCAAAGGTTTTCGCTTTTCTATTTATCGTCTAGCGTTCGCGATCAAGGAGTGACCTTTGATAATTCTCTCACCTTTACTGAACACATTTCCAAACTCACCCGCACGTCCTACTTTTACCAAAGGCGCCTTAGGGCTATCCGTCGCTCAGTCTCATCTCCGATATTCACTACGATTGCCCATGCATTTGTCTGCTCTAGACTTGACTACTCATTAATTAGGACATTTATATAGCGCCTCTTCCAGAGGGCTACCCAGAGGCGCTCTGTAATTTCCTACTGTAATTCCCTCCTCTTTGGTCTTCCCAAGGCCCGTCTCGCTCCCATAGTCCGTTCTCAACGCTGCTACTATAGATTAATTGCCCGTCTTTCTCGATTCTCTCATATAACCACTTTTATGACAGAAGAACTCCACTGGCTCCCGCTCTCTGCTCGCGTCCAATTTAAGGTCCTCATTCTTGTCTCTGAGGCTCAACTTGGTTTAGCTCCGAAATATTTATGTGACTTAATTCATCACCCTCACTCTGCTGCTTCTCTTCGTCCTCTTCGTTCCTCTGACCGTTGGGACCTCCTCGTTCCCCGTGTCAGGACTTCTCTGGCTCAATCTAGGTCTTTTGCTTCCATTGGCCCTGCTCTTTGGAATGAGCTTGCTCAGTTTGTTCGTTCTTCTATTCTCTCAGGTAACGTCTCTTCCTCTTTTACCATTCTTAAAATTTTCCTAATTCTCTCGAGGTCTCTGAATGGCTTTCCAGCTATAGAAGCGCTTTATAAATATCCGAATACAATACAATACAATACACTATTGCGTTAATGCTGCTTTGTTTCTTGTGCAGCATTATGTTGCTTTTTGGCATGTTGCATTGTTTTGGCGCGTTATGTATGCGAATGTATGCTAAAGAAGTCGAGTGTTACACGAAGGTTTTCAGCCTAGCTGTTTATCTTGCGCTTGTTTGTTCAGACATCGAAGACGACTTTAAGCTGCAGGTTAAGGAATTCGTCAGCTCTCTCTTGTCGCCTGACAGACTTGTCGTCAAGGAAATCAACGGAACGAAAATCACCGGAAAGGAACTCTTCGAAAACTTCAAAGTAAGTGCGTCGGGCCTCCGCATTTATATAGCACGTTTTCTGTAAACAAACTTTGTTGAAATTGATCCTGGTCCAACAGCTAAAGTGGCCTCCACTGAACACAGCATTGATTTGTGGTCAAACTCTACATTCACTTACATTCATAGATTATAATTATTTTATGGTTGTGGTTATGGTCAAAACTTGCTTTTTCTCTAGGGGTTCTTCACTCACAATTGCTCGACCCCGTTAATTAAAGTAACTGTTTCTGTCGTAGGCATATATTAAAATCTTCCAGGGCGACAAGTTACCTGAGCCAAAGTCGGTGTTCGAGGTAGGGATGCGAGTTATCTTTGCTTTTAACATTGAAACTGTCGACACGGAGTTTTTGTGTGGACCTGAAAATTTTGTGTTTTAGCCACCTCAGTTATAATGAGTACTATTACCGTACTCTGTAAGTGGGGAGATCATACAGTGAGGGAGAGGTCTGGTCAACCGCCCTCATATGCGAAGGCAAAGAAGAAATGAAGTTGCTGGCACTTCAAACCCATGGCCGCGGATTTCGTTTAAAGGACTGTTCTTCTACTTGTAAATTACATTAAAGAGGAATTGTCAATTGATTGTCATTGCACTGTATGAAAGATAATTCAACAGGTGCAGCAGAAAGGAAAATATAAATAAAAATAAAGTGTACATGTATTCTTCAATATATGTGTGTTTGTTTATAAGTATGTCATTGTATGTGTGTATATGTACTTGTATATCTATTGGTGTATGTATATGTGTGCGTATGCGTGGACCAAGTTCATAAAAGGAAATAATGACTTGGTCCGCTGTTATTCTGGAGGGCTTTTTATATACACACAATGAAAGACGCTATATAAATGATCAGACACACACATATACATACACTTACACACACTGTTCATATTATGTGTGGTGATGTGTTTTGGTACAGTGTGATGCAGTGTAACGTGTTTCGCTGTTTAGGCGCTTGTACAGGCGCGCAACCTGCCTGCTGTCAGCCATGCTTTGGATCTGCCTACAAAGCGCATGGAACTGGTAGGTATCATTTTGGACAGTGGTGACGATGAAAACTTGCAGTTGTGGTGGTGATGGTAGCGGCCATGGTGGTGGTGTTAGTTCAGGTGGTTTTGTGGTGGTTTTGGTTGTGATGAGTTCCTGGTGGTGGTGGTGGTGGTGGTGGTGGTGGTGGTGGGTGGTGGTGGTGGTGGTGGTGGTGGTGGTGGTGGTGGTGGGTGGTGGTGGTGGTGGTGGGTGGTGGTGGTGGTGGTGGGTGGTGGTGGTGGTGGTGGTGGTGGTGGTGGTGGTGGTGGTGGTGGTGGTGGTGGTGGTGGTGGTGGTGGTGGTGGTGGTGGTGGTGGTGGTGGTGGTGGTGGTGGTGGTGGTGGTGGTGGTCTTGTGTTGGTTGGTGATTATGATGGTAATGGTGATTTATAGTGATGTTGATTGATGGCTTGATACATCCACACTTTTCGTGGCCTAAAGCGAAATTTCTCAACTGTACCCTCACGAAATCCAGGTCTGCGGAGGCAACCAGCCGCAGGTTGAATCTAAGACCTTGAAACGACAACACGATCAGGACATCGAACACTTCCAGTCGAAGCGCAAGATGGGTGGCGAGGAAAGGAGCCGCGTCGTCGAAGTGCAACTCGAGCAACCGATCAACGAGTCGTATGTCAACTACGACCGCCTCAACTCGTACAGAGGTAACATTCAGATGCTACTGTCGCCGACTCGCCGCTCAAATTGTCTTTGGTCTGTCTGTTTAGTTTTTTTAGGCGCTGCTAGTCCGAGTGTTGACAGGAGCAACAGGAAATTTTGCTGAAGCAAATCGGCTGTGAATGGCGCTGCATCGTTCTTTCAACGGTCAGGTCGACGCCTTTAGGAAAAACTTTTAAGGAAAACCCAGGTTCAGGCTTCTGGAATTAACTGGGTCTTTGGGAAAACCCAGATTGAGATTTTTTGATTAATTCGGCCTTTGGGAAAATTTCATTGGAAGCCCTGGTTGAGGCTCCTGAGATTAACTGAGCAATTGGGGAAAGTTTCAGGCGAACTCAGGTTGAGACTTCTGGGATTAACTTGGCCTAGTATGGTGAGAACTTTAGGGAAACCCAGGTTGAGATTTTAGGATTAACTTGTCCTTTGGGTAAAACCCAGCTTAATCGATTCCAAAATCGCTTGAAAAGTGCATGTTTAGTTTTAAATGGTTGATGTACTTACTTATAGATACATGCATGCATATAATTAAACATACAATACTCGTATAGATAGATACATCGGGGTCTACACGATATGCACATCGGTGACCTTCGTCGACTGAGCCCAGTACTCGATTTCAAAACTGCACAATAGCCACCTCCACTGTACATTCCAAACTCGATGACTGCAATTCCCTTTTCTACAACATCGACTCTTCCCAAATAAAACGCCTGCAAACAGTTCAGAATGCCCTCGCCCGCGCAGCCTCCAAAACTCCCAAACACCATCACATAACTCCTGTTTTGAAATCACTTCATTGGCTGAAAGTCCCTCAACGCATCCATTACAATTATATGTCTTACGTATAACGCCCTTCAAACCTCTCAACCTTCTTACATTCCCCAGCTATTTACCATCCATTATCTTTCTCTATCTCGGCTGCGAGGCGCATGCAGCATCTCGATCAATAACAGCCTCGTGCTTAGGCGCTGTAGACCAGCATCCTCTTAATTCAATGAAATCACAGGATGGTGGGGTGGAAAAAAAATTGGGTGATAGAGACCAGCCCCCAAATAAATTAAGCGAATTAGCGAGGTGATGTAAAACCCCCAGAAATTTCGTCTGGGAAGGGGTTTTTACCCCTAGAGAGCGCCATCTGGCGACTGCGCCAGACCAACTATTTCCCATACTACTACTCTTTCTGTAAGTAGTTGAGGTTTGTCAACTTTTGATTCGCAATGAACGAAATTATATATTATCAGCAGTTCATCATATAACTTAACAGAGATTTTTTAAAGATGCTGTGTATATATCAAATGTAATTAAATTAAATTACATTTCGTTACACTATGTTACATTACAATGAACCTACATGTATGTTTACATTGTAGAACAATGCCAATTGCTGTGACGGAAGTGTCGAAGTCATTGGGCGCAGTGTCAGCTGCTCTGGGCCTATAGGCACTCCAGTATGCAACCCCATCTGCTACTTGCATGTACACTTAGTCTGCTGTTCAACGAAAACTGCACTCACTGTGGAAACTGCGAAGAACACACGTTCGAGCGTCGCCCTAGTCTGTAACTGTGTAGGGACCTTGGGAAAGTCCTTCGCTCACATTTGCTCAGCACCATCGATGTTCTGTCGTATGGTCGTGTGTACTAGAGAGTGACGCGGTAATTCTCCGGTGGTAAAACCGCGGTAACCGCCGTAAATTACGCCATAGTGGGGAGAGAATGGCTGTTTTACAGCCATAATAGGTTTACCGTCGAGGTAATTCCGCGGTAATGGTAGCATGTGTTTACAGTTTACTCTAAGATAACATAACTATTGATAGTCCAGAGTGATTTTTGATATGGAGATTTTTCTATTTCCTGAAGCTGTTAACTAGTCAGAAATAGTTAGGGCTTGATTAATGCAAACTTTCGATAAGAAAATATGTTTCTTATGTGTGTCAATCAACAATACAAATAGCTTTGTAAGCCAATAATTGTTTTTTTTTAAATTTTAATTGGTGGAAACCTTTTGCGGGGAATGTGATGTAGTCCTGCGGGGATGGGTGGTATGGGAGAAAACCTGCAGGGATGTAGCGCGGATGGGGACAAAACATGTGGTGATGGGGCGGGGATGGGGAAGACTTATTTGTTGTGAGGTGGGGATGGGAAGAGATTGTCTCCCCGCGTCACTCTTGAGTGTTTTTGAACTTTGGAAGGAGTTGTAGGCCTACTGTATTATTATCTGGCGTTTCACATCACTTGAGCCATGTCTATCTGTGTAGGCTTCGTCTCTTCTGACTATGAAACTGGTTGTTATGGAAGAGTAACCGAATTGGCTCCATTGACAGAGATGTTTTGTCATGCGAGACCAATAGGAAGCTACACCATGTAATTAACAATATAGAGATGAAAGGGTATAGAAAAGTAAGGTCTGACTGTGGTGACATATTTCTTATGTCGTTCGAACGATTGGAATAAATAAATTGTGAAAAAGGCCCAACATTTTGAAAAATGGGCTCAGGGGGAGCGGTCGCTCCCCTGCTCCCCCTAGCTACGCCTCTGTGCCTACGACACGAGCTCCTTTCTTTGGTCTTTTCTGTAAGTGCTTGAAAACGATTCTGTTCGATTTTGATTCTCTTTGGCTGTCAGGATCACCTTTACTGAGCTTCATGCAAACATTCGTAAACGTAAACCTTACATTTCTAAGGCGCTACTCTAAAGCGGAGCGCAAGGCACCAGCTTATTCACGAGCGTTAGATCTGTGTGGAACACTTTAGCCGATTGGTTAGAGCCCTTACCTTGAAATGTGGAGAGTTCGGGTTCGAACCTCTTCTGCGACATACAGTGTAGAGACCTTGAGCAAATCCTTCACTCACAGTTGCTCAGCGCCATCGACTGATGCTTGGTCATTAGATAGTGGAACTTAATAAATGCTTAATAATAATAATAAAAATAATAAAAATAATAATAATAATAATAATAATAATAATAATAAAAATAATAATAATAATAATAATAATATTGCTCTGCAAACCATATTCTAGCATTAAATTAACATTTTGTGTGGAGCCAACTTGTCATACTCGGCGTATTTCGGAGGTGGTAGAAAGGTGCTATATAAATTTGTGATGACTTCGACAGTTATAATTAACGTTGTTTACTGAACACAGCGACGTTCCGATAATCCAACCCCGGTTCGAATTTCGGAGCCACTGGTGGATTTTATGGGAATGATGTGGTTCAACATGGTCTCCAAAAGAGCAGGCCAAAGCCATACTGTCGCTCTAGCACGGTGGGTACTAGGGAATGTAATTCCGGAGCATTCTGTCAATCCCGGGATTACGGGATTAGAAATGAATCAATCCCGGGATCCCGGGCTCATACTTTATGCAATAACAAATTTTCCTGCCTGTAGCCTAAATGTATATTTAATACTATAACAGGGTTGTGTATTAAAGATATAATGGTCTTAAGAACGTTGTGGGGATGTGTTATAAACTTGTAACCTTAAATGAAAAGTTTAAACGTTCGTTAGGAGTTATTTACGATAAAATATCGTAAGAAGCGTGGTGTTAATAGTAGAATCTCCGAGTAATGAAGACTCAGAGCATAGGCAGAGGCACTTGACAGCAGTAGGGCTCGGTTGATAAGGTTTCTCCACTAACAGGTTGACCCGCTGGCTTGTACTCGGAGGCTCATTAACTTGGGGTGGGGTGTTTCTGAGTGGAAAGATCTTGATAGTTGATAGCAATCCCACGGCCGGGAATGAGTTCTGAGAACGACAGGTGACCTCGCTGCGGAAGGAGTGCACAGCACCCTGCAGAACCCTGATATTAAAGCAACCGGAGTCAGTCTGTAGTCTGTGGGCTCTGTACCCGTCGTTGCTGCTTATCTGCCGTAATTAGCGTCCGTTGCCCAAGCCTCAAGGAAGATGTTGCGGGGAAGTCTCGCCTTTTCATGAACTCGTATACCCTGACTCATCTGATCCCGCGCCTTCAAATTCCCGCCCTAAACGGCACCGCCTTAACAGCTGCTCTACCTTCTCTCTTGATCTTGCCTCACTCCCCATGATAACCGGACTCGGACCTCCTTTGGACTACTCTTTGGAAACCCCCTCTGCGCTCGTGAATAGGCTGGTACCCTGCGCTTGGTCTTAGAGTGGCGATTTAGAAGTTTGGAGATTAGGCCCTACGATTAAGATGTTGCATACAAAACAATTGACGACTCGTGAGATATTTTTGTTTCTTCTTTAAGACCTGACCCCCAACATTTTTTCATTTACTTAGACGATGGGTTATAAGAAGAGCTAGAGGGTTGAACCTCTGACAAATAAAACGCTGCTTATTTTGCATTTATTACGCGCGCGTTATCAGTTAATCATGTGAGACGCGAAACATTGGTGTGTGCAATGTGCAATGTGAGCATCATGCATTCACCATGATGCATCAGTTATATATACAGCTATTTCAGGCTGCAGAGAGGCTCAGACCTACATGCATGGGCCTTGATGTGGCACTTTTCAAAACCGTAGGCTAAATATGTCATCAGATGGAACAATTAACCATATTAAAAGAAATTGTGCTTGGAGGACAATGAAAGAATATGACCCTAAAGCAGAATGTGACACAGTGACAGGGTAAAAAAGCTTGGGGCCCCTGGGACCTTGGGGGCCCCTGGACTTTGTCCACCCTCGTTATATGGCTGTAACGCCACTGCTGACGTCACCAAAAGATTTAAAACCATTCTTTTGATTCATCGTGGTAGTTTGATTTAAGACTTCAAGCGGAACACATGACTGCGACACTTGGATCCCATAGTCAATGACGTTTAATGCAGTTAGTTTACGAGATAATTATCATACAAAACAACTATAATTTAATAAACCCTTCTAACGCCCTTCAAAAAAATACCGAACCAAATGACGTTTAAGTTTATATTTAGTAAAGCACCCTGTAATTTCACTTTTTCTTTGGAATAATATACTTTTGTTTTAGCACTTGAGAAATACGTTCATCATTGTCATTATCATCATTATCATCTTCATAGCGCCCACACCTGGCCAACACTTTTAGCAATATTGGCACTATATACGACTGTGCTGAGCGCAACAATGTCTTGCCCATTCTGATCCACATTGGGGCTGCAGTTAACCTCTAGATGAGCAGCCTGTGCACCGCTTAGGACTTGATAAGGCGAAGAAATAATATCGGCCCTGGTGGGCGTCTAGCCATGCCCTACTGACCCGACAAACGTTTGTCTTAAAAAGCTGTATTAGTATCGACCAACTGTAGCCATTGTCGCGTGCAGGTAATGGCATGTGTGCGCAAACAATATTGGCTTGCCCGGGGCCTGCGGGGCGTGGCTTTCTGGAAAATCCTGAAGTTTCAGTTGCTTGTTAGTGTAGTACTTATTAGGTTATAAATCCTAGACGTTGCATGTGATTTCTAGCAAATGTGTAGCTAGTATAGTCATAATATGCAAAGATGGGTAAGTTGTTGTTTCATTCCTCTCTTCGTTTGAACTTCCATTAGTTACTCAATGATTTTTAGTTGTCTCTTCCGTTAATGTATTTGAAGTCTTTCAAACCGGTCAGTACCAGAACTGGAATATTACGTGTTCAGAAGATCTGCTCGTCTAGTGGCTGACAGTGTAATGTAATGTAAATCTCAGCGCCACACAACAGTCACAGTAGTGTAACCAGCTTGTTCGCAGGCTTGACCTCCCAGGATTCTGTCCTGGCGCCAAAACGGACCATACAACCTCTATTGCGGATTTGGTTTGATATATAGCCTGTGATTAAGCTGGTCTCCCTGATGCGGCTTTTGTGTGGCGCTGAGAAATTTAAGAGAATTTACATTACATTACAGATCGCCAATGAGGACACGTGGGTAGCCTTCACGTTACAATGTTCTCTGTCTTAATTGATCTAATTTTGTATATGCTTAAGCATTATATTGTAATGATTATGTCAAACCTGAGCACCTAATATAGGCCCTATATTGCATTGTATTGTATTTACAGATTTATAAAGCGCATCTCACAGTACTGACTAATCAGAGGCGCAACCACATAACCATAACCAAAACCATTCGTTTATTGTTCCCAGCACAAACAGCAGATAGCAATAAACAGAATATACAGTAATTTTGAGGTATACAACAGGAAGACCCAAAAGAGACCAAAGTCCCGCTTTTTAGGGTCGCCCGTGAACCTTGAAATAAATGTAGAATGACAAATCATTATCAAATCTATAGGCTAAAGCAAGAAATCATAAAGAATTTATTTATTTTGATCAATTAAGCCTGTGTACACACGCATTAATTTTTTAAATGATGTCAAATTAGAGTCTACTAATCTCCTGGACTATCTCCTACTATTAGTATGAGCAGTAACGACTGGTTTTAAGTAGACCTATTGTGGTTGGCCAATGTTGTTTTCGTAAACGGTAACGAAAACAAAAACCTTCCCTAACGGAAACTGAAGGTTTTAGTCAGGGGCGTAGCTATCATATGTGCAGGGGGTGCAAGGCACCCGGGCCCACGACCTCCAGGGGCCCACAGAGACATCAGACAATTTTATGTAACCACAGTTGAAAGTTTCTTTTTACTTTACTGTCTTAGCAAAGCCAGCTGCCACTACCATACTGTATTGTATTGTATTTACGAATTTATAAAGCGCCTCTCGCAGTACAACGTAATCAGTGGCGCTCCCAGGGCGAAGAGCCTCAAGAGAAAAGAAGTCTTAAGACAGCGAGAAGTATCAGCAGTGCGCCCAGTTAGGATCTGAGAACGAGTCATGGAAGGAAGATCATTCCAGAGGGACGGGCCAACAGATGCCTACTGAACTCCTTTTACCTTGTTTTTGAGTCTCGAGTCACGACGCAAAAGCAGCATATTGTCTTCAGAGTTTGCATATTGTCTTCAGAGTTTATGTAAGTGAACGGAATAACTGAGTTTTGTTATTGATTGGTTATTGATTGATAGCCAGCTGCCAGCCACCGTTCTGAACTCCTTTTACGTGTTTGGGTCTCGAGTGACTACGGTCAAATTACATAATGTCTTCAGAGTTTATATGAGTGAACGGAATAACTCATTTTGGTTATTGGTTGTTATTTTATCTGTGTTTGGTTATTGATGGTTGATTTATCTGTATAATAGCGAAATATTACGCAATTTTATGACTGTGAACTAAAACCTTGATTTAGATATTAAGCCTAAGTGGCGGATGGCATACGCATGAGTCCATGTCAATTGTGGTAAGAACGCAAGGCTACAGACCTTACAGGCAAAACAGGGGCCCATGGGGGATTCTCTGCACCCGGGCCCATGAGAAGCTAGCTACGCCACTGGTTTTAGTTAACTAAAACTATAACGCAAACGAATGCTTACACACAAACGATAACGAGATAGAAACTAAAACTAGCGGAACCCGTGAAAAACTATGATTAAAACTAACACAGTCAAAACTAATAATACGGAAAACCACATAGGGAAAACACGCAACGAAAACCTAGCTGTAGGCGTATACCGGGATGGTTGGCTTTCATGATTCATCAAACATAACCACACCAGTTTACCATCTGCCGCAGTTGTTATTCCGGCCGCTCGGACCACAGTCGGGCCACTCGGGCGACAGGCTGACAACCTACACACAAAAGAAAGTCACACATACCTACATAAGTAGGTTAAACACATAAATTATTATAAACACTATTATAGGTATGTGTCTTTTTCAAACGTAGACCTGTATAATTATAATAAATGATGTAATAAAATCAGGCTTATTTAGTGAAAACAACAATGATATAATGAAAATAGTTTTTTTCTAATAAAAATAATAAAAATAAATAAAGTAATGATATTAAGTTTTTTTAAATATAAATGTAGTAAGGTTATGTTTGTCTGGTTTCGAAATGGACACAGGAACTGCCGTCCAGGTGATCGTGGCCGAGAATGACCATTCGTTTACCCTCAACGAGTCGGCCCTCGAGAAGATCCTTCTTGACCGCAGGGTCAAGGACAGCAAGGTCATCGTCCTCTCCATTGCCGGAGCGTTTCGCAAAGGAAAGTCCTTCCTTCTTAATTTCTTCCTGCGATATCTCTATGCACGAGTGAGTGAGCATTGCTAGTCTATCTGTCTGTCTGTCTCTCTATTGTTGTCTCTGTCTGCGTCTCCTTCTCTGCTGTCTGTCTCTCTTTCTGTCTCTGTCTCTGTCTCTCTGTCTGTCTGTCTGTCTGTCTGTCTCTGTCTGTCTCTGTCTGTCTCTGTCTGTCTGTCTGTCTGTCTGTCTGTCTGTCTGTCTGTCTGTCTGTCTGTCTGTCTGTCTGTCTGTCTCTCTTTCTCTCTTTCTCTCTCTCTTGCTGCCTCTGTCTCGTAATTTACTAAGCGAGTCAGTCAGATTTTGAACCAGTTAGTCCGTCAATAAGCTAGTCACTTTGTCGTTGAGCCAGTTAATGCTTCAGTAAGCGGCAAGTTGTTCCTTTGGCTGCCGGTGAATTGTAGGGAGCGAAGAACTGGATTGGTGATCCGGATGCTCCATTGAAAGGATTTAGCTGGCAAGGAGGAGAGGAGCGTGACACCACGGGAATCCTCATGTGGAGCGACCCGTTTGAGGTGGCGCTGCCCAGTGGAGAGAAGGTGAGTCACGTCACAGTACATTACACAAGGTAACATTAAATTTCATTACATTGGTACATTGTTTCATATTTGTATGTATATATACCCTGAGATGTATTTATGTGTGCGAGTACTTATTCATGTCTGTATGTATGTATACGTATCTTTATGTGGCCTATGTCTAATTTTTTGCTAACATCTGAAATTTGTTAGACATAATTGTCAGAGAGTTGCCCTGATATCTGATCTTTACCGTGATATATTAATCTAATCTAAAATAATCTAGTCAAACGACTTTTATAGCGCTTTTCAGGAGTTCACCTGATGTTATCCTGCCCTGATGTGTTTCGTTGTTTTGATCTTCGTGCCAGTGATGTGTTTGGGCGTGTGTGTCTGTGATCATGGTTTGAAAGGCCAGATTGATGGACAACCATTACCTGGTCTTTCCCAACATTACTTTTAATATAATCTAATGATTTATATAGCGCCTTTCAAGGGTGTTGCCGAATGTAACATAATATAACAAGGCTTTTAAGTGGTTCAGAAGTCGTTTAGTTTGTGTTAGAACCACCTAAAATTAACCTGGAACGCTTAGTAACCCAATTTCCCTAGCTACTTCTTAAAAGCTGTGATAACGTCCACTGAGACAGTACTATCATCCAAACCATTCCACAGGTCTACAACTTTTGCACTGAAGAATTTTTGCCTTAACATTCCTTTGGGCTTCTTAAATAATTTATACCTGTGTCCCCGAGTTGTCTTCTTTGGTGCTAATTCAAGAACCTGCAGTGTTTCCTTTCCAGTGATAATCTTATATAAGCTTCGACTAGATCTCTCCTGCTTCTCCTCTTCAATGCTGTTAGTCCACATGTCAACCTTTCTTCATAACTCAAATCCTTGTAGCCCCAAATCATTTTTGTAGCTCTTATTTGCACTTTCTACAGTTTATCAATGTCCTGTTTCAGGTATGGATTCCTTACTTAGATACAGGATTCCAACAACTGTGGCCTAACTAGCGATTTGTACAACCTCAGTATTGTATCCTTGTCTCTGGTGATTATTGTCCTTATCATACCTGAAGTGTAGCTGACTTTTTCCTGCCGTGGGGTGCATTCCTTATTTGATCTTTGTTTGTTATTCTGTTCATTGGAAAGGCTTGCGTGCTGTTGATGGACACTCAGGGTGTCTTTGACAGTCAGTCAACGGTTAAGGACTGCGCAACGGTCTTTGCTCTGAGCACGTTGCTCAGCTCAGTCCAGGTCTTCAACCTCACGTCAAACATCCAGGAAAATGACCTTCAGCACTTACAGGTTAGAGGTCCTGCTAAATATTCTGTCGGCCATCTGGCGTTGAGTAAGCATGGCTATCTAGCAGGTCTCGGTTAAAGATACTATTTAGAGCGTACGGATCGTACGTGGATATCTTCTTAGATGATGTGGTACCTATTCAAACGGGCACCGGTGGTAAATTACAATGTTTTCTGAACAGAATTAAATGCAACCGTGCATAAATGCAGTGGGAGACTGTTCCAGGAGCCAGGATGAAAGTGGTAACAAGAAGATACACTATTTACAAGAACTGGATTAATATAAACGGTGTCTGCAATCGTAATTCAGTCCCACAAAAGAAGCAAATATCAAAACAACACTCATGAGCAAAATAACCCAGTCATTCGGATTCTGTAGATGACCAAGTCCAATTAAGCTCCTCCTTCTGAAGAACAAGTTCGGAAAAACTACACCAACTCCAATCAAATCCGTCCTGGGTCCGAGGTCCATCTAGATTCTAGACAGCAGCTCCACGCGAAGTCTCCGATTCCGCAGCGCTCGGCCAGAGTGCCCAGGATAAATATGTTGTAAATGTAGCCCGTGGTTGACGCTTGTCAACCACGGGCTACATTTACAACATATTTATCCCTTTAAGAATACATCGGACATGGGCCGCCAAAATCTAAGAAGAGGAGGAAGAAAATGCGAAGAAGAAAACTGAAGAAGAATATAAGAAGAATTCGAAATAGAAGAAGAAGAAGAAGAAGAAGAAGAAGAAGAAGAAGAAGAAGAAGAAGAAGAAGAAGAAGAAGAAGAAGAAGAAGAAGAAGAAGAAGAAGAAGAAGAAGAAGAAGAAGAAGAAGAAGAAGGAGAAGGAGAAGGAGAAGGAGAAGGAGAAGGAGAAGGAGAAGGAGAAGGAGAAGGAGAAGGAGAAGGAGAAGGAGAAGGAGAAGGAGAAGGAGAAGGAGAAGGAGAAGGAGAAGGAGAAGGAGAAGGAGAAGGAGAAGGAGAAGGAGAAGGAGAATGCTGACGCTGATGATGACGACGACGACGACTATGATGATGATGATAGTTTATTTTTAGTTTATTCGTCCAACCAAGACACAACACAATTAGCAACAACAATCATAACAAGTGAAATAATGAACAGAAATCTAATAGCTCTATCTCATTTCAAAACTAGTCTATTCTATTCTATTCATTACTTGGCAACCATTGTAAAAAAATTGAACAATTGACATGAGGCACAGGGGTAATAGTGTGTCTGGTAATACAGGGGAACCTAAAGGGGTTTCAAACCCCGCTAGTCAGGTCCCCCTATGTGAAATGTGGAATTATGTAGGCGGCGTAAGAACAAGGATTCCAATTACAGATTAGCAGTATAAGCGTGTAGTACAGAGTAAATAAAAGTTCATAGTTAGGGGAAAGAAGAAGAAAATGGCCTAACTAATAACTTAACTAATGCCTTAAGGGCACCGGGGAGCAACCGAGCAAGGAGCCTCATCAATACCCAGGGCGGTCAATCAATGTCAAATGAAGGATTTGACTTGGTATAGAAACTGATCAAACAGCATGACACGCGAAATCGATTTGATGTAGCGCTGATGAAAAACTGGTCGCACTAAGACATTTGGAGATTTACATTCACATCAGAAGATATTTTCTCGCTGTCTGCTTGTAGTTCTTTACGGAGTATGGACGATTGGCTTTGGAGCAAAACAAGTCGAAACCATTTCAGGCGAGCAAGACCTTCTCAATCCTTCGATTGATAGCCTAAGCGTCCATTCTCGTTTGTGCACACATGTCAATGAGATTTATATAGTTAAATTTAGTATAAATATATTTTTTTATCACTCGCACGTAATAGGCGTGTATTGAAACTTAACAGGCCAGAATTATTTAAGTATTGTTAAAATTAAATATTAGTGAAAGTTTATATTTGCTTTAATATAGCCAAAATTTTATGTAGACCTAATTAAAATTTAGTGCTAAAATTTTGAGATAATTAAAATTTAGTTTAAATTTAATAGCGTTAAAGTTTAACATAAGTAGGCCTAAAGTTTCAAATTAAATTTATCATCGTTAGAAATTTCTTTTATTAATATTTACTTTCATTAAAACCTTAGGATCATTAAATTTTGCGCAATATTGGAATTTAGTTATGTCAGAATTTAACATTAGTGAAATTTGAGATTAAATTTCTTTTCTCTGGAATTTTGTATAATTAAAATTTACTATGATGAAAATTAGTTGATAATTAAAATTTATTATAATTTTAAGGTAGCATTGTTATCATTTGAAACGGTTGCAGTTTTACATAGTTAGATAATTAACTTCTTATTCCTGGTGATGAACGGGTTATGTGACTGTTTAGGATCTGCACTTCTTGGTTCGTGACTGGCCTTGGCCTTTTGACTTCGAGTACGGATGGAAAGGCGGTGAGAAACTTCTCGCGAAACGCCTCGAGGCAAGTAACAGCTTCGCCGCGGTCTGGTAATTGTAAGTCGTAACTTATTCAAACACGGTAATCGATTGGCTACTCTGAATCTACTTACTTCTTCCGCTGAAGGTGGCAAAGTTAAGTCTGTAGGTTGAGAGGCAGGACGAGATGACTTTTCCATATTTTTCTTTAACAGTATGATTACACAACTAAAGCAGTTTACAGACAATCAGTTCTACAATAAAATATCCAATTTACATGAACATTAATACTTCTGCTAAATCGCTTGCAAGACAATCTCTTAAGAATGCAACCGGAACCACTGGTCTAATAACTCTCCCATTTTGCTCAAGGACATCGTACAAGGCTTCATTTCCCATTTCAATAGAATTAGAAGGCATTGGACTTATTCCCCCCTCTGTCCAAGTTTCTTTCTTCCATAACGTAATAATCTGAAGGTCATTTTTCGAATGACTTGTGTTTCAGATAACGAGAGACCAGCATACAGAGTTGCAGCAGCTGAGACGGCAATTGAAGAACAACTTTGCGAAGATCGGATGCTGTTTGATGCCTTACCCTGGTGAAAAGGTCGCCACGGATAAACATTTCGAAGGTCACCTCTCTGGTCAGTCTCGCTTGGAAGTTAATCGATTTCAGGAGCTTATAGGCAATCGTTCTCTCCTCATGCACAGTGTAAACTATATCCGAAGCTTATTCTAACACTATTGTAATTAGTAACATCTATCATGCCCGTGTCTACTGCACAAGACATCATCAACCGATGTCGAACGACATATCACGACGTAACAACACAAAGTAACAAAAACAATGCAACATGGCACAGCATGGTGCAACGAAAGAATGAAACATAACATGCAACCCCGAACGGGCTCCCAATGGTGCTTCGCTTGGTCCCAAGTACCCATAATGCCACAGTTTACTCAAATATCTTAAGACCGTACTTTTCAGCCGGGGTTAGGTCGAAGTGCTTCTGAGTAGATAACTTTGAAGTGGCGCTATGTACATTATCAGTATGACTGACTGACTGACTGACTGAATGAATGAATGAATGAATGAATGAATATAGGTATGTATGAGTGTATGTATCAGGACACTTTATATAATGCATTTACCTGGTTTGGACCAATATCCAGGACCACCTTATAATGAAGTCGCGTTATGTCGACTTTCTTTTTTATTTGGGAGCCATTTTCCCGACCATTTTATATCAGAATTTGTATTATAAAAATTGTGTTGAAGGGTGTCTGCAGCGTTACGTCTGTTAAGAGCGGATGCGCATTGTATCGCTATGCTACTCAATAAAGTACTATACCATGCTGTATTGTCATGTTAAGTCATGTTATGTTGCACTTTTATGTTGCACTTTATGCTGCATTGTGTTGTGTTGCTATGTTGTGTTGTTGGGTTGCGTTATGCTATGATGCGTTTTGTCGCGTTGTTATATCACATCAGGTCCTGGTGCTTTTCATGTGACATTATTAAAATGTTGCAATAATATTGCTTTGTTATATATTATGTTATGTTGTAATATGTTGCATTATGTTGTCTTGCTTTGCTTCTTTATTACAATTGCATTATGTTATGTTGCCTTGATTGTTGCCTTATTCCAATTTTGATTTATTTTATGTTGCGTTAATGTTGCTTTCTTATGTTGTGTAACATTATGTTCCTTTACCATGTTGTGCTGTTTGTTGCATTATGTTATGTTGCATTGTTTCGTTCCGTCATGTATGTGAATGGATGTTAACAAGTAAAGAGTTACACAGATAGTTTTCAGTGTAACTCTTTATCTTGTGCTTTTTTGTTTAGAAATAAAAGATGAGTTTAAGCTGCAGGTTGAGGAGTTTGTCAGCTCTCTCTTGTCGAGAGAACGTCTCGTCGTCAAGGAAATCAACGGAACAAAAACCACCGGAATGGAACTTTTTGAATACTTCAAGGTAACTGCGTCAAGGCTCAATTTATATAACGCCTTTTCTGTAGACGAACATCGCAGAAATTGATTCTCGTACAATGGTTAAAGTGGCTTCAACTGAAGACAGTATTGATATGTGGCTCCAAGTCTGTATGTTGTCTTTCGATTTTCCTCTAATTTGTATCACTGATCGGTTAACATCTATTGTTAATATTTTATATATTCTTAACTATGTTTATGAGATGTCTGTTCACCAAAGTGCGATTTACAATTGGTTAATAAAGGATATACTTACTTACGTAATTACTTACTTACTTACTTACTCACCTACTTATCCTATACTGACTTTTTCTAGCGATCTGCAGAGCGTTATTTAGGCCTACTTAGAGATAACCTGGTTTCTGTTGACGAAGCTTAAAGAAAGAAACAAGTGGAAGAGAAGGATCCGAGTGGCTGACCCCTCTCCAAAGAGGGATTAATTCGAGCCTGAAGGAAAAGAAGAAGAAGAAGAAGAAGAAGCTTAAAACCACAGAAGCGTGGATGTCGATTTTAATACTTTATAATTGCAGGGTATCTTTCCTCACGTAACCAACCAACTTTAATGCAATGTAACTTTTATTACCATTGATTGTAATTGTATTAATGGGAAACCTAAGATTGCGTGGGTCACGTTGGCCGATTGCTAACAGCGCATAGCTTGTAACGCGGAACGCACGGGTTCGAGCCTCCTCATCGAATAAACAAGACTGTCCTCTCATGAATAAGCTGGTGCTTGGCGCTTATATAGCTTTGAAGTAGCCCTTTAGAAATTTGGACTTTACGATTCTCTTCTGAGAGGGTTTCTGAGTAGGGACCTTCATCAAGTCCTTCACTCACAGTTGCTCAGCGCCATCGATTGATGCTTGGTCATTAGATAGCGTCGCTTACTAATGCTTAATAAGTAAATGAACACATTTCTGTTAATTAAATATTTAGCTGTTTCTGTCGTAGGCATATGTTAAAATCTACCAGGGCAATGAGTTACCACAGCCAAGATCAGTGTTCGAGGTAGGCATGCGAGTTATCTTTACGTTTTTCATTGAAATTCGATTCGACTGTCAACACCGAGTTTCGTGTTGAGCTGAAAATTTGGTGTCTTATAGTCACCTCAGTTATAGGCCCTAATGCAGCGGTCCCCAAACTTCTCTTGGTCGGGACCAGGGCTGTAGTCGAGGGTAGACGCGGGTATACAGCGTATACTCACCTCTAGAGAAATTTGAGAGCGTATACTCAGCGCTCGAGACGAGGGTATACGCGGGTATACAGCGTATACTTACCTCTTAGCAATGAAATTTTGAGAAAATAGAGAGGTTTTGAAAGGTTTTATGGCGAATGACTAAAAAAAAGGTCATAAACTTTTTCAGAGACGAAATCGTAAAAAGTCAGAAAATTTTCAGAGAATTGGTAAAAAGTCTGAAATTTTTCTGAGACGAATCCCTAAAAAAAGGTCTTCACATTTTTTTTAGGGTCACACCAGCCCTAGTGACGCCGCTGCTCACCGGTAGCGTATACTCACCTCAAATTTTACCACTACAGCCCTGGTCGGGACCCACTTGTGAATATCTTGCCAATCTCTGGACCCATTGTGTAAAATTAAGCACTGTGTACTAAAATTTGTTTCTTAAATTGGCATTGAAACACGCGGATTTACGTACAGCGTTTAGAAATTGGCATATTTGAAGCACTAAAAGGAAATTTAGGTTAAAACAGTTTACAAATTAGAATTTATTGCAATTCAAAAGCAGCTGTTCTACCTATGTTATTGCCCCGAAAAAATAAATGTTTCTTGAAAAAATTTGCCTACCCACATGTGCCAGAACTTCGCGACTCAATTTTGGGTCGCGACTCGCGACCCACAGTTTGGGAAACTCTGCCCTAATGAGTACTATGACCGTACACTATAAGTGGGAGAACATACGATGACGGAGAGGACTGGCCACCCACCCTCATATGCCGAAGCGAAGAAAAATGAAGCTGATAGCATATCATGCCCATGGCTGCCTCTCAGATTTCGTTTAAGGGACTGCTCTACTTCTTGTAAGTTAGTTTAAAGAGGAATTGCCAATTGAATGTCATTACGTACAGCGTAGGAGAGATAATGGTGCAACAGAAAGCATAATTGAAACGAAAACGAACTGTACATGTATTTGTCAATGTATGAGTGCTTATTTAAAAGTATGTGTGTAGATGTATATATATATATATATATATATATATATATATATATATATATATGTGTGTGTGTGTGTGTGTGTGTGTGTGTGTGTGTGTGTGTGTGTGTGTGTGTGTGTGTGTGTGTGTGTGTGTGTGTGTGTGTGTGTGTGTGTGTGTGTGTGTGTGTGTGTGTGTGTGTGTGCATATATAACTGGGAAAAGCTCCTAAATACCTCTGTGACCTAATGCGCAAACCTCTATCTGCTCTGTCTTCCCGCCCTCTTCGGTCTGCTGACCGCCTTGATCTGCTTGTCCCTCGTGCAAGGACTTCGATGGCTCAGCATCGTGCGTTTGCCATCCTTGGCCCTTCCCTTTGGAATGACCTGCCCCCCTCTCTCCGTAGCAAGATTTTGCTTGGGATCTCGCCTTCTTCTCTCCGCTGCTTAAAGACCTTTCTTTTCCCTCGAGGCTGACACGCTGGGAGCGCCTCTGAATAGTCTATGCTGTGAGAGGCGCTTTATAAATAATTATATAAGATAAGATAAGATAAGATATATGTATAATGTATGGTGTGTATGGGTATGTGTGTGTATGACCATTCATTTATATAGCGCCTTTCGTTGTGGATATTTGTAGCGATGTGTTCGGATACGTTGTGATGGAGTGGAGTGTTTCGTTCTTTAGGCGACTGCCGAGGCGAACAATCTGGCCGCTGTCAGAAGAGCAATGGATCTCTACACGGAGTACATGGAACTGGTAGGTAGCAGTATGACAACGAAAATTTGGAATGGTGGTAGTATGGTAGTAAAGGTTGTGGCCATGCTGGTAGTGTTGGTCGTGGTGTTGTTGCTGTTGTTGTTGTTGTTGTTGTTGTTGTTGTTGGTGGTGGTGGTGGCGGCGGCGGCGGCGGTGGCGGTGGCGGTGGTGGTGGTAATTGATGGTGATGTTGATTGATGGCTTGATACGTCCACATTTTGCGTGCACTAAAACGACATTTCTCAACTGTACCTTCACGAAATGCAGCTCTGTGGAAGCAACAAGCCGCACGTTAATTCTGATACCCTGAAACGAGAACACGATCGGTGTCGACAAGAGGCCATCGATCTCTTCCGGTCGATCCGCAAGATGGGTGGCGACGAAAAGAGTCGCGTCTTTCAAGAGCAACTCGAGCAACAGATCGACATGTCGTATGCCAACAACGACCGCCTCAACGCGGGAAAGAGCATCTTCGCAAATTTCCAGTTCCAGTCGAAGAAACAGCTCGCCGTTACTCTCGGCTTGTTTGCTCTTATGCAGGTCTTAAGGGCTAAGGGTTATAGCCCATTCTAAATGCTGAATGTTCTGTTGGACCTGATAGGCTGGGTGCAGACACGGGGAACATGAAATATTGCTGAAGATGAATCGTCTGTAAATTGTGCTGCATCATGCTTTCAACGGGTAGATCGGCCCCTTTTGGAGAAACCGAAATTGAGGCTTCTGGGAATAACTGGGATTTCTAGGGAAAATGCAGGTTGATTATTTTGGGATTAAGTGGGTCTTTGGGGAAATTTTCAAGGAAAACCATGCTAAGACTTCTGGGACTAAGTGGTCCTTCCGGGATGGGGAACCGAGATTGAGGCTTTTTGTATTAATTGGGCCTTTTGAGAAATTTTCAGGGAGAGTCCAGATTGAGGCTTCTGGGATTATCTTGGCCCTTAGGTTAAACCGAGCTTCATCGATTCCAGATTCTGATTTATAATGCAACAACAAATCCTTACAGCTAGATCTAATTTCCTCACGGGACCCTTGTCTTCCTCTCACGGTACTTTAGGCCTATAGGAAAGCAAGAATCTAAAAGCAAAGATCTTAGAGTCTAGAATCTAAAATCTTTAAGTTCAAGTGATAGTTTAAACGCATATCAGCGTTTGGATTCATACTTACTGGATTACGTCACCGCAAATATTATTAATATCGCATACATGAATATTATAGACTAGTGTATTTACCCGTCATAATTATGACGTGACGACAGTGTATCATTATAGGCCTATAGGGGCCTATGTATCATAGTCATGACGACCGTCGTCAAGACGGTAGTACTGACGTCACAAACGGTCTCTATTTCACAATAGAACAGAAGCCGTTTGTGACGTAGCGTCCTGCGACAGACAAATTTGCATATAAGGAAACTATATGTATAGATTGTGTCTTTATGACGTCATATTTTTCATTGCATCAAATTTATATGACGTCAGTTCTTTATTTGGAACACATGTTGCATCCTTCATTCTCAAAAGTAATGTCTAACAGCATCAGTGACTCTTGCGGTAAGAAAAAAAGTTGTTTTCACATTAATCGCCTTCGATAAGCTGTGATAGATGCTATACAGATACGTAGATATTTTGTTTGTTAAGTACTCTGGTCCACAAATAAAGAAGTTTCACTCCTTAGTCTTTTGCGATTATGAATAAACTTCACTTATTCTGCATTGCTGCAATGCCAGACATATAGGTGTGGAGTTCCCTAGCCACATTATAACGTTTCCTGCTGTGGTACACTGTGGTTAACGATTGTCAAATCAGACGACGAATTTTGATTGCGTTGTGCGTATATACGGGGGCTTTAGAAATGCTACCTGATGCAGCTGAATGTTAGTTAAGTTTACTTATCAGTTCATATCAGTTAGTTCAGCTTGGTCTCATTCTTTCTTGAAAATTCACAATACACGCTTGTACACGCCACAGAATAACAAAGCATATAAATCCAGCGCAAGTTCACTTGTATGAAAATTAATCCTCGAAAGCCCCTGTTGCCTGTCGCAATCATGTTTGGAACATCCTGTTGGGGAATTGCGAAGAGCGTGGCACAGAACTTGGATGCCTCTGTGGAATAAATGGTGTACAATTTAGTTATGGGCAATCTTAAACCATGTTAGTCCACCCTTTCTGTACTATACAAATCTAACTCTTTCCCTGCTAACATTTCCATGGGGCAACAAATGAGGGCTTCATGGGCACCAAATGGGAATAAAATCCTATTGTGGGGTATGGAGGCAGGGGAATGTTCAATTCTTTCAAAAACCTGTCTATACTAGGGAATGCAAACCCGGGTTTTGCCTACCCGGGCAACCCGGGATTTTTCGGAACCGGAAAACCCGGGTTTAACCGCGATTGAAACCCGGGTTTGAACAATGACATTAAATTTTCATTACTATTTTATTATATTAAAATGTAGCCTAACAATATAAATGTAGCCTATTTCGGATGCATATCACTATCATTAATATACTACAAATGCAGCGAAACTCGAAAGATTAACAACAAGAAAGGAGGCCTGCAGGTGAAACAATTATGTTTGAGCGTAATACAAACTTTGAGCACCGCGTGAGCCACAACAGCTTCCACTCTTTCACCCTAGACGAAGACAGCTTCGGCTCTTGAGACTGGACGGAAGTAATGTCCCCTTTGTGACAGGTTGGACCCGCACGTGCAGTCTTGTCCTCTGCATCGAACGCAAGTATGGGGACCCCACAGCCCCCACAGCCAAAGTGAGGGACGGACATATGCCAAACCTGTCTACGTCATCGTAAACCGCTGTTGAAACCCGGGTTTGTCGTGATTGAAAAGCGTCACTTTCATCGTCGTTCACGCCGTGAAACTGACAAATGCAGAGTAATGGAAATATAGCGTTAGTACTGCACTTGGTATTACGTAATACTATATCTACTTACTTATTTATCGGCTCGTTCCAATTGTTTATTCGTGACGTTATATGAGTGAGGCTCCACATTTCACACAACGAGTGACAAGGCCGAATGTTGAGTTTGTTAACTCGTGACATTACCTGTCTGGACGCATTTCAGTGTGGATGGCGTCTAACCGTCTCAAACTAAATCCAACGAAGTCCGAGTTTCTATGGTGCACCACCCTCCGGCGTCGCCATCTACAGCGTCCTTTTCTTCGGCCTCGGCTGAGCTACGGCGCTATATAAATCGTCCTATTATTATTATTATCCAGTTCGCATGGTAGCGGTAAACTGTTCTTATATAAATTTAGTGACTTAAAAAGCAATGCTTAAATCAGCAAATTTAAAGCGCGGTGTTTGGGAACACTTTATCGTTCGCTATTCTGTGGAACAGACGGCTCAGTGCCAGTTATTTAAATCGAAACTGAAAATTGTCGGCGGTTCAACACGATGTATGCATATTCATCTCCCGCCCAAGCATAAGATAAACCTGCTCAAACACAAGGACGTAGATGACCCTTGTCATTTGCAGAACTTTGGACTTTGTAGCTGCATACAACGACGTTGTTCTTATCGCAAAACATAGTTCAATAATACTTATCATGTAAAGTTTGGTAAACCCGGTAAAAACCCGGGTACCCGGGTTTTTACTGGCGCCAAAACCGGAAACCCGGGTTTGTAAAAAAACCGTCGGGTTTGCATTCCCTAGTTTACGAATGTTTGCATGAAGCTCATTAAAGGCAATCCTGACGTAACAAAAGAGAATCAAAATAACAGAATGGTGTTTCAGGCACTTACAGAAAAGAACAAAAGAATGTTCATGTCGTATGCAAGCACACTAGAGATTAACTAACAACCTGCGACATGAACTCCTCAGCCTCTCTTTGTCTCTTTTCCGCAAACGCTTGAAGACCATTTTGTTCGATCGTCGTTTCATTGTGTTAGGTCGGCAGCGCCTCTGATCATGAGTCTCTCTTTAAGTGGCGCTATATAAATTTGAAATTACAACTGCCATTAACGGTTCTTGTTTCGCTTAAGATCAGAGAAAGGCAAACATAACCTTGTTGAACTGCGATTACATCGAGGAATGAGGACCGATTAAAAAAAAAGCCGTCCAAGTGTCCAATAATTGCTGAACGACATGGTATTTCCTTTGTATAGTCAAAGCCTTTTCTCCGCTTTCCAACAGAACTGTCGATTCAAAAAGTGTGGAGTACCTTTTCTAAACAATTTAATTCGGGTTATTTATAAGAGAACTCATTAATGGTCGTATCCACGCAGCAGTTCGGACAATACTAACAGAATAATATCCAATTGTCTGGATATCATCTACAGATATTATAGCCATACAGAAGACCCTTCAGAAATTTGACATGAACTTTAAAACGAACATTGTATGGACACAGTATAGTTAATTAATCGCTCTCAGAGCATTATTAATTAGCACTAGGTTCTATAGATTCTCGCTCTGCAACGCCCTTCATCCTTGTTACGGAGGCGTCGTTAAAATAAATTTTTAAAAAGAAATATGATCGTATTTCTAGACTTTAGGCCTACAGTGTTTCAAACTCAATCTATCATCCTAATTTAACTTTGCCACCATTATGATAAATCAATCAATCAATCAATCAATCAATCAATCAATCAATCAATCAATCAATCAATCAATCAATCAATCAATCAATCAATCAATCAATCAATCAATACTTCAATGAACATCACACCACCCTAATTCCATCGAAGACAATATTATTTTAAATAATACTAACATTGATGAATGTTAGTGTTAAAAATAAACAATCGAGAATAATTATTTTTCGTAGTTTTTCGGGTCGATGAGGTTTTTATACGAAAAACTTTTATAGTTATAAGGGTGTGTAATCGTAGAAAGACAAAATGATGGTACTTAGTTTTTAACCAAATCTTCTCCATTTTTCTGATACATTCTGCACTAAAACAATATTAGAGTTAAATTATTCATTGCAATCGTAATTCTAACCATACAAAAGGCGCATTACAAATGGTCAGATGCATGTATAGGCCTACACGTATACACACGCGATCGCTATTCGTCGCTTACCGTTTCCTGTAGTGACATCTGGCGAATGATTGTTACTTGTGTCATTATGTTTAATGTACATGACATTGTACACGTTTCTATATAGGACCGTATGGCTTCGACCCTGCTCATTTTTCAATGATTTTTTTTATAATATTCGTTTAATATCTTCAAACTGACAATAACGCAGTATGATTACAAATCAGTATGAACGGATGATCACAAGTTATTACCGGAGTCGAATTTAACTGTAGGCCCCCTACATGGCAGCCATGCAAGGCGCCCATCACATCCTACATCTCATTTTAACAAACGCGCCATCTCGCGAATGTAAGGCTGAGTGAACCTAAATTTGGGAGGGTGTTTGCTCTTCACGCCAGTGATGTTACCGCTACTCTATGCCCCATATAATTATAGGACCGTATGGCTTCGACCCTGCTCATTTTTCAATGAATTGGTGGGGCGAGACTCTACCACCGCTGCCCGCTTGAATGTGTGCCATGCCATTTAAGGCCCCCGTGTACGAACCGTGCTATAGCGACTGTAGGCCTATGGCTTCGCCTCTGTTCATTTTCCCATAAACTGATCGGTTAAGGTCATTCACCACCGCTGCCTCTTTCAACGGGCCGGAGATTTAAATAAAATTATCTGAAGTAATCCATCCTCGGGAAGCAAACCGCAATTCGCACATAGGCCTATATAGGCAAAGGACGTACGCTGTAACGAATGTAGCCAACTGTGCCAGCATGACATTGACTCTAGGCCCATAATGCATTTTTTAAATTGTGTATTAAATTTTGATTCGTCAAGAACGAAATATAGGCGTTACTTTGAAGTACAGTGTCTTTAAATTCTTTCTGCGTCGGTTAGGCTAATTGGGGCTTTGTGAGTTTACCTGTTTTGGCAAAGCTCTGCTGGACAATCTGTACAGCTCTTTGTAGGCCTATTCGGAGAGGCAAATTTTATCCATACATTGGTAGGCTAGGCCTACAAATCTATACAACGTTTGCAATAATATGCCATGCAAACATTCTGTTCTAGCGAAATATGAAGTCTATGGTCTTGCCGAACATGATTAGTTAGCCTAGCGATGAAGCGATCACGTAAGATAAAATTCGGTCAAATGTTCTTTGTAGGTAGCCTAATTTTGTTGGAAGCAGCTACACTTCGTAAATTATTGTCTCCAAAATTTTCTATTATTATTTTGAACATATATGCAATTAGCGAATATAAATTTAATATTAAATGCAAGTGGCGTGCGAAGATTTACACACCTTGAAAAACGAGAAAATAAAATTTATGTTTAAATAATTAGGCCCTAATGGCTCAACAAGGCGCGTAATAAATGTGAAAATTTTTCTGTGGGAGGCAAGTAACATTGCTCCCTGAAACAATAAGAAAGGACAGTAAATGGTTACAAATTAATTCGTTCCGTTATAATTGGAAATAATTAGGCTTTGATGTTTCTTACAAAAGCGCGTTCAAGATGATGATGATGATGATGATGATGATGATGATGATGATGATGATGATGATGATGATGATGATGATGATGATGATGATGATGATGATGATGATGATGATGATGATGATGATGATGATGATAATGAACGTGTATATTTTCTGGGATTAAGATTACTAAGGGATATGAAGCCGATGAATATAGGATCTTTTATCTAGACTATGTGTGTGGCTCGCATCCGGGACCTTAGTAACACCGGCTAGTCAAACATGGGTCGGTTATAGCTGGCTTAACTAAATAAAAACACTTATCAATAGCTGCAGGATTTTGGCATCCTGTCTGTTACTTAGTTTCAGACTATTTATTTATTTAGACTGTCCGTAATTTACTTTAATCGCATAATTATGTCCTTATTAATAAATAAATCGCTAAAAGAATCTAGAGCGATTCCGAGAGTGTTTACTTCTGCTCTGAGCCAAGTCGCCCCTCTCCAAAAAGCCCGGATGTCACTTTTCTAAAAATAGATGGCCACAGACATCGCCTGCGATGAATCAGAAAAGACGAACTCTCATTGGCTGACGCGTTGCCGCTTCATATCCCTTTTAGTAATCTTAATCCCAGATATTTTTAAGCGCCAAAGCATTGAGAATAATCTGTAATTGTTCGACTTTAAAGCAATATCAAGTTTAAATGCGGTTAAAGTTTAACTAATTAACGAATTAGAATTTTTTACCGAAGACTTTAATATAACGATGATTAATCTGAATATGCAGTTCCTAGTTCTGTGAACGCGGTTACAGAATCTTATGGAACCAGCGTATCGCTATAAATAGATTTCAGCAGAAATCAACGGAGATGCCTGACACAGGTTAGTTTTTCACAGAAAATCTCCTAAAACTCTCTAAATCTGGAATTTCTGTTCGTTTCTGCGAATCATTTATCTGCCATTTTTGGCCTTTTAAGCCTTTTTCATTCGATGTTGTCAACATTTTCAGTATGAAGCCGCCATTTGCCGGGTCCACTTGTTTGAAAGCGGCGACAATATTTTTATATGGACACTGCTGAGACAATTTTCTCATAAAATATAACGGTTGATTTAAATATAAACATTTTCTACGATATCATATAGTTACGTTTAAACGAATCACTTTCGACAGGTTTGTGCCCAATACGCTGTCGCATTTTAAAGTTTGACCAGATCTGCTTTTGTGGCGGTGTGCCTTTTTGCATTGGGTGCCAGAAGTAATTGGTGTTGTCACGACAAATGGTTCACGGACAAATGGTTCACGGACAAATGGTCACGATCTTCCAGCTTCTAGTTTTAGTTATATATTTAACGATAGTCCAGCTTCTAGTTTCGGTTATATATTCAAATTTTTTTATTTATTTATTCCGGACATTTCTATAGCGCCTCTCGAAGTCAACTACTACTCAGAGGCGCTCCCGACTACAGCATTGGATACTGTGCCGGAATTTTCACGCCGAAGCGCCACGAGCAATTGCGAGTGAAGGACTTGCCCAAGGTCCGTACGCAGTGGGTAGAGTGGGATTCGAACCTGCAACCCTCCGGTCACAAGGCGCCGAACTTACCACTGAGCCACCACTCAATAATCCAGCTGTAGTTTGAGCTACATTTTCATTGCTCATCCAGCTTCTAGTGTGAGTTATATTTTCATCAAAATTCAAACAGCTGGAAGGTAGATGAAAATGTAGCTCAAACTAGAAGGAATGATGAAAATATAATAGAGCTCAACTAGAAGCTGGATTATTGTTGAATATATAAGTGAAATTAGGAGCTGGAAGATCGTGAAGCTTTTGTCTGTGAACCATTTGTCCTTGAACCATTTGTCGGTGAACCATATGTCATGAACCATTTGTCGTGGAACCGTAATTGGTAAGGTGCAGTATTTGAGCCAATTTTCGATACCCAGGCGCTGTAGAAGTAAAGGACCAGCGTATCTCAAAATCACAGCTGTATTGTTTCAACTGAAAATTATCAAACTAAGAGTGCTTTGCTGTAGATAGGCGTATACTTCATATGCTATCTCGTAACTCAAGGGCACTAGAGGTTATAAACTAATGCACCCAATTGGTTCAACACCTGAAGAGGTCTTCACTGGGAGCAACCACAATGAGTCAAAAGAATGGTTTTAAAGGTTTTGCTGACATAATATCAGTGTTTAAGCTGTCAAAAAGAACTCAGGGTAGAAAATTTTACAGATTGCCTAAGTTCACGAATGCAGGTAAACGTCTAATGTTAATATGTTGTACACAAAATAACTGATGACTCATGAGATATTTTAGTTTCCTGACCCCCAACTTCTTTTCAGTTGCTTCGTTTAAGTGGGTTGGAGGGAGAGCGAGGGGGTGAACCCCTCCACAATTAAAATCACTGCTTAAATCACAACCTTTCATACGTGGCCCACTTTATGACCAGATCCCCTCTCAAAATTGTCAAGTGCTACTCAGAGTGTTGCTCAGTTCTTGTTGAAAATTGCGATGGCAGATTTAAAACCACGTGAGAGGATGGTTGTAAGATCTGGAAGCAATTGGAAATGAATGCAGTTATTGAAATACTTAAAATACTCGTGAACGAAAATAGAATGATTGCATTTATAGACTGGGTTATTTTCAGTGTTGAAAGTAGCCTGTAATTGCCGTGGTTATCATAAGAACGTTGAAAAGGTAGCTTGTAAATCCCAAAGGTAGCATATGATTGCTAGTGGCCAGCATAGCACTTCATAGTATATAATTCCTAGAAGTTGCACGTGATTGCCAAAGATTGCAAAGCACTAACAATGTCCACAAAGATGAGTGAGTAATTGCTTTATTGTTCTCTTCATACTGTTATTTCTTAACACATGATTTTTTGTCTCCTTTGTGAATGCTTTTTATTGATGTGGGCTAGAAAGTGAAGTCGAACATTTCGAGTGGTTGAAGTTGTAACGTAATGTGCATGTAAACCTCCAATGTAATGTAAATGTAAATCTCCAGTGTAATGTAATGTGAATGTAAATCTTCAGCACAGTGTACTGTGAATGTGAATCTGCAATGTAATGTAATGTAGTGTGATGTGAATGTAAACTCTGGTGTAATGTAATGAAGTGTGATGTGAATGTAAACTCCAGTGTAATGTAATGTAGTGTAAATGTAGCTCTCCGGCATAATGTGATATGAATGTAAATCTGTAGCATAGTTTGATGTGAATGTGAATCTCCAATGTAATGCGAATGTTAATCTCCAGTGTAATGTAAATGTTAATTCTCAGGGTACAGTCATATAAGTGTTAAAAATTTCTTAACTCTGCAGAAAAAGCCACATCAGAGGGACCAGCTTATTCCGGCGCTATGTCAAATCAAGTCCGCAATAACCAGGTTGTTTTGTCTGTTCCGGTGCCAGGTCAGCATCCTGGGAGGTCAACCTGAGGAGATAGCATGATGGAAATTGTTAATGATGTTGGTCATAGCATGGCGCAGGTTCAGGACCAGGATAGAATAGCTTGAAAAGTTTGGTTTTCACTCTCCAACGGAAAGCTGCAGGAGAGAGGGCTGGCTCTCTCTCTCTCTCTCTCTCTCTCTCTCTCTCTCTCTCTCTCTCTCTCTCTCTCTCTCTCTCTCTCTCTCTCTCTCTCTCTCTCTCTCTCTCTCTCTCTCTCTCTCTCTCTCTCTCTCTCTCTCTCTCTCTCTCTCTCTCTCTCTCTCTCTCTCTCTCTCTCTCTCTCACTCTCCGCTTCGGGGGGGGGGATGAATGCACTGACTGAGATCTTTGGGAATGAACTGAAGGTCATCTTAAAACTTTGTGCCCAGTTCCCGTACCACATTCCTGCCAGAATGCCCATATGGGACCCACATAATGTGTAGGAGCGTTTCGGCAGAGTTCCAGAGGTTCAAAATAGGCGATTTATTGGAGATGTCCGTCATGGATGACTGCCCTACCTGCAGTTGTAGAAGTAATTGCAACAGTTGACATCGTCTGTAGCAGGTTGCTTCTGTGGTGCAATGGCTGTTTACTTAACTTCTGGTGATATTTTTATATTTATTTACTTTATTATTATTATTATGGTTATTGTTATTATTGTTACTATTACTATTCGATTATGAGTGGCGCTATATAAATCCTCGATTACAATTACAATTACAATTGTTGTTGTTGTTATAGTTATTTATGGATTATTTATTTACTTATACGGTCACCTCTTCTTGCCTTCGATTCGTTGTAGACGTTTGTTCATATTTTACTTGTGAGAGTTGTTGGATAAGTCGTTAAATTGTTGTTAAATTCCTAGTCTGTGGCACAGCTGTTGATGTGGTGTGGGGTATCTTTTACCTAGCTTGCAGATGTTTTTCTTGTGAAGTTCAGAGGCTGAAGATAGTGGCAGACAGACAGACTGACAGACAGACAGGTGAAGGCAAAGGCAGGGAGACAGAGACCGGAACAGTGAGATTCAGAAGGTCAGACAAAAAGACAAAGGCGGACAGAGAGTGAGAGACAGACAGACAGACAGACAGACATAGAAAGGCAGACAGCGTAGTCTTGGTCTGCCTAATAGGGCGAGGCGCACACAGAGACAGACAGACAGACAGACAGACAGAGATCAGACAGAGCCGGAGGTCGATAGAAACGGAGCAGACGAGACAGGCATACATGCAAACAGACAGACGTAAACGGAGACACATAGTTTGAGGTATACTGAAAAGGACACGCCCATATCAGAAGCAGCCTTTTTTTCACGTGTAGACCGGTCTCTTGAGAATGAGTCCTCTGTTCAACTCAGTTATGGTCTTTAACCCTCTTGACAGATTGAACAGTGTTGAACGCCCGAGAGGTTGTTCTTGGGTGGCTCTAGGCTGATGTTATGTGGCTCAAGAGCCTACTATACCCTTGGTCCTCGGCTCAAGGCACCACGAAAGCCGTCTGTTTTATGTCACCCAGTTCAATTAATCCTTTTAACCAGCGGTGTAAACACCTACGGTATTTATTTTATCTTTTGTAAATATTTACAATTCACAGGCCTGCATATCTGTGTACCTGTGTAATGTCGTCAGCCATAATTTATGAGGACGCAATTGAAACAATATCATTTCAAGTACCGGATGTTAATATTAGGTGATCACACTGATGGTGTAATGATTGTGTTTATGCATGTATACAAAGGCAGACGAAGACTATGCTGGATAGACAGTGTAAATGAGGACATAATTATATCACTTGGACTAACACTAAGGTGGGCTTGACAAATGACCGAGGACAATGGAGATCGTTTCTTTGTACCCATCGCAGCCAAATGGCCGGTGTCAGGAACTGACGATGATGATGATGATGATGGTGATGATGATGATGGTGATGATGATGATGACAACGACGACGATGATGATGACGATGATGATTGACGGATTATGATGATGATTGATGGATGACGATGATGATATATACAAATTAAGACATAGATAATTAGATATAGAGGATATGTACTTAGGTCTTCTTCTTTGGTTCTCTGCCCTTAGGCAGGTTCGTATGTCCAACGGCGCCATTCCTCTCGATGTTGAGCTTCCGCTTTCATCTGTCTGTAGCCGTCCCTCTTCATTGTCCAGTCTAGGAACATCGTTCTTGGTCTTCCTCTTGTCTTTTTCCCTTCCATTCTACCCTCGATGATATCTCGTAGCAGGGAATTTCCTCTCATTATATGGCCAATCCATCTTCTTTGACGCTCTCTGATTGTCCTCATCATGGATCTCCTCTTCCACCATTTGCAGTACTTCGTCATTTGTCTTGTGCTCTGTCCAGCTGATTCTCTCCATTCTACGCCATATCCACATTTCGAAGGCTTCTATCCTTTTGATGTCCTCCCCTCTTATAGTCCACGTTTCAGATCCGTATAGAACCACACTCCATACCAGCGTCTTAACCATTCGCTTCTTCAGATTCCTATTTAATTTTCCTCTCAAGAGCTCCTTTCTTTTATAGAAAGCATCTTTTCCCATGGCTATTCTTCTTTTTATCTCCGTATGGCACTTCACATCCCTCGTGACCATACTTCCTAGGTAACAGAATCTCTCAACTTGTTCGATGACCACTCCATTTACGGTTATTCTAACTTCTTTTTCTTCTCTTTTGCTTATCCTCATGACCTTTGTCTTCTTGGTATTTATTTTCATTTCGTATTCTGCTGAGATCATATTCAGGCGATCCATCATTCTCTGCAGTCCTTTTTGGCTTCTTGCTAACATTGCCTGATCATCCGCAAATCTCAGCGCTTTCACCAACATACCCCCAACCTTTATTCCCTCGTTCACTTCTTCCATCCAACTTTACATAGGCATACTTAGGTATGCCTATGTAAAGTTATACATGACATTGTGTCGATAATATATATATATATATATATATATATATATATATACATATATATGTATGTGTGTAATATGTCTCTGTATGTATGTATGTATGTATATATATATATACATATATATGTTTGTATAAACATGCAACACTATAATTATATTAAACTGTTCAACATCTATAGGATATCCATGCATGTCACAAATATCCTGGTTGTCTTAATTGATATTAATTTATATATGTATTAGCATAATAATGTAATGATTATCAACATATCAACACCTAATATATAATAACAGTATCCTTTTTGTCTTGATTTATATGTGTGTGTGTGTGTGCGTGCGTGCGTGCGTGCGTGTGTGTAGACATTCGTGCATGCATATACATATATACATATACGTATATGGCTTTATGCGCATACACAAATCTATATAGGATATAAGTAAATATGTAAGGATATATATACCTACTAATTAAATGTGTATAACTGTATACATATATATCTATGAATATAGTTTCCTTATATGCAAATTTGTCTGTCGGAGGACGCTACGTCACAAACGGCTTCTGTTCTATTGTGAAACATAAACCGGTTCAATGTCTTGACGACGGCGGTCTTGACGATGGCGATAACCAACGATACATATAGGCCTATAATATGACGTCATAATATGACGGGCAAATACTCTAACACTATATACTGCCGTCATAATTATGACGGGAAAATACACTAGTATGTATATATACTGCCTATATCTATGTAGGTAGTGTACATATATATATTATATATATATGTATGTATATTCATAAATCTTGAACTTCGGAATGCATTGTCTTTTAAGTTGCCATCCTTTGATAAAATATACCCAACAACTGTTGCACACTTACATAAATAACTGAATTACCGGACCACAACCGACGATGGAGCTAGATAAATGAATACACTACCTCACAGTACATAATTCAGTGCAGCGTATATATCTGGTATAGTGTGGCCCCCGCGGCCACAGCAGCAGTAGTGACTGGTATCGTCGGCGGCCAGTATGGATTTCTGAAGAAAACAAGAGCACCTGTCACAGTCAGCTGTGTTCTACCGGATGAACTCTTTAAGACCCGTGGTCGGTGGCATAGATAAACCCGTAATTAGCAGCATGCATATACGCCCATGTATGTACGTCTGGCTACAGCGTATGGGCGTGTACTTGTGTCTCTATGTATGTGTCATTGTATGTGTGTGTGCGTGTATTTCTGTACTGTATGGGTGTGTGCTTGTGTCTTTGTGCATGTGTGTGTGTCTGCCCTGTGTATGTGTGGTTGTGCTTGTATGCCTTTCTGTGTCTGTTTGTAAATGTGTCTGTGTATGTGTGTGTCTGCCTGTGTATGTGTGCTTCTGCGTGTCCGTGTACTTGTACGTGTGTCTGTGCATGTACGTGTATATCTGGCTTTACCAGTATATCTGCCTGTGTTTGCCTGTGTGGTTGCCCGAGTACGTGCGTATGCCTGTATACAGGTGTATGTGCTGTTGTTTATGTATGTAAAGAAGGGAGAGAGAGGAGTGGGAGAGAGAGTGTGAGAGACAGAGAGAGAGAGAGAGAATCAAGGAGACGGACAGAGATAAAGAGAGACAGCCAGGTTGATACGGATGATGAGCTTCGATTGATTTTAATAGCTGTAACATAATTCTGTCAAGGGATGGAGCGTGGCTAATAACAGATGAGGTTGCGTCATTGCTAAATGACAACTACATGTATAATAGAACTTGTATATGGTGACAGCGCTGCCCCACTTTCCTACCAGTCTCTCTACGGCCGTCATGGAATTGAGACGTTGCTCGCAACCAGAGGATATCGCAGACGGTATACTATTTGGGTACCAGTGGTGGTGGTGGTGGTGGTGGTGGTGGTGGTGGTGAGTGGGAGAGAGCGAGTGCTACTTGTGGGGTATGTATGTGCATGTATCTAGGTAGATGACAGCAGCTCTGACTGTGCCAAGCTAGATGATGTTAGTCATTGAGAACACAAGAAAATTAATAAATAATCAGTGTGTGTGCGTGTGTAGGTAGGTGTGTGTATTTTTGTGTGTGTGTGTGTGTTAGGTGTCTGTAAGGTGTAGGTGTGTGTGTACTACTGTGTAGCTGTGTGTATATGTGTGCATGCGTAGGTGTGTGGGGTGTAGGTTTAGGTGTGTATGTACTACTGTGTAGGTGTGTATATGTGTGTTTGCATTTACACATTGTTAATCTGTAACACGCTTGTATATTTGTATTTATTTTGTTGAGATTCTTGCGTTTTAGTGCATGCATGCCTTGTACGTTAGACACAGGCACTACAGAAGTTACTTATTAATCACGGAAGCAATGCTACTACTACTAATAGCGATAAACCATTCCAGAACAATGCTTCCTTAATTTCTGCAATTCTGAGGGATCATGTAACTTGGGGAAAAATATAATTACTTTAATAATTAATAATAATAATGATGATAACTGATGGAGTCCAGCGTTGCACGGAGTTCAGAAGGATTGTGTCTTTTGTTGGAACTGGGACAAAGGTTGACAGATACAACTCAGGACACACTTGAGACAAGCTGTTTCAAAGACTTTCGGTAGCTGTCCATTGTCCAACGCAGGAACGCCATCTGCTTTTCATTGACCTTACCATGCTAAATTGTTCACTTTGTTAAAATAATAATAGCAATAATAATAATAATAACACTAATAATAACACTAATAATAACAATATTAATAATAATTATTAATAATAAATGTGCTAGTTACTTTTCTTTGTCATATTAGATCCAGGGACTGGTAGTCCGGCGGTGGCTGTCCAGGTGGTAACGGCCGAGAATGACCATTCGTTTAGCCTCGACGAATCGGCCCTCGAGAGGATCCTTCTTGACCGCAGGGTCAGGGACAGCAAGGTCATCGTCCTCTCCATTGCTGGAGCGTTTCGCAAGGGAAAGTCCTTCTTGCTCGACTTCTTCCTGCGATATCTCTATGCACGAGTGAGCGAACATTGCTAGTCTGTCTGTTTGTCTCTGTTTCTGTCTCTCTGTCACTCTGTCTCTCTTTGTCTCTGTCTGTCTGTCTGTCTGTCTCTGTCAGTGTCTTTCCCTCTCTGTGTGTCTCTCCCTTCGACTCTGTTAGGAACTTTCAATCTAGCAGTATGCAAGACCAGTCAGTCAGTAAGCCAGTCAGTCACAAAGCTAATCAGTTCGACCCATCTATCTGTCAGTGAGCCAGTTCATCAGCCAGCTAGGCTGTCAGTTAGCCATTCAATCGGGCTTTCAGCCAGTTAAACCTTCAATTAGCCAGTCAATCGGTCTTTCAGCCAGTTAATTCTTCAATAAGCCTTTCAGTCATTGAGCCATTTATACTTCAATAAGCCAGTCAGTCAGTCCTTAAATCAGTTAATCCTTCAGTAAGCCAGTCAGTCAGTTGTTCCTTTGGCTGCTGGTGAATTGTAGGGATCAAAGAACTGGATTGGTGAACCGGATGCTCCGTTGAAAGGATTTCCATGGAAAGGAGGATCGGAGCGGAACACCTCAGGAATCCTCATGTGGAGCGACCCGTTTGAGGTGACTCTGCCCAGTGGTGAGAAGGTGAGTCACGTCACACTACATTACACCAGGGTACATTTACTAACATTACATTGTTACATTGTATTACCATGTACCATGAGATGTAGGTATGTTAATGTGGCTTATGTCTAATCTGTGTCAGACACTAGAGCTTTTTTGGCTGTGTTAGTATCTGTGCTTTCCAGATATACTCCTAATCTAATCTAGTCAGATGACTTCTGTAGAGCATTTCAGGAGTCTAGCTGATGTTGTCCTGCCTTGAGATGCATTCTTTATTTTGATCTTCGATTGTGTGTGTGTTTGTATGTGAAAGGCTTGCGTGCTGTTGATGGACACCCAGGGGGCGTTTGACAGCCAGTCAACGGTTAAGGACTGTGCAACGGTCTTCGCTCTGAGCACGATGCTCAGCTCAGTCCAGGTCTACAATGTCACGTCAAATATCCAAGAGGATGACCTTCAACATTTACAGGTCAGAGGTTATGTCAATTATTCCATCAGCCAGCCTTTAGTAAACTAGCTAACTGACCCCATTGAGATACGTTGGTTAACTGTTATTGTATTGAATTGACCAAGGTAAGTTGAGACAAGGTAAGGCAAGGTAAGAAAAGGTAAATAATAAGAGTGAGATGAAGGTAAGACAAGGAAAAATAGGTTAAATGATGTGATATACATATTTTTTGCAGTGTACCGATGACTCGGTTTGAACCCTCCCGATTTCTGACCTGGCACCAAAGTCGACGAAAGAACCTGGCTATTGTGGGCTTGATTTTTTGTGTCAGTGTAGAAGCTGGTCGCCATGATGCTGCTGAAGAATTTTAGAGATTTACAATTTATATGATGAGGAATTTTCTCTCTATCTGCTTGTAGCTGTTCACAGAGTATGGACGATTGGCTTTGGAGGGGAGCAAGTCGAAACCATTTCAGGTGAGTAAGACCTCAGTCCTTTGATAAGCATCCATTTCTCATTTTTGCACACATACCAGTGAAACAACATACACAATTTAAATTAATATGATTAAAATTCCATATTGCTTGAATGTCATGTAACAAGAATTGAGTATTGTTAAAATGAAACATTGGTGAAATTTAATATTTAGTTTGATGTCGTGAGGATTGTGTGTCACTACAATTTAATATAATTAAAAATGTTGGGATCATTAGAATTTAGTATGAGTAGAATTTAGTATTAGTAGAATTTAGCGTTAGTTAACTTTAGTATTAAATTTCTCATCGTACGTTAAAGTATCGCATAACTAAAATTTACTTATTGTTGGAATTTAGTGTAATTACCATTTCGTATTGTTAAAATTTGACATTGGTAACATTTGTTACTAAATTCCGTATCGTTAGGTATAAATAAAATGTTCTACCATGAAAATTATTTCTCAATTACTGGGGTAAAATTTTTATTATGAGTATGATTTACCATTGTTAAAATCGGGACTTGATTACAATTGATTTAGTTAGACATTTAATTTCTAGTGCTTGTGATGAAGGTTGGATGTGATTGTTTAGGATCTCCATTTCTTGGTTCGCGACTGGCCGTATCCTTACCAATACGAGTACGGATGGATTGGTGGTGAGAAACTACTCGCGAAACGCCTCCAGGCAAGTTACTGTTGTTATAAATACTACTACTATTATTATTATTATTCTTTTTTGCCCCATGGTACCTCAGATCCTTCACGAATTAAACAGTTATCCAGAGAATACAAAAAACCATTCTGGGATGTCTAAGACTCGTCAAGATCCGGCTGAGCAAAGGTGCCTTGGAAGGCAATGGCGTTAAAGCGTTGGATTATGATGGCAATGGCTGGTCTCGTGCAGGTATCCTGTTATTGCTTTAATCCTGCTTAATGTTGGTATTATTATTTTTAATAATTATTAACTTCTATCATGCCAGTGTCTAATGCACTAAACTTCACCCGATGGTGCACCAAAACCAAACCATTATCAGGTCCATATCCAGAAGATCATTTAGTTACTTAGTGGGACAAGGTAGCTGATTGGTCAGAATACTCGCCTTGTAATGTGGAGAGTATGGGTTCGAGTGCCCTACTCTGAGACGGTTACTTTGTAGGAGCTTTGAGCATTGAGCAAGTCATTCCCTTACAATTGCTCAGCGCCATCAACTGATGATTGGTTATTAGATAGTGGCACTTAATAAATGCAGAATAATGATGATGATCATGATAATAATTAATAATAACTAATAATAATAATAATAATGGATGTGGTTTCTGAGCAATCTTTCTTTGTATTTCAGATAACAAGCGGTCAGCATCAGGAGTTGCAGCAGCTGAGACGACACCTGCATTCCTGCTTTGCGAAGATCGGATGCTGTTTGATGCCACACCCGGGACTCAAGGTCGCCACGAATCAACAGTTCGATGGTCGCCTATCGGGTCAGTCTCGAGTCGAGTTAATCGATTTCAGAAGTACTAAGCAATCATTCTGTCCACTATGTGAAATACAGCAGAAGCGCATTATAACACTATGTATGTCTGTAGGTATCAGGAACAATTGATATAGCGCATTTTTAGTAATTGTAATCGTAATGACGGATTTATATAGCGCCTCTTCAAGAGAGATTCATCAGAGGCGCTCTCGACGACCGAACAACTGACAACAAGGATCCAACTAAATGATTTTCAAGTGCTTACAGAATAGAGGTAAAGAAAGGTCCAGCGACTCATTGTCATTGCTTTATGTTATTTATTTATTTATTTTATTTATTTATTCCGGATATTTCTATAGCGCCTCTCGAAGTCAACTACTACTCAGAGGCGCTCCCGACTACAGCATTTGATACTGTGCCGGAATTTTCACGCCGAAGCGCCACGAGCAATTGCGAGTGAAGGACTTGCCCAAGGTCCGTACGCAGCGGCTAGAGTGGGATTCGAACCTGCAACCCTCCGGTCACAAGGCGCCGAACTTACCACTGATCCACCACGCCCCACAATGTTGCACTGTTTTGTTACGCTATTTTTTGTTATGTTGCATTATAAATGTGATGTGAATGTATGTTAACGAAGTAGTGTTACACAGAAGTTTTTCATAGGGCATAGCCGGGTGCCGTTTTTCTACCGGGTACCGGGTCCGGGTAGTTTGAATAAAAATCTGCCGGGTCCGGGTACCGGGTCCGGGTATTAAAACTAACAGTAATCTCAAATCTCTAATCCGAACACAATGTCACGAAAAAATACCGAACACAATGTCGCGAAAAAATAACTCCACTCTACCCTCTACCAATCAACTTCAGAACATTTTAATGAACAAGGAAAACAACTGCAATGATCGAAAAGGGTGGGAGAGAGGGACTAGATGGCTCTCTCAATAATCAAAGAGAATTGTCGGCATACAGATGAAAGGAGGAGGGGAGAGGAACTTGCTGGAGCTCTCTATAATCAAAGGAAATTGTCGGTGCATAGGCGAAAGGAGGAGGGGAGAGGGACTTGATGGAGTTATCAACATCAAAGGGAATTGTGGTGTCTAGGCGAAAGTAGGAGGGGAGAGGGACTTGATGAAGTTCTCAACATCAAAGGAAATCGTCGGGGCATAGGCGAAATGAGGAGGGGAGAGGGGCTTGCTGGGACTCTCAATAATCAAAAGAAAATGCCGGCAGATCATGGATAGCCAAAGGCCGTCGCCAAGGCAACTTACTGTTCCTGATGTCATTACATTATGTTACTGTTAGTTGACATTTACCCACCCGGACCCGGATGACCTTTCAGCTCCGGGTCCGGGTGTCTTCCGGGTGTTCAATACCCGGAATTTCCGGATATCCGGGTCAGTACCCGGCTATGCCCTAGTTTTTCAGCATAGCTGTTTATCTTGCACTTGTTTATTTAGACATCGAAGACGACTTCAAGCTGCAGGTTCAGGAGTTTGTCAACTCTCTCTTGTCGACAGAAAGACTCATCGTCAAGGAAATCAACGGAACGAAAATCACCGGAAAGGAACTGATCGAATACTTCAAGGTAACTGCGTCAGGGCTCTGCATTTATGTAGCACCTTTTCTGTTGGCGAACTTTGTTGAAAGTGAACTTCGAATTACAAAGGCTGAAGTGGACTCTGCTGAATATTATTATTATTATATTAACTACTATATTATAATATGAATTATTTGATACTATATTTTATCAAATTGATTATTATGTCACTTTTTCTCTTAATGATGTTATATTAATTATTCACTATTTTAATTATTGTATAGTATTTTCTTATCTTTTAAAATTGTCCTAATTATCTTAATTGTATTATCTGATGTTAATTACTTAATGTTAATTATTTCATTATATTAGATTGATTATTGTTTGTTGAGGATCTCCACACATCCCCAAACCAACTTTAATAAAATTATGATGTAAATTTTCTTAGGAGTGATTGTATGTGTATTGTTGAGAGGAAGAAATTTCTCTTAATTGAAGTAATGGTTTTCTGTTGCAGGCATACATTAAAATCTACCAGGGCAATGAGTTACCAGAACCAAAGTCAATGCTCGAGGTAGGTGGAAGAGTTATCGGTGTTTTTAACATTACTCTACAGCCTTTCCACTTCAAATTGAAGTCTCATCTGTTCAAGAATTCCTACCCTAATCCATATGATACTACGCCTTCCAAGCTTTCTCATCGTGAATTTTACCCGCCTTAGCAGGACATATGCCTCAGTGCCTCCGCTCTCTGGCAACTGAACTCGGAACTTCACTTGATATCTCTGGACGGGTTGCTATGACATAGTGCTTGTGAATAAGCTGGTGCTCTGCACTTAACCTTTAGAGTAGCGCTTTAGAAATTTGGAGTTTACGATTACAATTTCATTGAATCTGTTAACTGCCAACACAGAGTTTCTGTATGGACCTGAAAAGTTGACTTCTTTCTAAGCTAATTTAAAGAGGAATTATCAATTGGATGTCGTTAATTTGTTAAAAAGATCATTCAAAAGGTACAACAGAAAGGAAAAGTGAAATAAAAACTGATTGTACATGTATGTGTAATTTTTTGTGTATATGCATTCATTCTGAGAATTTGGTATAGCGCCTCTTCAAGATACCAACTCAGAGGCCTCCCAGCCCAGCCACAGCTGAAGAAATGTGATTTGACGGACTTACAAAAAGCACGCGAGTTTAACCGTGGGAGCAAGCGCAGTTCTAGAGGGATGCCATTCCAGATGGAGGGCCCCACAACCGAAAAGCCCCGACACTGTCTAATAGCTTTTCAGGTCCATCACAGGGGACCAAAAGGTCCAACCTTGCCGAAGAGCGGAGAGTTCGTCGGGCTGCAAGGTCAGAGACAGGTCGACAAAGTTCAGACAAGTAGGATGGAGCACAGCCCAGAAGGCACCTCCAGACAAGTGCATGTATGTGTGTATGTATCTGTATGTATGTGTGACGTATTTGTGTATATGTGTATATATGTGTGTATATGTATGTGTGTATGTATGTGTGTATATGGGCATATAGGTATGTATATGTGTGTATGTGTATGTATGTGTGCCTGCATATGTGTATATATATGTTTGTGTATGTGTGTGTATGTGTCTGAGCATTTATGTAGCGTCTTTCTGTGTGGATATTCGTAATGTTGTTTTGATACGATGCCTTGCAATGTAGCGTTGTTCATTGTTTAGGCGACTGCTGAGGCAAATAATCTTGCCGCTGTTGCAAACGCGAAGGATCTCTACACAAAGCGCATGGAACTGGTAGGTATCAGTTGGGACTGGGATGACGATGAAAACTGGTTGACGGGGTGATTGTTGTGGGTGTGGTGGTGGTAGTGGTAGTGGCGATGGTGGTTGTGGTGTAATGGTGATGGTGGTAGTGGTGTTGGTTGTGGTGATGGTAGTTGTGGTGGTAGTTGTGGTGTGGTTATAATGGCAGTGATGGTGGTGGTCGTTATGGTGGTGGTGATGGGGCTGTGGTGTGATGGTGGTGGTGGTGGTGATTTTGGTAGCGGTGATTGACATTGACATTGCGTGACATCGGTGATGACGAGAGTAGCGATAAAGAAATGATGATGGACCGCATTTTAACATGCACTAAAACGTTTTTCAGCCAATCTTTGTGAAATGCAGGTCTGCATTGTATTGAATTGTAATGCATTGTATTCTATTGTATTGTATTATTATGAATTGTATTGTATCGTATTGAAATGCAGGTCTGTGGAGGCAACAAACCGTTTGTTCACCCTGAGATCATGCAGCGAGAACACGAGCGCTGTCAACAAGAGGCTGTCCGGCTCTTCCAGTCGATCCGCAAGATGGGTGGCGAGGAAAAGAGCCGCACGTTCCTCGAGAAACTCGAGCGAGAGCTCAACGAGTCATTTGCCAACTACGCCCGCCACAACGCGGCCAAGAACTTCTACGCAAGTTTCCAGACGCCGGCCACGCTCTTTGTCATCATCGTTGTGTTGTATCTTGTCAAAAGCCTGCTCGGAATCATCGGACTCGAGACTCCTGCAAACGTGTGCTACTGCGGAATGATCGTGGTGCTGCTTGCGCTAATGGTCTGGGTGTATACGAGAGCGACGGGAAATTTTGCCGAAGCCGGGTCTGCTGTTGATAGCGCTGCTTCATTCGTTCAACAGGTACGTCGAGGCGTTTTGGGGAACCGAGGTCGAGGATCCTGGGATTAAGTGGGCGTTTGGGGAAACCCAGGTTGAGAGTTTTTGGGATTAAGGGGCCTTTGGGGAAGATCCAGGGTAAGGCTTCTGGGATTAAGTGAGACTTTGGGGTAAACCCAGGGTAAGAGTACTGGGATTAAGTAGGACTTTGGGGTAAACCCAGGTTAAGGTTTCTGGGATTAAGTGGGTGGACTGCACCTTTGGAAAAAGCCAGCATCTTAGAAGTCGAAATTAATTTGAAAGTTGCACATTTATTTTTAATGTCTGATTGTTTAGTGTTTAGTTTCAGCAACATGGAAATAGGTCCATAAATACATTTATACAATTATACATAACATACAAGTATACATATATAGGACCGACATAATGTACATACATGTATAATAGATACACCTACATAGTTACATACATATCATGCATACACACCATACATACACGATACATAGTGTTACATACATACATACGTCGAGCTTTTGCTCTGCCTGGAATGGTCTTCCATCTCGACTTCAAACTAAACTCATGATGGGAATCTCCCCTGCATCTACTCGCTTGCTCAAGACATTTCTGTTTCCACGAGGCTCATACATGTATACATGCATACATAGTGTTGTATATTCGTTTATTCATTTAGGCTTGCTGTCAAAATGCAACAAGTTACAAAAGCTACTACATGTCATGCATACATAACATAAATACTTGTACATAGATAAATATATACTTAGACATACATACATGCACCAAACTGAAGACAGTAATATGTTATTTTTTCTGTTTACGTAGAGAAGCACACTGTAAAATAGTTGGTAAATGTGTTTCCAGATGGCGTACAATCGCGGCGGCGACACTTCAGCTGTCTCGCCGTCACAAGATGGCGCCAAGAAAGTGCAGTAGCGGTTTCGGCCGACGGGACTGCATCAAAGTCGACACGTTTCCAGGTTAATCCAGACGATTTGTTTCCATGGTAACGTGGTTCTTTGTTTCTATGACAACAGAATTGTTAGAATCCGTATTTTCGCTGGAGATAAAGAAGAATTCAATGGAGTTTTCTGTGGCATTTTAAGCGGGTTTTTAATTTGCCACTTTGCTGTGATTTTGCCATATGTATTGTTCTGATTATTATTGTTATTGTTATTATTCTTACTATTATTATTAAGATCATCATTATCATCATTTCTTATTAGTATAATAATTATTATTATTGTTTTTATTATTATGTCCGTAGAGATTGCAAATATTATTATTGGTATTTATTTATTAATATTATTGATATTAATTAATAATACATATTATTGATATTTATATTGTTTTTTAAATTTTCTATTGTTTATTTTGAATATGATTGTGTCTTAAACACTGAAAATTCGGTTTAAAAGAGGAATTAATGTTAGTTTTATTTTTATTATGTATTATTATACGTTGTTGTTATTACCGGTTTTATTGTCACTACAATCAGTCACAGACTTTGTTATTATCCGTGTCTTGAACTGCAGCAAACATATCCCAAGGATTGTCTGAAAAGTTTCTAAGCTCTTTTAAAGGTTTCTCGAAAGTGCTGTTTAAATGTCCATCGGTCTGGGGTTCAGATCCCAACCAGGACAGAAGAGATAGCTGTTCCACTATCACTGCCACCTGGTGAACTCTGCTGCAACATGAGTACATCGGCTGTACACTGTTGGTATGAGGATAGGACCATGAGGAAGAGAACTATGACACATTCAACCCCCTCCTTCCACCCAGTCTTTCTTCCATCCATCCATTCATTCTTCCAACCATCGCATCCGTATGTATCCATTCATTCATCCACCCATTCATCCATATATACATGTACATTCCTGCCTCCCATCTTCCATTCATCCTAGACCTGCATTCACGGTAGCCGATTGGTTAGAACGAGCGCCCTGTAGCGTGGAAAGTAAGGGTTCGATCCTCCTCCCATGAGACGGTTATTGCGTAGGGAGAGCGAGCACGTCATTCACTCACAATTGCTCCACGCCATTGATTGATGCTTAGTCATTATGTCGTGGTGCTTAATAAATGCGGAATAATAATAACTGGCCAAATGCTTTCGCGTACTGAGGCTGGCCAGTGGGAGTTGTGTCTCGTCAAGGGAATGTTCGAGCAAATGGTTTTAATGTCGAGGTACATGCATTAACAGTTTTTGTCACAAATGCAGTTTAAACAAAATAGACAACATTGAAGAAGTTTGTTATTTTTGGTCGGGAAAAAATTGTGCAAAATTTCTGCATAAAATGAACTTGTTGCATTTTTGTTGCAAGACACGATGATTGCGTTACAGTGTGGTTGTATTTTTTGCTCAAAAGCAGCATTCCATTCAAACTGTTAACGACATTTAAAATTTTACTTTGTACCTGCAGTATTTGAGCTGGATATGTGAACTGTGTATTCTGCAAAGCTATGTTATTTTACTCGAATTTAATAAAATGAATAGTTTGTTTATTGCACAAAGCAAGTATTACAGTTAGAGTCCTGTATCAACAGGTACTGTGCAACAGGAGCCAAGAAAACAGGAGCCAAGAAAAGCTAATAGCTTATACTAAACTTGCCGCCTCTTTCTTGATTATTACTCAAAACATGTGTTTGTTACTTAATTAGTACTTAAATGATAGTAGTAGTAGTAAAATAATAATAATAATAATTGGTGATAACTCGTAACACGAAAGCTTTGCCGTGGTCGGCCCCTCTTTCTTGTGGAACATGGTTCCATGCAAAAGCGTGACATGATTTTCTTCTTCTTTATTTCGCAACAGTTCTAGTCATTTGTAGTTGCATCGGGAACACCTATTACGAGTTCTCTGAAGAGAACTATATATTAACGAGCACTTGCAATTTCAATTATAATTACAGTTGAATTGTTGGATTAAAACAGTAGATGGACTTGTAAAATCCTCCTTGTCAATAACAAACGTAATTCATTGATTCATAACGTATGATCGGCTAATTAATAATAATTAATAAACTCTAACAGCAAGTAATTAGTTCTTAAATACTGATTTTAAACTTGGTTTGTGTTTGTTACACAAAGACGACTGCAGATGTACATGTAATGTAGACATAATGTACATAATATTGTAATGTACTGTACATGTTATTTAGGTGTAATGTAAATGTAAAGTATTGAATTTATGTAGCGCCCGACGCAGAGGATATTCTCCGAGTCGTAACGGTTGCGGTCCAATTGATTTTATGTTTTCGTGTCAAAAAGGTATGTTCAGTATTCTAGGTTGTCGGCAGTGGTTTGATCGGTGACAATTTTACTTGCGATTGTTTTCATGTTTTGTGGAAGATTTAAGATTTAATTGTTCTGTTTTTAAGAAGTTTTATATTTTCTTCGAAATGTAAGCGTGTATACGTTTTATTTTTGGGCCAGATTTTCAGTTTTGTTTTTAAATGCTCACATACAGCAGGCCTACCTTGGAAAAGGCTGCAGGTTAGGCGTCAAGCAGTTGCAACAAATGGAAAAGGCCAAGAACACAATGTATATGTAAATCTATGATATTTCTCAGTGTCATGGAATAGCAGTGTCAGGGAGACCAGCTTTATCACTGGCACTATATTAAAGCACAAGAGCCAGGATGTTGTTTGGTCGGCTTTGGTGCCAGGTCAGAATGGGGGAGGGGTCAAGCTAACGAGACGGCATGGTGCTACGGTAGAAGTCGTGATGATGGTTGTCGCCTGGCAACTCGAGCAACTAAGTTTGTCCCTTCCACAGTTACGCAAGCACCTGAAGTCCACTATTCGACAGTAGTTTTACTGGTTCGGGTCTGAGGACACCACTGATGAGTTTTTCTTGAAGTGGCGCTTTATAAATGTCTGATTAAAATTGCAATTGCAAATAGTGCAGGAGTAGAGTGATGTTTTTAGTACTCTTGCTGTGGTAGGTGTGATTCTTGAGAAAATAACTTTTGAAATACGTTTTGAAAAATGATGTCGCGTCTTCTAGCAACATGAGAAATGCTCTGGGCATCGTAGCACTCGATGGGATTTTTAAAACTTTTATACCGACGATTCATCATCAGGAACAAGACATTTCGTTATTACCATTCTCAGGCAATCGACTAAAACGGAGAGGCTCAACGATTCCAACTTTCGGTGCAACTACTTACTTGGAGTTTATGCTTAAGCCAGGAGCTTAGGACAACTTTTTTATGTAGTACTTCGATCTAATGCCATATATTTAAGACGCTACAGTTTCATGAGAGCTACACTTCGAACTAGAATCCGCGCTCATTGAGTGTTTCATGAGGAAACCATGGGCTCGTGATCAACATGATTTCGCACTTCGAAATCTATTTCATATGCGCTGTGCGTTGTGTGAACATTTTTTTAAAGTTGCTGTATGTGTCGGAAGAACATTATAGTTCGCCATAGTCTTTAGATTTACAATTGTTAAATTTGTTGCAGCTTTCTGGGCATTTGTTATCGTCGAAAATTTGTTTTTCAGTCAGGGTTCTGTTTGTAAGTTGCTTTCAGTTTCCAAATAGGTGTGCAATTTCCGAGTGATGATCATTCCTCATTCCAAAGGATTTTTTATTGACATTATGTGTGGTTTATGGCAAAATGTTTTTAAAGGTGTCCTTCCAAGCTGTTGGCACTGTACTCAAGTTTTTTCACCGTTTGTTGGTCCTGGCATGATCAACGTGGAGGTAATTGGCTGGATTTAGTTATAAATGTTGTTGGCAAGGTTATATTGTTTGCCAAACCAGATGATATTAAATAATTTTGTGATTTCATTTTCCGGTTGTCTATAAAATCACATTTAAAACTATGGCTCGCTGTGACGTTACAATTGTTTTGCATTTAGCTCCTGAAAATTAGCAAGATGTCATTTCAGTTAACATAACCTCGCAAACACTACAAACATTACATGAGCTTTACAAATTTACAGTACAGTAACACTGAAACTCAATGTTACTGTGGTATCCCGACTTAGAATCGTAACTACAAACTAATATGTAATTTCCAATCAAGTTACTGTAAACCCTAAACCTACAAATATTACACTGCATTTACAAATCTTTACTACTACTGAAACGCTGGAATATGCCGATACATAAACTAACAATTGCTGCGGTATCTCGTCTAGTCCAGCCAATTTGGTTCTAGATTTCTGCTTCACCTGCACCCCTAGCTAGAATGAGTACACTGACCGTACACTGTGGGAAGACGAGGCACCCGCCCTTGTATGCCGAGGCTAAGAAAATGAAATGGGGCAACTGGATTAGATTCAAGGAGGATGATCAAGGTGCTAAATAAAAACTGGTAAAATTACAACACAAAGCACAACTAGTTAAATAAATTTGCTATAAAAACGGAAAAATAGAAGCGCTGTGCTTTAACGGCAGTGCACAAGTTCATGCGGTGCCTCAACGTCTATACTATGCATTTATTAAGCGCCTTTGTCTAATGACCAAGCATCAATTGATGGCACCGAGCAATTGCACAATAGAGGCACGGAACATAGAAGAACGTAAAGGCACAGACTGCATGGAAGCCCGTTCCAGAAAGCAGTTATAGAGCAGCAGAGGCGGATCCAGGGGGCCAATCCGGCCATCCCCCATTTGATATTTACACAGGACGTGCCCCCCCCCCGTCACCACGAAGTAGACGAGGAAAATGAAATAATGGCCCCCATTTGATATTCACCACACAGGACATGACACCCGTCCCCCCCCCCCCCCGTAGACGAGGAAAGCGAAATATGGAAACAAACATTAAAGAAAAAAATTCCATTTATGGAGATTAATGACTAAAAAAGGTCCAATTTTTTTGGGAGATGAATTCCAAAAAACATTTTGGCCCCCCCCCCTTGATAAACCTTCTGGATCCGCCCCTGTAGAGCAGTTCCTCACATGGCTTCCAGAGACAGCATTATAATGAATCTCCAGTGTACCTAAAAAAGACGTGCCTGCAAGGAAAAGCGCTGTTATGTTCATTAAGGCACGAGTTCATCTTTACGCATATTATCGAGTCATCATTGTACGTCTGCTGTTATGCTTTCGCTGTTAACACGTCCAGTATTGCCTTCATCCAGATGTGGACTGCTTTCGCTCCCGGATCGACGTGATTCAGTCGATCGCGACTGACGTAGCTTGCTCTCCCGGCCCTCGCAGTCATCGCAATTGTCCTCTCGACCTCTTTCTCTGCAGCCTTCAAGTGAAGATAAAAACATTTGCATCCGGTGAATTTAAAAAAAATGTGGCTTAGTTAAGAAGTCTTTCAAAAGTATTTTGAAAATACTTTTGTAAGGTATTTTGCCCATCACTGAGCCTGAGAAGTTATTCACCACAGCCAGAACTGTAATGTAATAAGATTTATATAGCGCCTATTGAAAAGAAGCTCATTAGAGGCGCTGTCGACCTAACGAAGGAAACCCAGGATCGAACAGAATGGTCTTCAACCGCTTACGGAATACAGGTAAACAAGAACTACAGAACTGATTCGATCAGAATGGTTAGTTGCTGTTCAACGACGCTGTGTCATAACAAAGATATATAGCGTCGACCCCCTGCTTTATCCAGGCTTGGGACTGGCACTACCAGAGTACGGGGCAGTGGCGGAATTTCCTATCCTTATATAGTGATCGTATATTACTTCATGGCGGCCAGCGGCCTTGTCGTCGATTGTTACGTTACCTATTGGAGCACGCAGTAAAGAACGTGTCATTAAACGTCTTTTTCGAACATATAACGTCCTTCAATAGCAGCTTAAAGGTGTTTAAAGAACCTCTGAATTTGCGACACCTTGCGACTACGAAGGCCGCTCACGTCGACCTTACTCTGTCCAGGTATTAGCCGTCGATTTGTTATTTAGTTGATGTTTAACGACACTCTGTCATAACGAAAATGATTGGCGTCACCCTCCTTCTTTCTCCAGGCTTGGGACTGGCACTGCCCGATAATGAACAACGTAACGTTTGGCAACTGAACCAAAACTGATATTAATTATATAGTAAGTTTTGATGTAGCGATCAAACGAAATTGATGAACATATAGCGTCTCACGAAGGCATCTTAAGGGTGTCGAACGACACCTGGTATTTATTATTGCTTAAAGTGTTTAACGACATCTTGCGGCTGCCAGGACCTTTACCGTCGCCCTTACCCAACGACCTCTAATATGCCCTCACCTCACCAACTTGTTTCGAATTCTCTTTGGCGATGGTTAGTTGATGTTTAACGACACCGTGTCATTAACAACAATGATGATTAGCGTCGCCCTCCTCCTTTATCAAAGCTTTCGACTGGCACTGCAAGAGTACGGGCAGTGGGCGATTTTCCTATCCGTAGTAATCGTATAGTATATCATGGCGGCCAGCACCCTTAACGTCGATTGTAGGTTTGCTGTGGACACAGGGTATCGATTAAACGCCGTTTTTCGAACATACATGTACTTATAATTTCGTTGGACATCGTCTTAAAGGTGTTTAAAGATCCCACTGAATTAGATATTGGTTTGGCGACATCTTTGTGACTGCCAAGGCTGCTCACGTCGACCTTACTTTGTCCAGGTATTAGCCGTCGATTGGTTATTTAGTTGATGTTTAATGACACTCGTACCAAAAGGTGATTAGCGTCACCCTCGATCCTTCTTTCTCCACGCTTGGGACTGCCACTGAACAACGTAGGCCTAAT